>QXEO01000464.1:5643423-6193364 GCA_007115705.1 Dactylis glomerata | reverse complement strand
TGCGTAGCAATATTATGAAGTTTACTCAGTTTGATAATGAACATGTTGCTCAAGCTTGGGAAAGAATGAAATCTATGATAAAGAATTGCCCCACTCATGGACTGACTACTTGGATGATTGTCCAAACTTTTTATGCAGGACTGAATTTTTCTTCGAGGAACCTACTTGATTCAGCTGCTGGAGGCACTTTTATGTCCCTTACCTTGGGCGCCGCAACAAAGCTACTTGACAACATGATGGTAAATTATTCCGAATGGCACACCGAGAGAGCTCCACAAGGTAAGAAGGTAAATTCTATTGAGGAAACCTCTTCCTTGAGTGATAAGATTGATACCATTATGGCTATGCTTGCTAATGATAGAACTCATGTTAATCATAATAATGTTCCTTTAGCCTCTTTGGTTGCTCAAGAAGAGCATGTTGATGTGAACTTCATTAGAAACAATAATTTTAACAACAATGCTTATAGGAACAATTTTGCTAGTAACAATTATAGGCCGTATCCTTCTAGTAATGGCTATGGTAACTATTATGGTAATTCCTCCAACAACACTAGGGCCGCGCCCTCCGAGCTTGAGGTAATGCTCAAGGACTTCATCGGTAAACAAACTGCTTTTAACAAGTCTGTTAAGGAAAAGTTAGGCAAAATTGATATTCTTGCTTCTAAAGTTGATAGCCTTGCTCATGATGTTGAACTTATGAAATTAAAAGTGTTTCCTAATGATGTGAAAGAGAACAATGTTTTTGCTACTGCTAATGCTATTAAAGTTGGAATTGATGAAAATCTTAGATTGTTAGCAGAATTGCATGCTAGATGGGAAAGAGAGGATGAGATTGCTAGGAATATGAAAGTTTGTACTATAACTACCTCTGATGATGTTGTTCCTAATGCTAGCAATCCTCTTACTTTGATTGGTGTAGAGAAAACTCCCACTCCTTGTGTTAAAAAGCCTAAAACTGCCAAAACTTTTTCTCAAAAGAGTGCTGAAATTTTTTGGAGTGTAGGAGATGATAGCTCTACTTCTTTTAATGATTTTGATGTTGATGGCTGCAATATATCTGAAGTTATTTTGTTCTTGCAAAAGCTTGCTTTGAATCCCAATGCTAGTTCCTTAAATATTGCTCTTACTAAGCATATTACCAATGCTCTCATGAAAATTAGGGATGAAAAGTTGCAGCAAAAAGCTTCTGTTCCCAAGAAGTTAGAAGATGGTTGGGAACCCATCATTGATATGCATGTTAATGGTTTTGATTGCCATGCTTTATGTGATCTAGGTGCTAGTATTTCTATCATGCCTAGAAAAATTTATGACATGCTTGATTTACCGCCTCTTGAAAAATGTTATTATGATGTTCCTATTGCTGATGTTGCTAAGAAGAAACCTTTGGGAAGGATTAATGATGTTCTTATTGTGGTTAACAATAACCTTGTTCCCGTTGATTTTCTCATTATGGACGTTGAATGCCATGCTTCATGTCCTATTATTTTGGGAAGACCCTTTCTTCGAACTGTAGGTGCCATCATTGATATGAGAGAAGGCACCATTAAATATCAATTCCCACTCAAGAAAGGTATGTAACACTTCCCTAGGAAAAGAAAGAAATTGCTTTTTGACTCTATTCTTAGAGCAAATTATGAGCTTGATGCTTCATCACTTGATGTTACTTGATTCGCAATTTTCTGCGCCTAGCTCAAAGGCGTTAAAGAAAAGCACTCTTGGGAGATAACCCAATGTTTTATTTCCAGTACTTTTTCTTTTATTTGAGTCTTGGAAGTCATTACTACTGTAATGACTGCTCCTTATCCTTTTTATTTTATTTTTGTGCCAAGAGAAGCCTCTAATTCGAGTGAGGTAAAGATTTGGGGATGTTGCTGTCCTGAAACTGTTTTCGGTGCTGCACCATAAAAATTCGTATAAATTCTCTGTATATCTTTTGGACCTACGATTTCTTGTGCATATGCCCCAGATTATATCCAAACTTTAGTTAGTTGAACACTTTTTTATTTGAGCAACAGAAAACCCCTCAAAAATTCGACCTTTGTCAGCTGTTCTGTTTTGACAGATTTCTGCCACTATTCATTTTTGCCGCTTTATCGCTTTCTTTTGAGTTCTTTTGATCATGGAACTTTTGGGGAAGTTGCTATAGTAGTATATACTTTATATGTGGTGGTTTTGGGTTGAAACCTGAAGCAAAAAGAGGTTGATTATATGATATGCTTACACTAATGTTGCTAATAGATTTGTGTTTAGTTTTGTATGAAGGAAGTTTTCAAGTGTAGGGATTGGAGAATGATGAGATGAGTTGAAGAATGGACAAAAGCTCAAGCTTGGGGATGCCCATGCATCACCCCAAGAAATATCCAAGAAGTACAAGCGTCAAAGCTTGGGGATGCCCCCGAGGCACCCCTTCTTCATCGGCAAAAATTAGGTCACCTTTCAAGACACTATATTTTTATTGCTTCATGCACTATGTGTTTTTCTTGGAGCGTCAGTTGTTTTAGTTTTCTTAGTTAGCTTAGTTTTGTTTGCTGTAATAAATGGTTGGACCCCAACAAATTTTCTTTGGAGAAGTTGCCTTGCTTTTCATTTGTTAAGAACGCTCTAGTTTTCACTCTTATCAAAAACCGAGTGTTCTTCTTTTTCTGCTACTGCTTTTGGTTTTCGTTTTCGTCTTGATTTGCGTTCAGACCTTGTCATATCTCTTCATCAAAGTGTATTTTTCCCTCTGATATTTATTGGTTTTCATCAAAAGAGGTGTCTTAAAATTTCGAATGGTGTTGGAAAAGAGAAAAAGCTTTGTGCAAAATATTGGTACAAGAAGGAGCTTGTGTAGACTGCGGCCTAGGCTTTTTCATGTCATGCTTGATGTCTTTTTGATAGTATGCTTAGTGGTTTTGCTGTAGCATGACTTGTCTCAAATAACTGAGATTGCTTAATGAGCCTTTGAAAAAATCATGTGTTGTTTTTATTGTTTGGAAGCATTATTTTGGTTTTCTCCTTGATGCTTTATTTGGGTTGACTTGGCGCATGCTCACACATGTTAGACTCTTACAAAGTCGCCAATAGCCTCTATGATCATTTAGTTTTTGACTTTTGATGCCATCTTATGCTTCTTTTAATGTCGCTTTGTCGCTTTGCATGATTATGGCCATTATTGCTCTCTTAGTTGGTCGCTCCCAGTCTTTTGCTAGCCCTCGCCTTGTACTGAGTATGAGCTCTACTCGTGCATCTAACTCCTAAAAGCCAAAGTTTTCCAAAGTGTCCACCATACATACCTACTAGCAATTTGCTATTTCAAGTAAATTTGACTTGCTTTTATCTTCTCTTCAAATTAAACTCTTACCAGTGTTATGCGAAAATTGGTCAGTAAAGCTCTCACGAACCGGAAGGCACACTTTACTTTTTCCTGTTCTTAAAAATTTGACATTGTGGTCTTTTATGTTGAGTTGTTATGCTTGCAAGTTGTAAGTTGGATTCTAGCCCAACCATGCTATCATGGGGCAAGCTTTCAACATTGCACTTCTTATTTAAGTTGATATCGTGATCTTTTGTTTATGGATGCCTGCGGTGTGAAATTGAAGGGTTTCGCAGCATAGTAAATCAAAAAATTTCCTACGGAAGCGAACAAGAAAGCCAAGATCTAATCTAGGAGATGTAATCAACGAGAGAGGTAGATGAGATCTTCATACCCTTGAAGAAATCGCACAGCGGAAACGTTCAACAGAACGTGGTTGACATAGTCGTACTCGCCGTCTCCTCCTCGCGATCCGATCCGATCCAACGCCGCAAGTGGCGACGCCTCCGAGAGATGCACACATACAGCGTACCAACGACTCCGCCTTCCCGGTCCAGCGAGATATGGTGGAGTGGTAGATGGGATCGACAACACGACGGCGTGGTGTCTATGGTGGAGAGTATGCGCCGACAGGGCTTCGCCTGTTTGCGTGGTGGAGAAAGAACGGAGAAAGGAGGCTTCAGAAACCGGGCAGCGGCTCCACGGGAATTAGGTCACTTGAAACCGGCGTCGCTGGTCCTTTATATAGCGGCCGAGTCTTGCACTAGGGGCTAGGTTAAAGGAGCCATCGATGCGCACGCCAAGCCAGACTGCCGCCGCCGCCGATCGAGGATCGATCAGATCTCACGCGCATACATGTGCGCTGTGTTCCCCGATCGCTGGCCGAGCCAAACCGGCCAAGGCCCAGCTCGGCTAACACCCAGCCATGCACGTGGTCAAGAGGCCCATGCATGCATCGCATGCATGCATTGCACTGGCCGCATTGAGCCATGCATGTGCGCTGCTTCTTTTTTTTTCTTTTTTTCTTTTTGTTAAATAAATATCAGTTTAATATTTATTAATTCTTGCAATTAATAAACATTATATTTTACCCGGAACAATTCCGAACTCTCCGAAATGCTTTCACATATATCCCAAAAATACCCTAGCGTTGATTTGCGTTAAGTGTGTGACCCTACGGGTTCGAGAATGCGCGGACATGATCTCCATCAATAATCAATAGCGGGATCTGGAAATCCATATTGACTCCCACGCACTCAACGATGATCATATCGGATGAACCACGATGTCAGGATTCAATCAATCCCGTATTTGTATTCCCTTCGTCTCGCGATATTTTACTCGCCCGAGATTCGATCGTCGGTATCGGCATACCTAGTTCAATCTCGTTCACAGCAAGTACTTTACTCGTTCCGTAATCCGATATCACTTTGTGATCAACTCCTTAACCACATGCTTGCAAGCGGTGTTGATATCGATTACCGAGTGGGCCCGAAGTATATCTCTCCGACTCGGGAGGGACAAATTCCATCTCGATACATACAACCCAACAAGTACTTTCCGATCACCTGAGAGACACCTTTATGATCACCCTCACATAGGATGACGTTTGATGACCTCAAAGCTTTCTTCCGATACCAGGGAGTTGTATTATCTCATGGTCTAAGGAATACAATACATGACATAGGAAAAGCTTCGCAAAGATGAACACGCTGACACGATCTAATTGCTCTGCTTTATTTGGGTCTGTCCATCACATCATTCTCCTAATGATATGATCTCATTATTAATTGACAACTCATGTCTATGGTTAGGAAACCTTAACCATCATTAATCAATGAGCTAGTCCATAGAGGCGTACTAGGGACACGGTGTTGTTCATAAACCACACAAGTATTAAAGTTTCCGCTTAATACAATTCTAGCATGGAATATAAACATTATCATGAACAAGAATTATAATAATAACATCTTTATTATTGCCTCTAGGGTATAATTCCAACAGTCTCCCACTTGCACTAGAGTCAATAATCTAGTTTACATCTGGCAACAATCTAACACCCATGGCATTAAGGTGCTGATCATGTTTTGCTCGTGGAAGAGGTTTAGTCAACGGATCTGCGACATTCAGATCTGTATGTACTTTGCTAATCTTCAGATCTCCATCTGATATATAATCTCGAATTATATGGAAACGGCGGTTGATGTGCTTGGTTTTTGGATGATATCTTGGTTCCTTAGCCAGTGCTATGGCGCCAGTGTTGTCGCACAATATCTCCAGTGGGTCCAAGGCATTTGGAACCACACCAAGCTCAGTGATGAAGTTCCTGATCCAAACTCCTTCACTTGATGCTTCCGAAGCAGCCATGTATTCCGCTTCTGTTGTAGATCCCGCGATCACGCTTTGCTTGCAGCTTCTCCAGCTCACAGCTCCACCATTCAAAATATAAACGTATCCTGTCTGAGATTTAGAATCATCCGGGTCGGTGTCGAAGCTAGCGTCGACGTAACCTTTTACGACGAGCTCCTCATCACCTCCATAGACCAAGAACATTTCTTTAGTCCTATTTAAATACTTTAGGATGTTCTTCACGGCTGTCCAGTGTTCCACTCCTGGATCACTTTGGTATCTGCTCGTCAAACTAAGAGCATTGGACACATCCGGTCTAGTACACAGCATGGCATACATGATAGAACCTATGGCCGAGGCATATGGCACTTTGCTCATAGTTTCTCTATCTTTTACCTCAGCTGGACACTGAGCCTTGCTCAATATCTTACCTGACAACATGGGCAATGAACCTTTCTTTGCTTTATCCATTCTGAACCTTTTCAGAACTTTGTCCAGGTATGTACTTTGGCTTAAAGCTATTAGGCGTCTTTCTCTATCTCTATAGATTTTGATGCCTAATATATAAGCAGCTTCTCCTAGGTCTTTCATTGAAAAACATTTATTCAAATAACTCTTCACATCGTTAAGCATACCGATGTCATTTCCAATAATCAATATGTCATCCACATATAGTACTAAAAATGTCACCGAGCTCCCACTCACTTTCTTGTAGATACAAGCTTCGTAGCAATTTGGAACAAATCCAAAACTCTTGATCACTTGATCAAAACGAAGGTTCCAACTCCGAGATGCTTGCTTCAGTCCATAAATGGAACGCTGAAGTTTGCACACCTTATTAGCATCCTTAGGATCGACAAAACCTTCGGGCTGCATCATATACAACTCTTCATCAATGTTGCCATTGAGGAACGCAGTCTTGACATCCATCTGCCATATTTCATAATCATGAAACGCAGCAATTGCTAATAAAATCCGAATGGACTTAAACATCGCTACGGGAGAGAAAGTCTCATCGTAGTCAACACCTTGAACTTGCCGAAAACCTTTTGCGACAAGCCGAGCTTTATAGACAGTAACATTACCATCCGCGTCCGTTTTCTTCTTGAAAATCCATTTGCACTCAACGGCCTTACGGTCGCTAGGAGGGTCCACCAAAGTCCACACTTGGTTTTCGCTCATGGATCCCAATTCGGATTTCATGGCCTCTAGCCATTTCTCAGAGTCTGGGCTCATCATTGCTTCCTCATAGTTCGCAGGTTCACTTTTGTCTAACAACAAGACTGTTAAGACAGGGTTGCCGTACCATTCAGGAGTGGCACGTGACCCTGTCGACCCGCGAAGTTCAGTAGTAGCATCGTTCGAAGTTTCATGATCCTCGTCATTAGCTTCCTCTCTTGTTGGTGCAGACGGCACCGGAACAACTTCAGGTGCTGTGCTACTCTCCAACTCGAGAGAAGGTTCAATAACCTCGTCTAGCTCTACCTTCCTCCCACTCACTTCTTTCGAGAGAAACTCCTTCTCAAGAAAGGATCCGTTCTTAGCAACAAACACTTTGCCTTCGGATCTGTGGTAGAAGGTATACCCAATCGTTTCCTTAGGGTATCCTATGAAGACGCATTTCTCCGCTTTGGGTTCGAGCTTGTCCGGCATCAACTTCTTGACGTAAGCTTCGCATCCCCAAACTTTAAGAAACGACAACTTAGGTTTAGCACCAAACCATAGTTCATACGGTGTCGTCTCAACGGATTTAGATGGTGCCCTATTTAAAGTGAATGCAGCGGTTTCTAATGCATAACCCCAAAATGATAACAGCAAATCTGTAAGAGACATCATTGATCGCACCATATCTAATAGAGTTCGATTCCGGCGTTCAGACACACCATTGCGCTGTGGTGTTCCGGGTGGCGTGAGTTGCGAAACGATTCCGCTTGCTTTAAGATGCGTGAGAAAATCATAACTCAAATACTCACCTCCACGATCGGATCGCAGAAATTTAATTTTCCTGTTACGATGGTTTTCCACTTCGTTCTGAAATTCTTTGAACTTTTAAAATGTTTCAGATTTATGTTTCATCAAATAGATATACCCATATCTACTTAAGTCATCAGTAAAAGTGAGAAAATAGCGATATCCACCGCGCGTCGAAACACTCATTGGTCCGCACACATCGGTATGTATGATTTCCAATAAGTCCGTTGCTCGCTCCATTATTCCGGAGAACGGGGTTTTGGTCATCTTGCCCATGAGGCACGGCTCGCATGTGTCAAACGATTCAAAATCAAGAGACTCCAAAAGTCCATCGGAATGGAGTTTCTTCATGCGTTTTACACCAATATGACCTAGACGGCAGTGCCACAAATAAGTTGGATTATCACTATCTACTTTGCATCTTTTAGCCTCAATGTTATGGATGTGTGTTTCATTGCTTTCGAGATTCAGAAGAAATAAACCATTCACGACAGGTGCATGACCATAAAAGATGTTATTCATATAAATAGAACAACCATTATTCTCTGACTTAAATGAATAACCGTCTTGCAATAAACACGATCCAGATATAATGTTCATGCTCAACGCAGGCACATAATAACACTTATTAAGGTTTAAAACTAATCCCGAAGGTAAAACTAAGGAGAGTGTGCCGACGGCCATCACATCAACTTTTGATCCATTGCCAACGCGCATCGTCACCTCATCCCTTGCTAGCCGCCGTCTATTCCGTAGCTCCTGTTTCGAGTTACAAATATTAGCAACTGAACCAGTATCATATACCCAAGCACTACAACGAGCGCTAGTAAGGTAAACATCAATAACATGTATATCAAATATACCTTTAATGGTGCCAGCCTTCTTGTCCGCTAAGTACTTCGAACAGTTGCGCTTCCAGTGACCCTTGTCCTTGCAATAGAAGCACTCAGTGTCCGGCTTAGGTCCAGACTTGAGCTTCTTCTCAACAGGGGCAACGCGCTTGCCGCTGCCTTTCTTGAAGGATCCCTTTGCACCCTTAGCTTTCTTGAAGCTAGTGGTCTTGTTGACCATCAACACATGATTATCCTTTTTGATATCCACCTCCGCAGCTTTAAGCTTTGCGAAGAGCTCAGTGATCGTATCAGTGGAACCAATTTGATTGTGAGTAACTACAAAACCTTTGTAGCTAGGAGGGAGTGATTGCAGAACTATGTCAATCTTGAGCTCTTCTGGAATCTTGCAGTCCAGTTGCTCAAGGCGTTGAGTGTAGCCCGACATCTTAATGGCGTGCTCACTAACGGAACTCCCTTCCTCCATCTTGCAGTTAAAGAACTTCTCAGAGATCGCATATCTCTCAGAACGGGCTTGAGTCTGAAACATGGTTTTCAGTTCCTCAAGTATCTCATAAGGCCCGCCGAACTCCTCAAAACGATTTTGAAGTTCTGGTTCCATAGCAAACAACATGGTACTCTTAATCACTCCATAATCATCTTTGCGTGACTGATAAACAGCTTTTTCATCAGCCGGCGCATCAGTAGCAGGGGCGTCACCTAGCGCTTTCTCAAGTACATAGGCTTTTTGTCCGCCAGCGAGAATGATTCTCAGATTGCAGAACCAGTTGGTGAAGTTAGACCCATTGTTCTTAAGCTTTTCTTTCTCAGCAAAAACGTTGAAGTTGAAGTTGGACTTAGCCATTTGATCTACAAAATTGCAAGTACAATTTAGACTATGTTCAAGATAATTAGTTCAACTTAATCAAATTACTAGATGAACTCCCACTAAATTCAACATCCCTCAAGTTGTTTAGTGAACACGATCCAAATTCACCACACCTAATCCGATCTTCACGAGAAGAGATGTGGTTTCAATGGTGGACAACTAAGTGTCGATCATATCATTCATATGACTCATGTTTAACCTTTCGGTTCGTGTGTTCCGAGGCCATGTCTGTACATGCTAGGCTCGTCAAGTCAAACCCAAGTATCTCCGCGTGTGCAAAACTGGCTTGCACCCGTTGTATGTGAACGTAGAGTTTATAGCATCCGATCATCACGAGGTGCTTGAAAACGACGAACTTTCGCAACGGTGCATACATGGGGAGAACACAATTTTATCTTGATCTTTAAGTGAGGAATCATCTTATAATGCTACCATCGCGATCTAAGCATAATAAGATACATAAAAGGATAAACATCACATGCATATAATTTTATGTGACATGGTATAGCCAATCTCCGCGCCATGATCTCCATCTTGTGCGCGCCGGCATGATCTCCATCACCCCACCATGATTGCCTCCACCACGAATAGCAACTACAACTATTGCTAACTACTTAGCGATAAAGTAAAGCTATTACATGGTGTATAAGAAGTTGACACGCAGGTCATACATAATTATAAAGACAACCATATGGCTCCTGCCGGTTGTGAACTCATCGACATGCAAGTCGTGAAAGATTACAAAACATGATCATCGCATACATCTCAATTCATACACATCATGTCTTGGGCCATACCATATCACAAAACACTCCCTGCAAAAATAAGTTAGACGCCTCTACTTTGTTGTTGCATGTTTTACGTGGCTTATGGGAGTCACAAGTTAAGAACGATTCTTACCTACGGAAAGCCACAACGGTGATATTATGGTTGCTAACATCCGTTGTAAATCTCATGACTACTATAGTGAGAGAAACTGGCATCCACCAGCCGCATATGTGGAACAATCCACACGTCAAGTGCGGAGCCGGTCTCGCGAACGAGGTCGCGTAAAGTTGGCCTGGACCGCTTCGATCTCACTATGCCGCGCCATAAGAAGTACAAAACAAAGAGGTTTGCAACAGAAAACATCAACGCCCGCAACAAGCATGTTGCGTTCTACTCGTGAAACACATCTATGCATAGATCTAGCTCTGATACCACTGAAGGGTTTCGCAGCATAGTAAATCAAAAAATTTCCTACGGAAGCGAACAAGAAAGCCAAGATCTAATCTAGGAGATGTAATCAACGAGAGAGGTAGATGAGATCTTCATACCCTTGAAGAAATCGCACAGCGGAAACGTTCAACAGAACGTGGTTGACGTAGTCGTACTCGCCGTCTCCTCCTCGCGATCCGATCCGATCCAACGCCGCAAGTGGCGACGCCTCCGAGAGATGCACACGTACAGCGCACCAACGACTCCGCCTTCCCGGTCCAGCGAGATATGGTGGAGTGGTAGATGGGATCGACAACACGACGGCGTGGTGTCTATGGTGGAGAGTATGCGCCGACAGGGCTTCGCCTGTTTGTGTGGTGGAGAAAGAACGGAGAAAGGAGGCTTCAGAAACCGGGCAGCGGCTCCGCGGGAATTAGGTCACTTGAAACCGGCGTCGCTGGTCCTTTATATAGCGGCCGAGTCTTGCACTAGGGGCTAGGTTAAAGGAGCCATCGATGCGCACGCCAAGCCAGACTGCCGCCGCCGCCGATCGAGGATCGATCAGATCTCACGCGCATACATGTGCGCTGTGTTCCCCGATCGCTGGCCGAGCCAAACCGGCCAAGGCCCAGCTCGGCTAACACCCAGCCATGCACGTGGTCAAGAGGCCCATGCATGCATTGCACTGGCCGCATTGAGCCATGCATGTGCGCTGCTTCTTTTTTTTTCTTTATTTATTTTTGTTAAATAAATATCAGTTTAATATTTATTAATTCTTGCAATTAATAAACATTATATTTTACCCGGAACAATTCCGAACTCTCCGAAATGCTTTCACATATATCCCAAAAATACCCTAGCGTTGATTTGCGTTAAGTGTGTGACCCTACGGGTTCGAGAATGCGCGGACATGATCTCCATCAATAATCAATAGCGGGATCTGGAAATCCATATTGACTCCCACGCACTCAACGATGATCATATCGGATGAACCACGATGTCAGGATTCAATCAATCCCGTATTTGTATTCCCTTCGTCTCGCGATATTTTACTCGCCCGAGATTCGATCGTCGGTATCGGCATACCTAGTTCAATCTCGTTCACAGCAAGTACTTTACTCGTTCCGTAATCCGATATCACTTTGTGATCAACTCCTTAACCACATGCTTGCAAGCGGTGTTGATATCGATTACCGAGTGGGCCCGAAGTATATCTCTCCGACTCGGGAGGGACAAATTCCATCTCGATACATACAACCCAACAAGTACTTTCCGATCACCTGAGAGACACCTTTATGATCACCCTCACATAGGATGACGTTTGATGACCTCAAAGCTTTCTTCCGATACCAGGGAGTTGTATTATCTCATGGTCTAAGGAATACAATACATGACATAGGAAAAGCTTCGCAAAGATGAACACGGTGACACGATCTAATTGCTCTGCTTTATTTGGGTCTGTCCATCACATCATTCTCCTAATGATATGATCTCATTATTAATTGACAACTCATGTCTATGGTTAGGAAACCTTAACCATCATTAATCAATGAGCTAGTCCATAGAGGCGTACTAGGGACACGGTGTTGTTCATAAACCACACAAGTATTAAAGTTTCCGCTTAATACAATTCTAGCATGGAATATAAACATTATCCTGAACAAGAATTATAATAATAACATCTTTATTATTGCCTCTAGGGCATAATTCCAATAGAAATGAATTGGGAATCTTGTGGGGATCATGGAGTTTGTATATGTGTTAGGGAAACGCCTGGGCCGCCAATCTAAGCCATGCATAATTCATGGTGGAAATTTGCAGCATACCCATGGTGGACATTCGATGACGCATCTCACAATAAAAAGCTAAACAAATGGCAAATAAAAGAGATGTCGAGGTGTTCATTGTCTGCTTGTCCTGTCATTTTGATGTGGGATTGTTCCATGTCATCGGGCATGGAGGTACCCCGTTGGTGGATCTCGATGATACACATATACTTACAATGACAAGAGCCTTGCTTGGGACTCTAAGTTGAGTAGCATGAGGTTTGGGTACTCGTATTCATGGGACATGAGGTTTTCAACTTATGATTTGTCAAGCATATGCATCATAATTGTTCTCGCATTAACTCTAACCATTCAAGATGCTTATGATGGGGGCAATGAGAGCTCAAAGCCAGTAAGTACCATAATTTTTGAAGGTCTATAAAACTTGCAATCACTGCTTCCCTCCGCGAAGGGCCTTTCTTTTACTTTTATATTGAGTCACCACCTTCTTTCTTTATGCACCATAAGAGAGCAAAGTTGTCATTCTTAGTATAATGTGCATTGTCCCAAAGTTTTCATTGATTGATCCATATTGTTGGTTTCACTTGTTCTCAAATTATTTGTATCTAGTCGCCCTCTTAAACTTGAAGGTGTCCTATGCATTTATGTTTTACTCTCCATGAAGGACAAGCTGAAAACCATTTGTATGTTTTCCTTATGATTTGAACACACATTTGACTTTCATTGTTTCATTTTCATGATCTTTTGTTTGTGTTCATTTTCATGTTTATAACATGGTTGCTAAGTTCTTATTGTCAAGATTATATCTTTCATGCCCATGTTTTAAGTTCTTATGGTCCCAGCTCACAAATGCTTACATATATGATCAAGATTGTGTAGGTGCATGTCACCTCAAAAATTATTCTTTTGTTATCACTTACCTACTCGAGGACGAGCAGGAGTTAAGCTTGGGGATGCTTGATACGTCCCCAATGTATCTATAATTTTTGATGCTCCATGCTTGTTTTTACACCATTTGCCTACTGTTTCGTTACACTTCATGGCACTTTTATGCATTTTCCGGAACTAACCTATTAACAAGTCGCCATAGTGTCAGCTCCCTGTTTTCTGCTGTTTTTGTGTTTCAGAAGTGATACACAGAAAATATTCTCGGAATTGGACGAAACAAGTTCCTGAAGTCTTATTTTTCCCGGAAGCTTCCAGAGATCCGAAGAGAAGTTGGAGGGGGGCCACGAGGGCCCCACACACCAGGGCGGCGCAGCCAGGGGCCTGGCCGCACCCCCTATGTGTGAGAGCCCCTCGGGCCACCTCTGACGAAGCCCCTTCGCCTATAAAGACCCCCCAACGAAAAAAACCTAAGTACCCGATCAATTTTCCAGAACACATCGCGATCCGCCGCCGCCGTCGACCCGAAGATCGGGAGGGTCCAGAAGCTCTTCCCGGCACCCTGCCGAAGAGGGGAATCGCCACCGGAGGTCTTCTTCATCGCCATGCTTGCCTCCGGAGCGATGAGTGAGTAGTCTACCTTGGACTATGGGTCCATAGCAGTAGCTAGATGGTTGTCTCCTCCACCATGTGCTTCATGTTTAGATCTCATGAGCTGCCCTACATGATTGAGATCACCGTTATGTAATTCTACATGTTTGGTTTGTTGGGATCCGATGAATATTGGTGTTATGATTGAGTTGCTATACTGAAATATATCTTTTGTTATCTCTATGTTATTTATGATCTTGCATGCTCTCCGTTGTTAGTAGCTATCTTGGCCGAGTAGTTGCTAGTGACTCCAAGAGGGGGTATTTATGCTCGATAGTGGGTTCATGCCTCTATTTAATCTGGGGGAGTGACAGAAACCTCTAAGGTTGTAGATGTGATGTTGCTACTAGGGAGAAAACAACATTCATATGCTCGAGGGCATATGCTTTGTTTACATTACACACTTTGCTTAATGCAATTATCTATTGTTCGCAACTTAATACTTGTGGAGTTCTCGGATTGATTCGCCACAAGTGGATTATTAGTCATAGATGCAGTTGGATGGCGGTCTATGTATTTTGTTGTAATGCCCAGAGTAAATCGCATAGTGATCTTCTCGACATATCACGTTTATCTTTATTCTATCAGTTGCCCAACTGTAATTTGTTTACCCAGCATGTGTTATTTATCTTATGGAGATACACCACTAGTGAACTGTGGATCCCGGTCCTATTTCCATCATATTGCTATCACCTGTTTACTTTACTCGCACTGTTTACTTTACTCGCATACTTCTACTGTTTTCCACTCGATACGCTCATACCCTTTGTTTCAAGCAAACCGGTGAGATTGACAACCTCATCGCAAGTTGGGAGCAAAGTTTTTGGTTGTGTTGTGTGCAGGTTTCGCGTTGTAGCTAGCAAGCAAAGCTTGGACGAGGCGCCCTATAAGTTGTCTGAAGCTGTCGCAAGCTAGCAAGCATCACCTTCAGTCGTATTGTCTGCTCTTCTCCTGATCGACATACTTTGGTTCTTAACTGAGGGAAAACTTGCTGCTATATTCATCAAAACCTTCTCTTGGGGTTTTCCAACTGGCCGGTCATTTACTACAAGCCAACAAGTTTTCTGGCTTCATCATCACCGCGCCCCCATCAGTGACTCAACATAAAAGTAAAAGAAAGGCCCTTCGCGGAGGGAAGCAGTGATTGCAAGTTTTACAACCTTCAAAAATTATGTTACTTACCAGCTTTGAGCTCTCATTGCCCCCATCATGAGCATCTTGAATGGTTAAAGTTAATGCAAGAACAATTATGATGCATATGCTTGACAAATCATAAGTCGAAAATCTCGTGTCTGGTGAATACGAGTACCCAAACCTCATGCTACTCAACTTAGAGTCCCAAGCAAGGCTCTTGTCATTGTAAGTATATATGTATCATCGAGAACCGCCAACGGGGTACCTCCGTGCCCGATGACATGGAACAAGCCCACATCAAAATGATAGGACAAGCAGACAATGAACATCTCGACATCTCTTTTATTTACCATTTGTTTAGCTTTTTATTGTGAGATGCGTCGTTGAATGTCCACTATGGGTATGCTGCAAATTTCCACCATGAATTATGCATGGCTTAGATTGGCAGCCTAGGCGTTTCCCTAACACATAAACAAACTCCATGATTCCTGCAAGATTCCCAATTCATTTCACACCGCGGGCATCCATAAACAAAAGATCACGATATCAACTCAAGTAAGAAGTACAATGTTGAAAGCTTGCCCCATGATGGCATGGTTGGGCTAGTCTCCAACTTACAACTTGCAAGCATAAGAACTCAACATAAGAGACCACAATGTCAAATTTTTAAGAACAGGAAAAAGTAGATAATAAAAGCAAGTCAAATTTACTTGGAATAGCAAATTGCTAATAGGTATGTATGGTGGACTCTTTGAAAAAACTTGGTTTTTAGGAGTTGGATGCACGAGTAGAGCTCATACTCAGTACAAGGCGAGGGCTAGCAAAAGACTGGGAGCGACCAACTAAGAGAGCATTAATGGCCATAATCATGCAAAGCGACAAAGCGACATTAAAAGAAGCATAAGATGGCATCAAAAGTCAAAAACTAAATGATCATAGAGGCTATTGGTGACTTTGTAAGAGTCTAACATGTGTGAGCATGCGCCAAGTCAACCCAAATAAAGCATCAAGGAGAAAACCAAAATAATGCTTCCAAACGATAAAAACAACGCTTGATTTTTTCAAAGGCTCATTAAGCAATCTCAGTTATTTGAGACAGGTCATGCTACAGCAAAACTACTAAGCATACTATCAAAAAGACATCAAGCATGACATGAAAAAGCCTAAGCCGTAGTCTACACAAGCTCCTTCTTGTACCACTTTTTTGCATAAAGCTTTTTCTCTTTTCCAACACCATTTGAAATTTTTATAAACACCTCTTTTGATGAAAACCAATAAAGATCAGAGGCAAAAATACACCTTGATGAAAAGATATGACAAGGTCTGAACACAAATCAAGGCAAAAACGAAAACCAAAAGCAGTAGCATAAAAAGAAGAACACTCGGTTTTTGATAAGAATGAAAACTAGAGCGTTCTTAGCAAATGAAAAGCAAGGCAACTTCTCCAAAGGAAATTTGTTGGGGTCCAACCATTTATTGCAGCAAACAAAACTAAACTAATAATGAAAACTAAAACAACTGACGCTCCAAGAAAAACACATAGTGCATGAAGCAATAAAAATATAGTGTCTTGAAAGGTGACCTGATTTTTGCCGATGAAGAAGGGGTGCCTCGGGGGCATCCCCAAGCTTTGACGCTTGTACTTCTTGGATATTTCTTGGGGTGATGCATGGGCATCCCCAAGCTTGAGCTTTTGTCCATTCCTCAACTCATCTCATCATTCTCCAATCCCTACACTTGAAAACTTCCTTCATACAAAACTAAACACAAATCTATTAGCAACATTAGTGTAACATAACATATAATCAACCTCTTTTGCTTCAGGTTTCAACCCAAAACCACCACATATATAGCATATACTACTGTAGCAACTTCCCCAAAAGTTCCGTGATCAAAAGAACTCAAAAGAAAGCGATAAAGCGGCGAAAACAAATATTGGCAGAAATCTGTCAAAACAGAACAGCTGACAAAGGCCGAATTTTTGAGGGATTTTCTGTTGCTCAAATCAAAAAGGGTTCAACAAATGAAAGTTTGGATATAACCTGGGGCATATGAACAAGAAATCGCAGGTCCAAAAGATATACAGAGAATTTATACGAATTTTTACGGTGCAGCACCAAAAACAGTTTCAGGACAGCAACATCCCCAAATCTTACCTCACTCAAATTAGAGGATTCTCTTGGCACAACAATGAAATAAACAAGATAAGGAGCGGTAATTACAGTAGTAATGACTTCCAAGACTCAAATAAAAGAAAAAGTACTGAAAATAAAACATTGGGTTATCTCCCAAGAGTGCTTTTCTTTAACGCCTTTGAACTAGGCGCAGAAAATTGTGAATCAAGTAACATCGGAAGGAGCATTAAGATCAAAAGCAGAGGTCATGTCAATAAGACATTGTATTTCATCCACATAAGTTTTTGAAGACCCTTTGTGATCACGCTTTGGCTCACTCAAATCACGAAAAAGATTCTCAGGACAGATCCAGTTAAAATTATTTTTGAAAGCTTCATACAATCCCAAGAGCTTGCTAGGTATAGGTATTTCGGTTCCATCATTGTTTGTACTAATAACCTTTATAGGTGAACCGAGTTTATTAAAATGCTTAAGAACTTTCCTAGCTTCAATAGCAACATCTTTAAATTCTAAGCGCAAAGTTTCTAAGATAAAGGCTTTCTTTTCAGGATCTTCAATTTCATGAAGCTTAAGGAACATGTTTTGAATAAAAGGATTAAGACTAGCAAACCTAGCTTCCAACATATGAATTAAATAAGCAGAAGCAACTTCAATACTAGGAGCTAACTCAACCAAAGACTTTTCCTCAACTTCTTTATGCATACTAATGTGATTAAAGAACTCCGCAATGTTATCTTTGCCAATAATTGAACCACTACCTACTGAGAGATCCTCCAAAACATACTTAGGGAACAGCATGAGGAACTAAAGTAAAGAAATAACAACTACCAAGGATTCTAATTTTTTTGGGTTTTTGATATAAAACGATGCAAGTAAAAATAAATAAAGTAAAGCAAAACAATAAACAAAGTAAAGGATGTGCGTGCGAAAAACTCCCCTCGCAGAAGTCTTCTACTTCCTCCCCGGCAACGGCGCCAGAAAAAGAGTTTGATGCGTGTAAATGACCAGCCCGTTGAGAACCCCAAGAGGAAGGTGTGATGAATATAGCAGCAGTTTTTCCCTTAGTTAAGAAACCAAGGTTTGTCGATCAGGAGAGGAGAGACAAACGACTGAAGGTGATGCGGACTGGCTTAGCGACAGCTTCGGACAATTTATATATGGCGCCTCGTCCAAGCTTTGCTTTGCTAGCAGCAACGTGGAACCTGCACACAACACAACCAAATACTTTGTTCCCAACTTGCGATGAGGTTGTCAATCTCACCGGTTTGCTTGAAACAAAGGGTATGAGCGTATCGAGTCGAAAGAAGTGAAAGTATGCGAGTAAAGTAAACAGGTGATAGCAATATGATGGAAATAGGACCGGGGTCCACAGTTCACTAGTGGTGTCTCTCCATAAGATAAATAACACATGCTGGGTAAACAAATTACAGTTAGGCAATTGATAGAATAAAGATAAACGTGATATGTCAAGAAGATCACTATGTGATTTACTCTGGCATTACAACAAAATACATAGACCGCCATCCAACTGCATCTATGACTAATAATCCTCTCCCGGGGATATCATCCGAACACCCCATGAGTATTAAGTTGCGAACAACAGATAATTGCATTAAGCAAAGTATGTAATGTAAACAAAGCATATGCCCTTGAGCATATGAATGTTCTTTTCTCCCTAGTAGCAACAGCACATCTACAACCTTAGAGGCTTCTGTCACTCCCCCAGGTTAAATAGAGGCATGAACCCACTATCGAGCATAAATACCCCCTCTTGGAGTCACTAGCAACTACTCGGCCAAGATAGCTACTAACAACGGAGAGCATGCATGATCATAAACAACATAGAGATAACATAAGATATATTTTAGTATAGCAACTCAATCATAACACCAATATTCATCGGATCCCAACAAACCAAACATGTAGAATTACATAACGGTGATCTCAATCATGTAGGGAAACTCATGAGATCTAAACATGAAGCACATGGTGGAGGAGACAACCATCTAGCTACTGCTATGGACCCATAGTCCAAGGTAGACTACTCACTCATCGCTCCGGAGGCAAGCATGGCGATGAAGAAGACCTCCGGTGGCGATTCCCCTCTCCGGCAGGGTGCCGAGAAGAGCTTCTGTACCCTCCCGATCTTCGGGTCGACGTCGGCGGTGGATCGCGATGTGTTCTAGAAAAGTGATCGGGTACTTAGGTTTTTTCTGTCGGGGGGTCTTTATAGGCGAAGGGGAATCGTCAGAAGTGGCCCAAGGCACCCTCACACATAGGGGGCGCGGCCAGGGGCTGGGCCACGCCGCCCTGGTGTGTGGGGCCCTCGTGGCCCCCCTCCAACTCCTCTTCGGATCTCTAGAAGCTTCCGGGAAAAATAAGACTCCAGGCACTTGTTTCGTCCAATTTCGAGAATATTTCCTATGTAGCACTTCTGAAACACAAAAACAGCAGAAAATAGGGAACTGGCACTGTGGCGACTTGTTAGTAGGTTAGTTCCGGAAAATGCATAAAAGTGCCACGAAGTGTAACGAAACAGTAGGCAAATGGTGTAAAAACAAGCATGGAGCATCAAAAATTATAGATACGTTGGAGATGTATCAGACACCTCCGGCTGCGCTCGCGCCTACTCCCCCTGGCCATGACCGGCGAGCACCCCCAAAGCCCCTTCCTTGACAACGGCTTCGTCAATGGAGATCCGGGTGCTTAGGGTGGGGGAGCATCTTTTGTTGTCTTGGCCCTTAGTGTGGCCTTAATTATGTGACCGCCCGCTAGATGTTAAGGACTTTTTAATTTTCGCCAAGTCTTGTCTATCTTTCTTCATTTGCTATGTGCTTGCTCTTGCATGAATGTCCTCTGCTTCCATCGGAGCACGGTGATGATTTCACAGTTAGGATCCCTCCCGCGCTAGAACCGTCGTTGTGCAAGCTCCTAGGTAGGGGCTAAGATAGCCACCAACTTACGCACACGTTCCTGGCGAGGTATTCCGGTTTCAGCGTGGAGGAAGAAATGCCTCTGCTGGCCGGCTTCAGGAGACGCAAGTTAGCACCGGCTTGAGGAAACAGAAATGGAAGCTAAGTCCTATGCCGGCTTGGGCGAGGCCGGAGCCGGCACGTCTCCCTTTCCCGAGCCTTCGCATAACCCTTGCCGTGGCTGGAGCGAACCTCCAAACCACTGGTTTTAGCCATTTCTTTGCGAACGCTAGATTTCAATTTCGACGCTCATTTGCTGGTCATGTCGCAGCGCCAACTGATCGGACAGCTGGCGAGGGATTGGAGCCGGTCCACTCCTAAGGGTCAATTCCCCTTCCCCCTAGCCCCCGAGTTTTGGGGCAGCTGGAATGACAGCTGGCTTGAAACTAGCTTGCTCGCATATGGTACCGATGTCGAGCGAGGCAGCTCTAGCTTCGAACCTCTTTGATGTTGCTACTCAGCCTAAACATCGAGAAATTGTGGTCATCGACCATTCGCTGGCCTGCCTTAGCCTAGTTCCCTCAACTTTTTCCTTAATCTCCCCACCCTTCGGCCCTTCTACCCCCAACCGGCAGCCTGGTGCCGGTTGGTCTCCGTTGGGCTGGCAGCCGAATGCCAGCCTAGGGTGGGAGCGTGCCGCAGAGTGAGAAGTAGTACTTTGGTTTATCGGGCACCCGGCTCGAGCTAGCCAATGCATGGTTAACGAGCACTGTCTTCAACGTTTAGTTGAGCGACTTTCTATCGTTTACGGTTTTTCTCCGCGGCTTTCCTTAGTATGTGGCCTGCCGGCTCCTATCTGTCCGGCTGCGCAGAGCTGGGAGACGGAGGTTGGGCTCGAGACCTACTTCATACATAGTACTCATTCGGCTGACAAGGAATCGATCGTTTTTAAGGCAACCGTCTGTGGCTCGGTGCCCGGAGCCGGCTGTCGGTCAAGTGAATAACGCAGGAAGCAAAACATACACGAAGTGTTTTCCTCGGAGCCGGCTGTAACTAGCCACTCCGTTATCCTTTATTCATTGACAAGTTTTTCGGGGTACAAGCTTTTGCCTTAGCAGAAGAAAGGTCTTAGGAGACTGACATTCCAGGGACGCTCCATCTCCTTGTCAGAATTATCTGCCTTGTTCTTCCTGGGCTCTTGTGCGTCGATGAGGTAGTATGCCCCATTGCCTAGCACCCGGCTGACAATGAACGGTCCCTCCTGGGAGAGGACAGCTTGTGCATGCCTTTAGTGTTTTGGACCAGCCGGAGTACGAGATCTCCTTCGCGAAATGCGAGCGGATGAATCTTCCGGCTGTGGTATCATCGCAGCTGCTGCTGATAGAGCGCTGACCTGGCCAAGGCCTGCTCTCGTGCCTCCTTGAGGAGATCGACGCCATCTTCACGAGCTTCTTTTGCTTGCTTCTCCGTGTACTGGACAACTCTGGGCGCATCAAATTTGATATCAGTGGGCAACACCACTTCTGCTCCATAGACCAGGAAGAAAGGTGTGAAGCCGACAGAGCGATTTGGGGTAGTGCGCAGGCTCCAGAGTACTGAGGGTAGCTCTTCGACCCAGCAGCAAGCTGAACGCTCGAGAGGCTCAACCAACCTTGGTCTGATGCCGGCCAGGACCAGCCCATTTGCTTTCTCCACTTGCCCATTGGACTGAGGATGCGCCACTGAGGCTAAGTCCAGCCGGATGCCCTTCTGGCCACAGTACTCTGCGAAGACTCCCTTTGCAAAGTTTGTCCCATTGTCAGTGATGATGCTATGGGGAACTCCATATCTCGTGATGATCTCGTTGAAGAACTTGATGGTGGACGAGCCGTCAAGTTTTTTGATTGGCTTTGCTTCGATCCACTTGGTGAACTTGTCCACTGCGACCAGCAGATGCGTCAAGCCCCCGGGTGCTGTTTTGAATGGCCCCACCATATCCAGGCCCCAGACAGGGAATGGCCAGGTGAGCGGGATGGTTTTGAGTGCTGCTGCTGGAGTGTTCCGATGCTTGGAGAAACGCTGGCAGCCATTGCAGTGCTTCACCAGTTGTTCTGCGTCCTTCTGGGCCATCGGCCAATAGAAACCATGGCGGAAGGCCTTAGCAACCAATGCCCTGGAAGATGCGTGATGCCCGCACTCCCCTTGATGTATCTCTCTCAGCAGCTCTATCCCTTCTTCCAGCTCGATACACTTCTGGAAGATTCCTGACACGCTGCGCTTGTACAGCTCGCTGTTGATGATGGTGTATGCCAGTGTGCGACGTTGAAGTCGCCTAGCTTCCGCTTCTTCTTGTGGCAAGTCCCCAGTGGTGAGGTAGTTGGAGAATGGCTCTGCCCAGGACGGTATCTCCCATATGTGGAACACACTGGCGACCAGGGGATCAGCAGCCCCCAAGTCTGTCGTAGTGTCGGCTTCGTCTGGTTGGCCGGCTGTAGGGGCCGGTCCGGAGTCGGCAGCCCCGAGTCCTTCATCGAGCCGGCCACGCTGGGCTGGCCGGCTGCTTCCTTCAGCCACGAGGCGGTAGCCCCCGATTTCGGTGGCGGCGCCTGAGCCAGAGCGGGGTCTCCGGGTACGTAGATGGAGGTAGATTCCGGCGAAGGCTTGATGGATGGCTTGCGGATGATCTCCAATGACACCCCAGCCGGGATATCTGGCTTGGTGAAGCCGATCTTGGACAGCCGGTCCGCTTCGTCATTGTTTGCCCTAGGGACGTGATGGAACTCACAGCCCTCGAAGAATCCGCAGAGCTATTGCATGTAGAAGCGATAGGAGGCCATGTTGGCGTCCTTGGCGTCCTTGGCGTCCCATTCTCCGGAGACCTGGTGCACCACCAGGTCGGAGTCTCTGAAACAGAGGATTCTCTGGATGCCAATCTCCTTGGCCAGCTTGAGCCCATGCACCAGGGCCTCGTATTTCGTGACGTTGTTTTATGCGCGGAAGTGCATCTGCAGCACGTACTGCAGCTTGTCTCCCTTAGGAGAGGTGAGGACGACATCGGCTCCCAAGCCCCCGGGCATCTTGGAGCCATCGAAGTTCATGCGCCAGTAGGTGGAGTCTGGAGCCGGCGGCAAGTACTGGTGCTCTCCCCAATTGGCGAAGAAGTCTGCTATGATCTGGGAATTGATTGTCGTCATGGGCTTGTATTGAATGGTATGAGCAGCAAGCTCAATCGCCCATTTGGCCACCCTGCCAGTTGCATCCTTGCACCCTATGATCTCCGAGAGTGGAGTGGTGCTCACCACCGTGATAGGGTGCTCCTCGAAGTAGTGCTTCAGCTTCCTGGCCGCCATGTACACGCCGTATGCGACCTTTTGGTAGTGCGGGTAGTTTTGCTTGGAGAGAGTGAGCATCTCACTCAAGTAATACACCGGGCGCTGAACTGGTAGCTCCTTGCCTTCCTTGGTGCGCTCCACCACGATCACAATGCTGATGACTCGCAGAGTAGCTACGATGTAGAGCAGCATTGGCTCCCACAGAGCTGGCGCTGCCAAGATTGGCACGGTAGATAAGGCTCGCTTGAGGTCGTTGAAGGCATCATTAGCGCGCTGGGACCAAACGAAATGGTCCATCTTCTTCATCAGCTGGTATAGCAGCATGGCCTTCTCCCCAAGCCGGCTGACAAACCGGCTGAGCGAGGCCAAGCATCCAGCAAACTTTTGCACATCTCTGAGCTGGGTGGGCAGCTCTAGGGCCTCGATGGCTTTTATCTTCAAGGGGTTAGCCTCGATCCCTCACTGGGAAATGATATAACCTAGGCGCTGTCCAGCCGGCACTCCGAAGGTGCACTTCTCAGGATTGAGCTTCATGCGATAGCGCCGCAGGTTGGCAAAGGTCTCCTTGAGATCGTCCAGGAGCGTGCTGCTCTGCTTAGTCTTCACCACCACGTCATCCACGTAAGCGTGTACATTCCGCCCAATCTGCCCTTGCAGACATCGCTGCATGGTTCGCTGGTAAGTAGCTCCAGCATTCTTCAAGCCGAATGGCATGGTGACATAGCAGTAGGCTCCATATGGGGTGATGAAGGATGTCTTGATCTGATCCGGCTGGTAGAGCGGGATCTGGTGATAGCCTGAGTAAGCGTCCAGGAAGGACAGCAGGTCGCAACCGGCCATGGAATCGATCACCTGGTCGATGCGTGGTAGCGCAAAGGGGTCCTTGGGGCAAGCCTTGTTGAGGCTTGTATAGTCGATACACATGTGCCAAGTGTTGTTCTTCTTCAGGACCAAGACTGGGTTCGCCAGCCAGTCAGGGTAGAATACCTCCATGATGAAGCCGGCTGCGAGGAGCCGGACAATCTCCTCGCCAATGGCTTTCCTTTTCTCTTCTGCGAAGCGCCGCAGCGGTTGCTTGACCGGCTTGGCGTCCGGCCGGACATTGAGTGAGTGCTCAGCCAGCTCCCTCGGCACACCTGGCATGTCTTTTGGAGACCATGCAAAGATGTCCTGATTCTCACGGAGGAAGCTGGTGAGCTTGCTTTCCTATTTAGCAGAAAGGCCGGTGCCGATGATGACGAACTTGGAGGGATCGCTCTCGTCCAACAGGATCTTCTTGGTGTCATTGACTGGCTTGAACTGCTCCACCGGCGAATGGCGAGCCGGCACATCTTGCTGGGTTAGCTCCACACGATGGAGGAGTTGTCGCTTCTCCTCGATGATGACCAATGATGGGGCCAAGTTAACGTGATGATGGAGTAAAAATGACCGGCCAGTTGGAAAACCCCAAGAGAAGGTTTTGATGAATATAGCAGCAAGTTTTCCCTCAGTTATGAAACCAAGGTTATCAATCCAGTAGGAGAGAGACAAACGACTGAAGGTGATGCCCACTAGCTGCGTGATGCTCTAACAAGGGCGTTGTTAATGATAACTTGTTAGCGCGTCTTCAACCAGTAGCAACGTGGAACCTGCACACACACAACCAAATACTTTGTTCCCAACTTACGATGAGGTTGTCAATCTCACCGGTTTGCTTGAAACAAAGGGTATGAGCGTATCGAGTGGAAAGTGATAATAGTATGCGAGTAAAGTAAACAGTGCGAGTAAAGTAAACAGGTGATAGCAATATAAAGGAAATAGGACTGGGATCCACAGTTCACTAGTGGTGTCTCTCCATAAGATAAAATAATACATGCTGGGTAAACAAATTATAGTTGGGCAATTAATAGAATAAAGACAACATGCATATGTCGAGAGGATCACTATGAGATTTACTCTGGGCATTACAACAAGATACATAGACCGCCATCCAACTGCATCTATGACTAATAATCCACTTGTAGCGAATCAATCTGAGAACTCCACAAGTATTAAGTTGCAAACAACAGATAATTGCATTAAGCAAAGTGTGTAATATAAACAAAGCATATACCCTCGAGCATATGAATGTTGTTTTCCCCCTAGTAGCAACAGCACATCTACAACCTTAGAGGTTTCTGTCACTCCCCCAGATTAAATAGAGGCATGAACCCACTATCGAGCATAAATACCCCCTCTTGGAGTCACTAGCAACTACTTGGCCAAGATAGCTACTAACAACGGAGAGCATGCAAGATCATAAACAACATAGAGATAACATAAGATAAAATTCAATACTTCAACTCAATCATAACACCAATATTCATCGGATCCCAGCAAACACAACATGTAGAATTACATAACGGTGATCTCAATCATATAAGGCAGCTCATGAGATCTAAACATGAAGCACATGGTGGAGAAGACAACCATCTAGCTACTGCTATGGACCCATAGTCCAAGGTAGACTACTCACTCATCACTCCGGAGGCAAGCATGGCGATGAAGAAGACCTCCGGTGGCGATTCCCCTCTCCGGCAGGGTGCCGAGAAGAGCTTCTGGACCCTCCTGATCTCGGGTCGATGGCGGCGGCGGATCGCGATGTGTTTTGGAAAAGTGATCGGGTATTTAGGTTTTCCCGTCGGGGGGTCTTTATAGGTGAAAGGGCATCGTCAGGAGTGGACCGAGGCGATCTCACACATAGGGGGTGTGGCCCAGGCCCTGGCCACGCCGCCTTGTTGTGTGGGGCCCTCGTGGCCCCACTCCGTCTCCTCTTCGGTTCTCTGGAAGCTTCGGTGAAATTCTGGGCGACTGGCTTTGGTTTCGTCCAATTCCGAGAATATTTCCTGTGTAACTTTTTTGAAACACAAAAACAGCAGAAAACAGGGAACTGGCACTGTGGCGACTTGTTAATAGGTTAGTTCCGGAAAATGCATAAAAGTGCCACGAAGTGTAACGAAACACAAAGCAAATGGTGAAAAAACAATCATGGAGCATCAAAAATTATAGATACGTTTGAGACGTATCAGCATCCCCAAGCTTAACTCCTGCTCATCCTCGAGTAGGTAAGTGTAACATCCCAATTTTTAGGAAAAATAATTTATAAAGTTTCACATGAAATCATGCATCATATCATGCATAGCATTCTCTTTGCATTTGCACCTTTTCTTCAAGTTTTGTTTTGCTCTTAAACCAAAAACCTTACCTGTATGTTTCAAATACCAGAAGAAAAGTTTTACAAATTCCAAAGAGTGACTTAAATTCAAATCAGAAGTTTTTACAACTTTCAAACAAATTTCAAAGCAAAAACAGAAAAGAAAGGAAAAAGAAAAAGAAGAAAAGCAGAAAAGGCCACGGGGAAGCAAACCAGCCCAGCTCGAGAAGGAGCCCGCGGCCCGTTAACCACCCCTTCCCGAATCGTTACCGTGCCTCCCACCTCCAGCCACTGACGGGCGGGGCCCGCTTGTCATCCCATCCGAAGGGACCGAAATGAACACGGCGCGCACCTGGGCGTGATCCGCCCAACCTCCTCTCCGATTCGGGCGCAACTCTTACCCCCTGGCCACGCCAAGCCGTCTATAAAACCCCCTCACCCCGCCGCTCTCGACCTACCCCAAAAACCCTAGCCATCGCCGCCAGGCCGCCCGATCACAGAGCCGCCGCGCCGCCGCAGTCAGACGAGAGCATCATCGTCTCTCTGTAAGTCTCGACCTCCCCTCGATCTACCTTGTGCACCATCTTCTCCCTCTTGATCACGCGCGCCTCCCTGACATACTCTCGCCCTTGTTTGAGCGCCAGGACAACGAAAAGCGACCGCGTCTGGATCTTGCTGCCGCTCGACAGAACTCCGGCGATCAATTCCTCGAGCATCGGATCACCTCGACTCCGCACACCTCGCCACCAAGCTCGCCTCGCCATCCCGCGTTCCCTGGTAAGATCGCCAGCCCTAATTTCTCTTGTACTGGACGCGTTCGTCCGCGCCCACGACCACGCCGCCATCGGTCCTAACTCCGGTTGCTCCTCACCGACGTTGCAGGAAGCTAACAAGGCCGCCGATCACGTTTTTGATCACGCCGGGACCTCCTGAGCATCGTCTAGTACTTCATCGCCACCGGGGACCGCCACAGCCACCTCGCCGTCGTTTTCCAGAGCCGCCGGACCTCGCCGTCGACGCTTCCCTCTGGTGAGTCACCACAGCTTCTTCTTCAGCCGTTAGATCCGAATCGCACGGCATGGATAGATCACTTATACGAACCGTTACGGTCAGATCTGATCCGTCGGATCTCACTTAGATCCAACGCACCAGAACGGCGATCCGCCCAAAACGGTATCAGCGAATAGGAAAGCGCCGCGTGTCGATCCCTGGTTCTTTTCGTTTTCAATTTCGTTTTAATTCACAGAATTCGTCTAAAACTTGTTTTATTCATATCTGTTGATCTACATGTCCAATTTGAGCAAACTTTGCGCCTATGGTTTCATAAAATTGTGAAGATTCTAGTTACAGTATCAAAAACAAGTATAGTAACGGTTTTAAATAGTGTTTTGCTGCAAGCTTTAATCTTGTGTTTTGATTATTAAAAATAGCTATAAAATTCTTTTTGCAGTAAATTCTTTTGGAATAAGTTCCTCTGACATCCCTTAGTACTGTAGCATGGCCAAAACTATTTTGGTAATTTTTATATTACTTTTGTAACTTTAGCTTGTTTATTGTGTGTTGTTGATGTTATAAGCTTTATAATAACTCTAAAATTTTGCTCATATCATCATGCATATAGTAACAACCAGAAAACATGCTAAGTGTCCTTGAAGTGTTTAAAACACATTTGCATGCGTATTTTCTTTTCATGATTGTTTTGTGATGGTTATGTGCTTATGATGCTAAATTTCATGTGTAGATTGTGCTGAGTGCAACGAGTGTCTGTGTGACGAGTGCACCAACTCTTCTCCTCATCAAGGCAAGTGTCACCATGTTTCCTTGTCCTACTGAAAGTTTTTGTCTTGTAGCTTTTCTAGTAGAAGATGCATGATTAGGTGTTTCTATGCTTTCTTATTTCTAACTTGCTAGTTTGTGCTAAGTTTTGTCTAAGCTAGCTAGTTTTGCATCTCCTAGTAGAATTGCTACTGCTATAGGACTTTACTTTTGTTCTTGTTGCGGGAAGGGTTAACACATGATTTTGGCTAAGTGTTAGAAAACAAGTTTTTGGAAAACTAAGAAAACAACTAAGTTAATGAACCACCTGGGTGGAAGTGGCTTTGATTGGTTTATGTTGAGTGGTTCCCTGGGGTCATGTCGTCGAACCTCTGAACCACCAGGTGTATCTCACTTGTGGAAGGCCACCCAGGAGCAAAGAGATTGGAGACGTTCAAGTCGTGAAGCTTCCAGTGCAACCACATGACAATATGGGCTTTGTCTTGGTCAACTAAGCTGCAAGAACTCAAGCCAGGTGGACAGAGGGTGGTAGATGTTGGTAGGATGGAGCGCGTCCGTTTGGTTTGAGGGAATGCTTCTGAAAGGCCTCATCTTAGTTTTCACTGGCCGTTTGAGGCAAAATGAGTCTCACGGCAAAACGGGTTAACTAAGTCTTGTGGGAAAAGTGCACCACCTCTGCAGAGTGTTTAGAACTAAGTACTTAGCCGTGTCCCCGGTTACGGACAATTCTGAGTGACATGACTTTGAAGCTGTTCAAGAATCTCCTCACCCCAATTTCTCTAAGTTAAAACTTGATGGGTGAACTTGGGTAGTAAAGGGTCCTTCTGGACAAAAATTTTGCTAAGGAAAAATTTGAGTTTTACAAAGATAGGAAAAAGGCTTGTTTTGCTAAGTTAAACTCCACCTGGCCAAAGAGCATATATGTGTAGGTGCCATTGAGTCCACCAAATTGACATTTGCCAATACATTCAACGTATTGACCCTCCGTGGCTGCAACGTATCATGTTGCAGGTGGATACTACAAAGATTGAAGATTTCTGCGCTACGGTCACGAGTCTTCGTCCAACACGTCTGCCTGTGGAGCTATGAAGAAAGAGGACTTGAAGATTATTTTACTTAGTCATTTTTTTTTGAATTGTAATAGGGTTGTGGCTTTGTGCCTTATTGAGTTGTAAAAGACTAAGTTATTTGTGGATCAAGCGTTGTAATAAAGACCTTTGTATTCTTGATATTTCATCTTGTAACTGTGTGTGCTAGCAGTCGATCCGGGACTAGCACAAATAAAGCACAGGTACGCTACAGTAAGTGATAACAAAAGAATAATTTTTGAGGTGACATGCACCTACACAATCTTGATCAAATATGTAAGCGTTGTGCGCTGGGATCAAAATAACTTAAAACATGGGCATGAAAGATATAATCTTGATAGAAGAAACTTAGCAACCATGTTATAACATTAAAATGAACACAAACAAAAGATCATGAAAATGAAACAATGAAAGTCAAACGTGTGTTCAAATCATAAGGAAAAACATACAAATGGTTTTCAGCTTGTCCTTCATGGAGAGCAAAACATAAATGCATAGGACACCTTCAAGTTTAAGAGGGCGACTAGATACAAGTAATTTAAGAACAAGTGAAACCAACAATATGAATCAATCAATGAAAACTTTGGGACAATGCACATTATACTAAGAATGACAACTATGCTCTCTTAATGGTGCTTAAAGATAGAAGGTGGTGACTCAACATAAAAGTAAAAGAAAGGCCCTTCGCGGAGGGAAGCAGTGATTGCAAGTTTTATAAACCTTCAAAAATTATGGTACTTACCGGCTTTGAGCTCTCATTGCCCCCATCATAAGCATCTTGAATGGTTAAAGTTAATGCGAGAACACTTATGCTGCATATGCTTGACAAATCATAAGTTGAAAACCTCATGTCCCGTGAATACGAGTACCCAAACCTCATGCTACTTTACTTAGAGTCCCAAGCAAGCTCTTGTCATTGTAAGTATACATGTATCATTGAGAACCGCCAACGGGGTACCTCCGTGCCCGATGACATGGAACAAGCCCACATCAAAATGACAGGACAAGCAGACAATGAACACCTCGACATCTCTTTTATTTACCATTTGTATAGCTTTTTATTTTGAGATGCGTCGTCGAATGTCCACTATGGGCATGCTGCAAATTTCCACCATGAATTATGCATGGCTTAGATTGGCGGCCCAGGCGTTTCTCTAACACATATACAAACTCCATGATCCCGCAAGATTCCCAATTCATTTCACACCGCGAGTATTGATGTCTACACACGCTTCTGTTCTTGTAGACAATGTTGGGCCTCCAAGTGCAGAGGTTTGTAGAGCAGCAGCAAGTTTCCCTTAAGTGGATCACCCAATGTTTATCGAACTTAGGGAGGAAGAGGTCAAAGCTATCCCTCTCAAGCAACCCTGCAATTACGATACAAAAAGTCTCTTATGTCCCCAACACACCCAATACACTTGTCAGATGTATAGGTGCACTAGTTCAGCGAAGAGATAGTGAAATACAAGTGGTATGGATGATTATAAGTAGTAACTGTGATATGAAATAAGTATCGCTGCGAGCAAACATGTAACAAAACAGGAAGTAAACGGTGTGCAATGCTTGGAAACAAGGCCTAGGGATCATACTTTCACTAGTGGGCACACTCCCAACAAATATAACATAATTTAACAAATAAACAACTTCTCTTCACTATGGTACTTTGAATTACTCTCCTATTGAATAACACTAATCATTGCATAGTGGCTACAGAAGCACCCCTTAAAGTACATCAAGTACTTGACAAACACCACTCATAGAGATATCCAAATCAAATCACAACTCAAGATAGATATTATTGCAACTTAGACCAAGTACTAACACGGTGCACACACTGTCAACATTACACCATGAAAGGAGGAATAGATCACTTCAATACTATCATAGTGATAATTATTCTCATAATCCATAAAAGATCACAATCGTAGCCTAGACCAAGTACCACCATGATGCACGCACTATCACCGTTACACCATGGCAGGAGGAATAGATTACTTTAATAACATCACTAGAGTACACATAATATCTGAATAATAACATCTACTTGTTCAACATGATACAAAGCTCACGATCACATAAAGATCACATCATGGGAGAGAGAGGTGAACCACATAGCTACCGGTAGAGCCCTCAGCCCCGGGGATGAACTACTCCCTCCTCATCATAGGAGACAGCAAGGTTGATGGAGATGGCGGTGAGGTCGATGGAGACGGCGGAGACGGCGATGAAGACCGATGGAGATGGCTCCGGGGGCACTTCCCCGTCCCGGCAAGGTGCCGGAATAGAGACTTCTGTCCCCTGAAATTCGTCGGTGGCGGCGGCGGAACTGCGGAACTCTTTCTGGAAAATTGCCGACTCCTTTAGAGTTTTCCGTCCCGAGGCTTTATATAGGCGAAGGGGCATCGTCAGGGGGCAGCCAGGGGCTCCTCACACCAGGGTGGCGCGGCCAGGGCCTGGGCCGCACCAACTATGTGTGAGGGCGGCCTCTGGCCCCCCTCCGGCTCTCTTTCGGTCTTCGGGAAGCTTCCGGTAAAAATAAGACTTCTGGAACTTGTTTCGTCCAATTCCGAGAATATTTCCTGTGTAGCTTTTCTGAAACACAAAAACAGCAGAAAACAGGAACTGGCACTGTGGCGACTTGTTAATAGATTAGTTCCGGAAAATGCATAAAAGTGCCACGAAGTGTAACGAAACATCGGGTAAATGGTGTAAAAACAAGCATGGAGCATCAAAAATTATAGATACGCTGGAGACGTATCAGCATCCCCAAGCTTAACTCCTGCTCGTCCTCGAGTAGGTAAGTGATAACAAAAGAAATAATTTTTGAGGTGACATGCACCTACACAATCTTGATCATATATGTAAGCATTGAGTGCTGGGATCATAGAATTTAAAATATGGGCATGAAAGACATAATCTTGATAATAGAAACTTAGCAACCATGTTATAACATGAAAATGAACACAAACAAAAGATCATGAAAATGAAACAATGAAAGTCAAACGTGTGTTCAAATCATAAGGAAAAACATACAAATGGTTTTCAGCTTGTCCTTCAAAGAGAGCAAAATATAAATGCATAGGACACCTTCAAGTTTAAGAGGGCGACTAGATACAAATAATTTAAGAACAAGTGAAACCATGATCATGAATCAATCAATGAAAACTTTGGGACAATGCACATTATACTCAGAATGACAGCTATGCTCTCTTAATGGTGCATAAAGGTAGAAGGTGGTGACTCAACATAAAAGTAAAAGAAAGGCCCTTCGCGAAGGGAAGCAGTGATTAAACATGTGCTAGAGCTTTTCATTTGTAAAACAGAGAGATAAAACTTGAGTTTTGAGAGGTGGTTGCTTTTGTCAACGACTAGCAATAGGGTTCTTACTATCTTCCATACAAAAATGAAGCAAGTTTTTGAGAGAGAGATTGGCACTTTTGTGCTCTTTTTATAAAACTTGGCACTCCTCCCCACCTTTTTTCCTTTCTCAAACCATGGCTAACCGATTCCATCGGGTGCCCACCAACATTCACATTCCATGGAGGAGTGCCTTTTTTTCCTTTTTTTTTGGAATAAGCAATATGTAAGATAGCAAATCCGACCACTACGTCCCCATGAGCTAAAAACAGTGGCACAAAATGAGAAGTATTTTGAAGGTTTTTTGAAAGGTAGCACAAGAAAATTTACTTGGAATGGCTTACAAATACCATGCATAGGAATTTATAGTGGACACAATGGCAAACTTGGTTTTTGGGAGTTGGATGCACGAGTAGAGCTCATACTCAGTACAAGGCGAGGGCTAGCAAAAGACTGGGAGCAACCAACTAAGAGAGCAATAATGGCCATAATCATGCAAAGCGACAAAGCAACATTAAAAGAAGCATAAGATGGCATCAAAAGTCAAAAACTAAATGATCATAGAGGCTATAGGCGACTTTGTATGAGTCTAACATGTGTGAGCATGCGCCAAGTCAACCCAAATAAAGCATCAAGGAGAAAACCAAAATAATGCTTCCAAACAATAAAAACAACGCATGATTTTTCAAAGGCTCATTAAGCAATCTCAGTCATTTGAGACAAGTCATGCTACAGCAATACCACTAAGCATACTATCAAAAAGACATCAAGCATGACATGCAAAAGCCTAAGCCGCAGCCTACACAAGCTCCTTTTTGTACCACTTTTTGCATGAAACTTTTTCTCTTTTCCAACACCATTCAAACCTTTCTGAGGAAACTCTTTTGAGGAAAACCAACATATACCAGAGGTCCAAATACACCTTGATGCAAAGATAAAACAAGATCTGCACAAAAATCAAGGCGAAAAATGCAAGCTAAACGCAGTAGCAGAAAAAGAGAACACTCATTGAACGATAAGAGTGAAAACTAGAGTGTTCTTGGCAAATGAAAAGCGAGTTCATCTCCTCCAAAAGAAACATGATGTGATCTAACCATTTATTGCAGCAAGCAAGGCAAAAGAAAACTGAAAACAAAAACAACTGACGCTCCAAGAAAAACACATAGTGCATGAAGCAATAAAAATATAGTGTCTTGAAAGGTGACCTGATTTTTGCCGATGAAGAAGGGGTGCCTCGGGGGCATCCCCAAGCTTTGACGCTTGTACCTCTTGGATATTTCTTGGGGGTTGCATGGGCATCCCCAATCTTGATCTTTTGTCCATTCTTCATCTCATCTCATCATTCTCCAATCCCTACACTTGAAAACTTCCTTCATACAAAACTAAACACAATTCTATTAGCAACATTAGTGTAAGCATAGTAATGAATCAACCCTTTTTGCTTCAGGTTTCAACCTAAAACCACCACATATTAAGCATATACTACTGTAGCAACTTCCCCAAAAGTTTCGTGATCAAAAGAACTCAAAAGAAAGCGATAAAGCGGCAAACACAAATTTTGGCAGAAATCTGTCAAAACAGAACAGCTGACAAAGGCCGAATTTTTGAGGGGTTTTATGTTGCTCAAATCAAAAAGTTTTAAACTAACAAAAGTTTGGATATAACCGGGGACATATGCACAAGAAATTGCAGGTCCAAAAGATATACAGAGAATTTATACGAATTTTTACGGTGCAGCACCGAAAACAGTTTCAGGACAGCAACATCCCCAAATCTTTACCTCACTCGAATTAGAGGCTTCTCTTGGCACAAAAACAAAATAAACAAGATAAGGAGCGGTCATTACAGTAGTAATGACTTCCAAGACTCAAATAAAAGAAAAAGTACTGAAAATAAAACAATGGGTTATCTCCCAAGAGTGCTTTTCTTTAACGCCTTTGAGCTAGGCGCAGTAATTTGCAAAGATGCTCATGTGGGCGCCATATACGAGCTTAAGACAAAGGCGCCATATAGGAACTTAAAGCAATAGAGAGCATCAAAAAGCAAGTATGAAACACATTTAAATCTGAACCACTTCCTATGAAAAATAGTCTTGTAAAGAGACAAGTCATAAAAGCGCAAAGCAAAAAGCATAGGAAGGCAAAACAAGTACAACTTCAAGAATTGCAACATAGAGAGGGGAAACTCAATATTGTTGAGATCCATCAAACCATGTTTCCCTCTCTCATAGTAACTTTCAGTAGCATCATGAATAGAACTAACAATATAACTATCACATAAAGCATCCCTATCATGAGCCACATGCATAAAAGGATTAATACTCCCCACATGAACAATTGTAGTAGGAGCAGATTCAACAAAATAATTATTCTCATCACCATAATCATCAAAAACAGGAGGCATATTGTAATCATAACTATTTTTCTCCTCAAAAGTAGGTGAACTGAAAATATTATACTCATCATCATAACCATCATAAACTAAAGGTTTAGTATCATCACAAGCTAGAGAACTACTATGTCGCAAAGCATATTCTTCAAACATATCATCATAAGAAGGAGCATGGATAGCACTAACGGTACAGCAATTATTAACCTTAGAGTTGGTACCAAAAATATTTTCAATATCAAAAGTAGAGTGCTTTTCCCAGTCATGATCACTAACATAGGTAACATGCATAGGAACATCATCCCAATCAGAATTATCATAATCTATAGCAGGATCATAACGCTTAGGGGAAGATACCGTGTCCTCTCGCCTCTTACTCCTCTTCTTCTTCTTCTTCATACTCTTCTTACTCTCTCCTTTAGGAGGGAGAGACTTGAAGGGCATCTTCTCCATATATTCTCTAGGAGGGAAAGGCATCTTCTCCACATAATCTGGTTTGCTGACAGGAACAACAGAAGAAACTTTGGAGGATTCCTCCTCTCTATTAATAAGATAAAAACATCTATCAGTCCTGTCATAGCTTGGCAAAATATCAAGTTTTATAAGATTTTGTATGTAAGTATTTGCACGGCAATCTTTAGCGCAATAGAGACGACAACCACGAAGGGTGCTATTAATATCAACATCATTCATATCTATCAAAGCAATCTTTCTAGATATCTCGTCACACGCCAAGAACAAAGCGAGCTCATCATGCTGATTGGGAGTAATATTGTCATCACAATACATACTTAAGGTACTAGAAGAGTAACTATTAAGGCTTGAGCATTGGAAATTAAAATGACCTATGTCATCGCAATGTTTACAAAGAAAAGGATAAAGCTTACAAACCTTTTTACCGATCTCACCTATATCCTTGTACCACATTCGGGTTTCTTCATTTGCATGGTGGACACAATAATCTTCCTTGTTGTAACTCTGTTCACAAGGTCTATGTACTCCACAAAAATTTACATGCTTATAAGAAATAGTACTTTTAGAAATTTGAGCATGTTTATTGCAATCATCAACAACAATATCACTTTCTATGCAAGTGTCCTTAAAAGGTTCATGATACACGTCCCCATTTCCTTTAGGAACATTCATATGGGAAGCAAAGGCTTTAAAGCAATCAACCATAATTTGAGGATCAAGACCATATTTAGCACTAAGATCTTGAAAATCAGCAGTTTCAGCGAAAGACTTAGTGCAATCAAACTCGTAATTCATACCTGATCCTTTACCTTTGTCGCTATCCCAACCTTCAATATTGTTTTGAATTGTCTCAAGCAGACCCCACTTGGTGTCGACATCCTTGCTTGTGAAAGACCCATCAAAGCATGCATCTAGATAGTCCTTGTAATGTCCTGAAAGCCTTGCATAAAAATTATTAATAACAATATTACGGGGAAGATCATGAATAGGACATTTATGCATTAGTAACTTCAATCTTCCCCAAGCTTGGGCAATGCTTTCTCCCTCATGCGGATGAAAATTATAAATGTAATTCCTATCTTTATAAACCTGACTAGAAGGATAGAATTTAGAATAAAAGAGAGGTTTAATTTCCTCCCAATCAATAGATCGGCCATCCTTCAATGTTTTATACCATTCCTCAGCTCTGCCTTTCAGCGAAAAAGAGAATAGCTTCTTCTTAATTTGGTTCATTGAAATACCTGCACACTGGAACAACTCGCATAATTCATGTATAAAAAGCAAATGGTCACCAAGATGGACAGTTCCATCTCCTAAATAGCAGTTATCCCTAACATGTTCAACAATCTTCGTAGGTATTTTAAAAGGATGAGGAGCACAAGCATCACTAGAAACATCACATATGGGAGATAAAATATTATCAGAACAGACCTTCTCCACTAAAGCTGGGGGACTAAAAATATCATACTTAACAAAACCAGCTTCCCCAAGCTTAGACTTTTCTATAGCATTAGCATTAACGGTATTCAAAGCATTCGTACTAATAACATTGCTATGCGAAATAAGCTCCAAAGGATTTTCAATTTTCTCTTCAAATCTAAAATCAGGAAAAAGACTAAAGAACTCTTTGTTTTCCATTAAGCCTAACTAGTGAAAATAAAAACAAGAAACAAAAAGATGTAATTGCAGAATCTAAAGGAAATAACTCTGAGCACTCACACAGGAGGATGCGAGTACCTTTTACCTTACCTCCCCGGCAACGGCGCCAGAAAAGAGCTTGATGTCTACTCACGCTTCTGTTCTTGTAGACAATGTTGGGCCTCCAAGTGCAGAGGTTTGTAGAGCAGCAGCAAGTTTCCCTTAAGTGGATCACCCAAGGTTTATCGAACTTAGGGAGGAAGAGGTCAAAGCTATCCCTCTCAAGCAACCCTGCAATTACGATACAAAAAGTCTCTTGTGTCCCCAACACACCCAATACACTTGTCAGATGTATAGGTGCACTAGTTCGGCGAAGAGATAGTGAAATACAAGTGGTATGGATGATTATAAGTAGTAACTGTGATATGAAATAAGTATCGCTGCGAGCAAACATGTAACAAAACAGGAAGTAAACGGTGTGCAATGCTTGGAAACAAGGCCTAGGGATCATACTTTCACTAGTGGACACACTCCCAACAAATATAACATAATTGAACAAATAAACAACTTCTCTTCACTATGGTACTCTGAATTACTCTCCTATTGAATAACACTAATCATTGCGTAGTGGCTACAGAAGCACCCCTTAAAGTTCATCAAGTACTTGACAAACACCACTCATAGAGATATCCAAATCAAATCACAACTCAAGATAGATATTATTGCAACTTAGACCAAGTACTAACATGGTGCACACACTGTCAACATTACACCATGAAAGGAGGAATAGATCACTTCAATACTATCATAGTGATAATTATTCTCATAATCCATAAAAGATCACAATCGTAGCCTAGACCAAGTACCACCATGATGCACGCACTATCACTGTTACACCATGGTAGGAGGAATAGATTACTTTAATAACATCACTAGAGTACACATAATATCTGAATAATAACATCTACTTGTTCAACATGATACAAAGCTCACGATCACATAAAGATCACATCATGGGAGAGAGAGGTGAACCACATAGCTACCGGTAGATCCCTGCCCTCAGCCCCGGGGATGAACTACTCCCTCCTCATCATAGGAGACAGCAAGGTTGATGGAGATGGCGGTGAGGTCGATGGAGACGGCGGAGACGGCGATGGAGACCGATGGAGATGGCTCCGGGGGCACTTCCCCGTCCCGGCAGGGTGCCGGAACAGAGACTTCTGTCCCCAGAAATTCGTCGGTGGCGGCGGCGGAACTGCGGAACTCTTTTTGGAAAATTGCCGACTCCTTTAGAGTTTTCCGTCCCGAGGCTTTATATAGGCGAAGGGGCGTCGTCAGGGGGCAGCCAGGGGCTCCTCACACCAGGGTGGCGCGGCCAGTGCCTGGGCCGCGCCACCTATGTGTGAGGGCGGCCTCTGGCCCCCCTCCGGCTCTCTTTCGGTCTTCGGGAAGCTTCCGGGAAAAATAAGACTTCTGGAACTTGTTTCATCCAATTCCGAGAATATTTCCTGTGTAGCTTTTCTGAAACACAAAAACAGCAGAAAACAGGGAACTGGCACTGTGGCGACTTGTTAATAGGTTAGTTCCGGAAAATGCATAAAAGTGCCACGAAGTGTAACGAAGCATCGGATAAATGGTGTAAAAACAAGCATGGAGCATCAAAAATTATAGATACGTTGGAGACGTATCAAGTATCCATAAACAAAAGATCACGATATCAACTCAAATAAGAAGTGCAATGTTGAAAGCTTGCCCCATGACGGCATGGCTGGGCTAATTCCCAACTTACAACTTAAAAGCATAACAACTCAACATAAGAGACCACATTGTCAAATTTTTAAGAACGAGAAAAATAAAGTGTGCCATCAGGTTCGTGAGAGCTTTACTGACCAATTTTCGCATAACACTGGTAAGAGTTTAATTTGAAGAGTAGATAAAAGAAAGTCAAATGTACTTTGGAATAGCAAATTCTAATAGGTATGTATCGTGGACACTTTGGAAAAACTTGGTTTCTAGGAGTTGGATGCACGAGTAGAGCTCATACTTAGTACAAAACGAAGGCTAGCAAAAGACTGGGAGCAACCAACTAAGAGAGCAATAACGGCCATAATCATGCAAAGCGATAAAGCGATATTAAAAGAAGCATAATATGGCATCAAAAGTCAAAAACTAAATGATCATAGAGGCTATTGGCGACTTTGTATGAGTCTAACATGTGTGAGCATGCGCCAAGTCAACCCAAATAAAGCATCAAGGAGAAAACCAAAATAATGCTTCCAAACGATAAAAACAACGCATGATTTTTTTCAAAGGCTCATTAAGCAATCTCAGTTATTTGAGACAAGTCATGCTACAGCAAAACCACTAAGCATACTATCAAAAATACATCAAGCACGACATGAAAAATTCTAAGCCGCAGTCTACACAAGCTCCTTCTTGTACCACTTTTTTGCATAAACCTTTTTCTCTTTTCCAACACCATTCAAACTTTTTATAAACACCTCTTTTGATGAAAACCAATAAGGACCAGAGGCAAAAATACACCTTGATGAAAATATATAACAATATCTGAACACAAATCAAGGCGAAAATCGAAAACTAAATGCAGTTCTAGAAAAAGAGAACACTCGTTGAAACGAATAAGAGTGAAAAACAGAGTGTTCTTGGCAAATGAAAAGCAAGGCAGCTTCTCCAAAAGGAATTTGTTGGGGTCCAACCATTTATTGCAGAAAACAAAACAAAACAAAACTGAAAACTAAAAACAACTGACGCTCCAAGAAAAACGCATAATGCATGAAGCAATAAAAATATAGTGTTTTGAAAGGTGGCCTGATTTTTGCCGATGAACAAGGGGTGCCTCGGGGGCATCCCCAAGCTTTGACGCTTGTGCTTCTTGGATATTTCTTGGGGTGATGCATGGGCATCCCCAAGCTTGAGCTTTTGTCCATTCTTCAATTCATCTCATCACTCTCTGATCCCTACACTTGAAAACTTCCTTCATACAAAACTAAACACAAATCTATTAGCAACATTAGTGTAAGCATAACATCGAATCAATCCTTTTTGCTTCAGGTTTCAACCTAAAACCACCACATATAAAGCATATACTACTGTTGCAACTTCCCCAAAAGTTCCGTGATCAAAAGAACTCAAAAAGAAAGCGATAAAGCGGCAAACACAAATATTGGCAGAAATCTGTCAAAACAGAACAGCTGACAAAGGTCAAATTTTTGAGGGGTTTTATGTGGCTCAAATCAAAAAGTGTTCAACTAATGAAAGTTTGGATATAACCTGGGGCATATGCACAAGAAATCGCAGGTCTAAAAGATATACAGAGAATGTTCACGAATTTTTACGGTGCAGCACCGAAAACTGTTTCAGGACAGCAACATCCCCAAATCTTACCTCGCTCAAATTAGAGGCTTCTCTTGGCACAAAAACGAAATAAAAAGGATAAGGAGAGGTTATTATAGTAGTAATAACTTCCAAGACTCAAATAAAAGAAAAAGAACTGAATGTAAAAACATTGGATTATCTCCCAAGAGTGCTTTTCTTTAACGCCTTTGAGCTAGGCGCAGAAAATTGCGAATCAAGTAACATCAAGTGAGGCATTAAGATCCATTAAAGAGGTCTTCTCAATAAGGCATTGTATTTCATCCACATAATTTTTTGAAGACCCTTTGTGATCACCCTTTGGTTCACTCAAATCACTAAAAAGATTTTTGGGACAGATCCAATCAAAATTATTTTCAAAAGCTTCATACAATCCCAAGAGTTTGCTAGGTATAGGTATCTTGGTTCCCTCATTGTTTGTACTAACAAAACATTTATAGGTGAACCAAGCTTATTAAAGCGCTTAAGAACTTTCCTAGCTTCAATGGCAACATCTCTAAATTCTAAGCGCAAAGTTTCCAAGATAAAAGCTTTCTTTTCAGGATCCTCAATTTCATGAAGCTTAAGGAACATGTGTTACATAAAAGGATTAAGGCTAGCAAACCTAGCTTCCAACTTGTGAATTAAATAAGCAGAAGCAACTTCATAACTAGGAGCAAGCTCAGCCAAAGACTTTTTCTCAACTTCTTTATGCATACTAATATCATTAAAGAACTCCTCAATGTTACTTTTTCCAATAATTGAACCACTTCCTACTGAGATGTCCTCCAAAACATACTTAGGGAACAACATAATGAACTAGAAGTAAAGAAATAACAACTACCAAGGATTCTAATTTTTTTGGGTTTTTGATAAAATGATGCAAGTAAAAATAAAGTAAAAGCAAAACTTAAAACAAAGTAAAGGATGTGCGTGCGAAAACTCCCCTTGCAGAAGTCTTCTTCCTCCCCGGCAACGGCGCCAGAAAACTTGATGGGGCCAAGTTAACGTGATGATGGAGTAAAAATGACCGGCCAGTTGGAAAACCCCAAGAGAAGGTTTTGATGAATATAGCAGCAAGTTTTCCCTCAGTTATGAAACCAAGGTTATCAATCCAGTAGGAGAGAGACAAACGACTGAAGGTGATGCCCTGTAACGACCCGCCTTTTACTAAAGGCAAATCTCCTGTGTATCTGTGCCATTCCCTGGATCAGTAGATAGCACCACAGTACAAAATGAGAAATCATTGCAATAGCATCAATATTACAACGTAAATCCAGTTACATAGGTCTTCTACCTTATGAGTACACAGCATAAAGCATAGTTGCAGTGAGCTTCCATCTTCATCAAGTGCCACAGGCAGACGTGTTGGAATGTAAGCTCGAGATCCTACTCCTGGTTCCTTACTCGAAATAAAACCTGCACGTTTGAATATGCAGCCCCAGAGGGGTCAGTACAATGATGTACTAGCAATGACACATATTTGGTGGCATTTTTGTGGAAAGACTATACTATATGACATTTGGCTGGTGGATCTCATAGGCTAATTTGCATAAAGCCAATTTTATCCTAAAATCATTTTTAATACTTTTATTAAACATTCAAGACTTTTAAAGGTCAAGATAACCCCCAAAGTCCACCACATACTTGAAAGGTATGTAGCTCTGGGGTGCCACTCAACAAAATTAGAATAACCCTCAGAGTTCACCACATACTGGAGGCATGTAGCTCTGAGGTGTTATTCAAAATAGTTCAGGATAGCCCTCAGAGTCCACCACATCCTTGAAAGGTATGTAGCTCTGAGGTGCCCCTGTCCTAAGTGTTTCTAGACAAATTTTAATTTATTCAGAAACGGTGATGAGATTCTTCCGTACATTCCATGTCTAGAGACTCAATTGTCCATAACCGAGGACACGGCTAATCGATTAGTTTTATACACCTTGCAAGGGTTGTGCACTTTCACCTTACGATTCATTTTATGCCCATACATAAAATGAAACGAGACCTTTTAGAGGAGAGGGCAACTAACTGGCAAGATCCGTTCCCAACCTATAATTCATCTACCACCATCTTCTCGCACATAGTTGCACTCCCACATCTAATCAGTCAAGACAGAGCCCATAATGTCATAAGGTTGCACTGGAAGTACACTAAGCATGGAAGACATAGCCATCTCTTTGTTCCTGGGTGGCCGACCACAAGTGTACGCCCAGGCAGCAACTACACAAAGTGTAGCCCCAGGTCACCACTCAACACCACCGCCTTCATCAAACCAATCCACCCAGGTGTTTCATTTTAGTTGAAGTTCTTAACTTTTCACAAAACACTTTTCAAATGGTCTTAGCATGGCATCAAAGTTAACAAGGTACTTAGCATCCTAACAGGTGGGGTTTGAGGGATTGCTACACCCTACTAGGATCTAAGCATTTGATAAAACAGTTGAGTAAAACACCTATCATGCATACTACAAGAGGTGAATAAACAAATGCATAATAAAATGGGTGGGGGACATGTGTGTCACTTGCCTTTTTGAAGATCACGGCGTTTCACTTCTCTCAACTAAGCACGTAGCTCTTCGCACCAACTATAGCACAGAAATAGCATACCATAAACAGACCATACAAACACAATCAAACAAATCAACAATTGAAAAGGGTTTGTTTAACAATTTAGATTTATTGAGATGTTATGATAAGAAAGATATGGTAAAGGATCATGATCTGTGAGATATGGATCGGAGAGCTTAGTTGGGAGAGATCAATATGATTTGAGGGAGAATTGGATTAGGCAAAATATAATTGATGAAGTTTTTATGCTTTATTAAGGCATAAGAGTTTTTAGGGATAGCTCATGTGTATTAAATTACACAAGAGTCGATTTGTGCAACTACAACACTATTGAGTAAGTGTGACAACAATTACTCTTAAATAGTATGCATAGCACTTAGACATTGGGTAAAGATTTATGAAGTATTGAGTTACTCAATCAACTCATTTGTAAATTGAATAGTTCAATACATAGAGACAAGATTAAGTAGGCATTGGATTGGGTATGAATAGAGTTTAGAATAATCTCATGTGAATATATTCACATAGGTGTAGAATAGTGCAACAAAACAATATTGAATAAAGTGTGACAACACTTATTCATAATAGTATAAGTTACACATAGGATTGGGTGTGTATGACTGATATTTGAGGACATGGCTCAATTGGTCCATTGATCAACATGGTGTATAACACATACTATGGTATGGGTTATAATAACACCACATTAACAAAACCTAGGTTTGAGATGCATTCATATTCTACTCAAGTAGCACAATTGCAATTTGAGTATAATATGAATTAGACAAAATATGTCTAGTTGGACAAGGTATGGGTCAAGGATTCATGAAACATTGAGTTACTCAATTAACTCATTTGTTAATTGAATAGTTCTACACATGAAATCAGGATCAAGTGGACAGAGGATTGAGTATGGGTAGATAACATTTGAGATTATGGTTTAAGGTTTCTATTGGGTACATGGGGTATTGGATAGGTGCTATAATGTTGATTTGATCAACACCACAAGGATAGCAAGAATAGAATCTATGATTGGGTGTATCACACTTTACTCAAATGACACATTTGTAATTTGAATAAGTGGGTTCTATACAAGATAGGTCTAAGTGAATATGATCTTGATCAAGATGTTGTTTATATAACATTGATGACTAGGTATGAATATAAGATTTGCTAAAGTAGAAAGGAACATTTCTGAACAGATATAGATTTATTCTTATAATGGAAATTACTCAAATTCACATATTAGAATTTGAATAATAGTGAAGTGACTTAAGAAATTATGGGAGTGATGCTACTGGATATCTTGCAGTAAAACAAAGTCACTGCAATTGGTTTCACTCCAAAATAAGTTATAGAATTTGAATTATCACCTAAATGGTGATTTGGACAAATTTGAATGCACAAAGTGTGTGCACGTATCAAATTTGGATTTTCTTGATCCTATGGTGTTCTACTTGATCAGAGGATTCCAAGGACTACAAATTTATGATTTTTGGACACTTGGTTCAATAGATATGAAATTAACAAGCTTGCAGACATGTTTGATTCAATTTGAAAATAGTTTCAAATTGAACCCATAAAATATAAGATTTTATGGTACTGCTGGATTCTACAAGTCTCAAGGATTCCAACGAGGTATTATTTGCAATTTTTGGACCTAGGGATCAAAAGATATGATTTTTGCGAGATTGGACTAAATTCTGATTTGAAATTTCTATTTCGAATTCGTTTTGATTCAGACAGGGCCACGTGGCAGATTCCTACTGGTGCGTACCGGTTCGACCGGATCACGCCTGTGGATCGTCAGATCTAAAGGTGATTGGGCGGACCAGATTGATCTATACCCTTTCGGTTAAGTGGATTGATTAGATCCACTGGATCTCAATCGAACGGCCACGAGTAGAAGGAGGAGGTGCTCACCAGCTCGAGTTAGGGTTCCGGTGAGCTAAGTCCGGCGAGGTGGCTCTGGTTGATCTCCGGCGAACTTCTGGCGGCTCCTGGTCGACGGCGTCGTCACGACAAGATGCAGGAGGGCGCGGCGGACTCGGATGCGTGGTCACCTTCCTTGATTGCTTCCAGACAAGGGGAAGGGAGGCGGCTGGAGACGGTTCCTGGCAGTCCGGCGCTTCGGTTGATGGCGTGGTCATCGTTCTGGGGCCTCCTAAGTCAAACCAAGTTGAGAAGCGTGAGTGCACGGAAGAGGGAGAGAGGGGGAAGCAGAGAGGAGTGGCGGAATGGCCTGGATTCACCGGAATTTGGAGCTTCAAGCTCCCAGCAATGGCGGAAATCGGTGAGAAATCTGGGCAGCCTGGGGGCACAATCTCGCGCAGAATGGAGAGAGGCGAGGGAGGGGGTGTCGGGGCCTTTTATAGACGGGTCTTGATGGGCAATTAGGTCGCGGTGATGGCGAGGGAGTAACTCCGGCGACGTTACTGGAGAGGGAGGAGAAACCGTCGAAGAAGAACGAGCCGACAGGTGGGTCCCACCTGGCAGCGAGAGGAAGAGAGGGAAAGGCAGGGGGCTGGTTGGGCCGGCTTTGGGTGCGGGTGACTTGGGCTCCGGGCACGGGCATGGCCCAGGTGGGCTGTTGTCTTCTTTTTCTATTTTTTTTTGTTCTGATTCATTTTCCCTTTTCTGTTTTCTCTTTTCTTCCATAACTTCTGCATTTGTTACTCAAATGACTTCAAACCAAAATGTAAATTTTTCTAAAATTCCAAGCAACATTCTAGAATTGTAACAAACATGTTTTCCCAAAATAAAACAAGATTTTCAGAAGGCTTTATAAAATTAGCAAAAGGCTTTTCTTGCATAAAATAATAGAAATAGAGTTTGAACTTGATTTCTTTCTAAAATAGTAAAATAATAGTTTATAAAATAATGATTGAGAAACACACTCAATTATGGTTTGAAAAAGCCACCCATATTGAATAAAGCAATTTTTGTAAAATAATCTTTTGCAAGCAAGCTTGCATAGATTTGAATAAAAGGATGGAAAATATTATTTTGATACTTGATCTTTCTCAAAGAAGTTCTTCAAGAAAAATAATAGAAAGTTTAAAATAGTTTTCTAATAAAGCTTTCAAATAGACTCAAAAAGTTTTAAATCCCTGTGAATTTCCAAACATCTCAAGCAAAACAAAAGCAAAAATTTCCCCCAAAATTTGATAAAATCTTGGGTCGTTACAGACTACCACCCTTAAAAGAAATCTCATCCTCGAGATTGGAAGGAAGGCTAAAAAGAAAGTGGGTATTAGGTTATCTGGGTTTAGGTATCTGGGTTTAGGTATCTGGGTTGCTACCACCCTTAAAAGAAAATTTCCCTTGGGGGTATCTTGATGCTTCCTTAGGCACTTGCATTTTGTTCCCAGCTTGCATTCGCTGTTGAGCCATTTTCTCTAAATCGTCCTTCTCAGAAATTTTGATGATCGCTACTATGTTCAAAAGTGGGCACACCAAGGGTTCCATCCAATTCTGGCGATAAGCAGATATCATCCATCGCACTGTCTTCAACAAGGTAGTCCACATCTTCATTTACAATAGGTGGGTGTGTATTCACAAATCCGGGCACCAATCTTCCTTATGGGGCTGCTTGAGGTAACCTTACTCTATTGTAGAGCTTTCTATCCAACGGGGTAGTTGTTGAACTACTTTGGACACTGAGGAGTCACTCTTTGGTTAAATCAGAGGACCAAGATGAGTTATCTCCTCTTTGGGTCATTCAGGAGACCAAGCTGAGAGGGTATCCTCTCATCATCTCAACTTTCGTATCATCATCCTTAGAGGTTCTTCATCTTATGGTTGCTTCCTTATACCATTCTGCTCTTCGATTTTTTTTTTCACGATACTATTCTGTTCTGGTAGCCTTCCTGGTTATTGCACATCTTCCAAGAATGTGTATCTAGCCTTTTCTTGGTTGGTCCTCACCAAGGCCAAGAAATCATATAGGTCATCACCATACTCCTTGTTGCTTTTTAGCTGATTTTCATTGCAGAATCTCAAAAGATGATTCACTGCCAAGTACTGCATGCTTGCCCCACGAACATGATGAGACCACACATCCCAATGAATTTGGATGGCATCTCTCCGCAGTCTTCTCATGCATTTCATAGGAGTAAACAAGGTGGACTCTGTAAGAGGTACTTGCACCTTTAAGGGACGGAAGGTCGCCTTATAACCAGCATTGTTGAACCCATTCAAGTTACCAGAGTAAGACGTGCTACTTGCCTCAGGTACCAGATGGTCCTTAAGAATTCCTTTAGCAGTCATCTTCATAGTTGTTGAAAGGCGCTGAACAACTTGATCATATTTCGAAGATGAACTCCTTTGCTGGGAAAAGGGGTCCAACGTAGCCCTCATGGGCAGGAAAATAGTTCCATGGATTCGGAGAGTTGCTTCATAATGTCACAGGTCGGGATGGGGTAGACTTCGGTGGCGTAAAGCTTTGAAACCAGGAAGAAATCTCATAGGTAGTGGTGGTTGTCTTTGTTGTGACTCTCTGGAGAGGAGTGATCTCTCTTTTATAGGCTCGGGAAGGTAGCTGAACAAGTCACGTAGGGAGTTGAAACGAAGGGTCGGGAAGGTAAATCGAACAGGCAGTAACCGAAACTGAACAGTCTTCGTATTCAAAGTCCGCTGAGCAAAACATTTCTGATTCGTGTAGCCGTTCAAAAACCAAATTCTCACCGTATTCCTACGTTTTGGCCACTGGCTCACTATAAGGGATGTAACATATTATCCTCCTAGGGTTAAGGTTTAATGACGTTGTCTCTCAGGTAGGTATGTCTCTCTAGATTCACCATTCCTCATACAAGAGCGAACAATATGAGTAGTCGTCATGGGGGCCAATCCATGTCGCACCCAATCATTACCTTGTATTTAGTTTGGTGCATCTCACATTTTAACTCTCGGTCAACCTCACTAGCTTTTAAACAAAAGTTTTGTTGAAAAATGGAACCAAGTTCCCAAATTCTATTTTGACATTTGAAAAACAAAATCTATCGTTCCTAGCTAGAGGTTTTCAACAAAGCTCATGGCAATAATCCTTAAGTTGTAGATCCTTTGGTTTGCCATTTAAGAGGAATTAAAATCCTTTACATTGCTCTGTTTGCTCCTTTCCACCTTTCTTGCATGAGGTGGTTGAATAGTATTACTTCCACATTAGCTACATCTTGGGGTGTCTTCTTATTGTTTGCGTGGTATCCTTCAGTCAATCTAGCTTACTGTAGTCTTGGGGTATCATCCTTCGTGCAGCCTCTTGCGTAATGTTTCAGTCTCTTGTACTTGAAATACTACCTCTTGTTGTTGTACTCTGTATCCTTATTATCCAACTGAGGGTCATTGTAGTTGTTCTGTCATTGAGAAAACTTGGGTTTGGGTTTTAGGACAAGTTTAGGTCTTAGCATAGATGAGAAATAGATAGAAGAGATCTAAAGAAGAAAATCTTACCCAAAACAAAACTGATCAAAACAATTTATCCTACCAGCAATGTCTAACAAACATTCATCATAACAAGCAAACTAGTTTTCAAACAAACGGGAAGGTACGATCATCCACAAGTCGGTATGACCATAACGTTTGTTACACGTCATTGTTTATTAAAATTTCCTAAATGGAGGTCCAACTAAAACTTCTTGGTACTCTTCTAAGCAGATCCATTGTTCTGGTCCAGCTGCTTCAGTAGATTGGTAATTTGTTCATCCTTGATTTTGATGAGGTCTCCTTGAACACTAAGTTCAGATACCAACTTTTCCATGTCACCTTGAAGTTGACTTATGGTTGCCTTCAATGCAGTAGTGTCTTCCTTTTATTCCTTGAGGTCTTGCTGAGTATTATGAAGTCTCCACTTGAGTCTTTCTCCAAGTTCCTTTATATTGGGTCAAGGGAAATATATGGAGTATCAGTCTCACACTTCTGGCACATTGTGATCTTCTATCCTTTGTTGATGGTTTCAGGGTTGGGTCATCTAAGGAATCATTTGAAAATGAAGTAGGAGAGAAATACAAGGAGTTTTCAAGATGCAAAAATTTTTCTTTAATAAATAGAAGTAAGATGAGATAGAGAATTTTATCCTAGGGTCTTCCTATTTCTAATTCCAAACCTAGGGTCTCGATCCTACAGGCAACACTATGCTCTGATACCATTTTGTAACGACCCGCCTTTTACTAAAGGCAAATCTCCTGTGTATCTGTGCCATTCCCTGGATCAGTAGATAGCACCACAGTACAAAATGAGAAATCATTGCAATAGCATCAATATTACAACGTAAATCCAGTTACATAGGTCTTCTACCTTATGAGTACACAGCATAAAGCATAGTTGCAGTGAGCTTCCATCTTCATCAAGTGCCACAGGCAGACGTGTTGGAATGTAAGCTCGAGATCCTACTCCTGGTTCCTTACTCGAAATAAAACCTGCACGTTTGAATATGCAGCCCCAGAGGGGTCAGTACAATGATGTACTGGCAATGACACATATTTGGTGGCATTTTTGTGGAAAGACTATACTATATGACATTTGGCTGGTGGATCTCATAGGCTAATTTGCATAAAGCCAATTTTATCCTAAAATCATTTTTAATACTTTTATTAAACATTCAAGACTTTTAAAGGTCAAGATAACCCCCAAAGTCCACCACATACTTGAAAGGTATGTAGCTCTGGGGTGCCACTCAACAAAATTAGAATAACCCTCAGAGTTCACCACATACTGGAGGCATGTAGCTCTGAGGTGTTATTCAAAATAATTCAGGATAGCCCTCAGAGTCCACCACATCCTTGAAAGGTATGTAGCTCTGAGGTGCCCCTGTCCTAAGTGTTTCTAGACAAATTTTAATTTATTCAGAAACGGTGATGAGATTCTTCCGTACATTCCATGTCTAGAGACTCAATTGTCCATAACCGAGGACACGGCTAATCGATTAGTTTTATACACCTTGCAAGGGTTGTGCACTTTCACCTTACGATTCATTTTATGCCCATACATAAAATGAAACGAGACCTTTTAGAGGAGAGGGCAACTAACTGGCAAGATCCGTTCCCAACCTATAATTCATCTACCACCATCTTCTCGCACATAGTTGCACTCCCACATCTAATCAGTCAAGACAGAGCCCATAATGTCATAAGGTTGCACTGGAAGTACACTAAGCATGGAAGACATAGCCATCTCTTTGTTCCTGGGTGGCCGACCACAAGTGTACGCCCAGGCAGCAACTACACAAAGTGTAGCCCCAGGTCGCCACTCAACACCACCGCCTTCATCAAACCAATCCACCCAGGTGTTTCATTTTAGTTGAAGTTCTTAACTTTTCACAAAACACTTTTCAAATGGTCTTAGCATGGCATCAAAGTTAACAAGGTACTTAGCATCCTAACAGGTGGGGTTTGAGGGATTGCTACACCCTACTAGGATCTAAGCATTTGATAAAACAGTTGAGTAAAACACCTATCATGCATACTACAAGAGGTGAATAAACAAATGCATAATAAAATGGGTGGGGGACATGTGTGTCACTTGCCTTTTTGAAGATCACGGCGTTTCACTTCTCTCAACTAAGCACGTAGCTCTTCGCACCAACTATAGCACAGAAATAGCATACCATAAACAGACCATACAAACACAATCAAACAAATCAACAATTGAAAAGGGTTTGTTTAACAATTTAGATTTATTGAGATGTTATGATAAGAAAGATATGGTAAAGGATCATGATCTGTGAGATATGGATCGGAGAGCTTAGTTGGGAGAGATCAATATGATTTGAGGGAGAATTGGATTAGGCAAAATATAATTGATGAAGTTTTTATGCTTTATTAAGGCATAAGAGTTTTTAGGGATAGCTCATGTGTATTAAATTACACAAGAGTCGATTTGTGCAACTACAACACTATTGAGTAAGTGTGACAACAATTACTCTTAAATAGTATGCATAGCACTTAGACATTGGGTAAAGATTTATGAAGTATTGAGTTACTCAATCAACTCATTTGTAAATTGAATAGTTCAATACATAGAGACAAGATTAAGTAGGCATTGGATTGGGTATGAATAGAGTTTAGAATAATCTCATGTGAATATATTCACATAGGTGTAGAATAGTGCAACAAAACAATATTGAATAAAGTGTGACAACACTTATTCATAATAGTATAAGTTACACATAGGATTGGGTGTGTATGACTGATATTTGAGGACATGGCTCAATTGGTCCATTGATCAACATGGTGTATAACACATACTATGGTATGGGTTATAATAACACCACATTAACAAAACCTAGGTTTGATATGCATTCATATTCTACTCAAGTAGCACAATTGCAATTTGAGTATAATATGAATTAGACAAAATATGTCTAGTTGGACAAGGTATGGGTCAAGGATTCATGAAACGTTGAGTTACTCAATTAACTCATTTGTTAATTGAATAGTTCTACACATGAAATCAGGATCAAGTGGACAGAGGATTGAGTATGGGTAGATAACATTTGAGATTATGGTTTAAGGTTTCTATTGGGTACATGGGGTATTGGATAGGTGCTATAATGTTGATTTGATCAACACCACAAGGATAGCAAGAATAGAATCTATGATTGGGTGTATCACACTTTACTCAAATGACACATTTGTAATTTGAATAAGTGGGTTCTATACAAGATAGGTCTAAGTGAATATGATCTTGATCAAGATGTTGTTTATATAACATTGATGACTAGGTATGAATATAAGATTTGCTAAAGTAGAAAGGAACATTTCTGAACAGATATAGATTTATTCTTATAATGGAAATTACTCAAATTCACATATTAGAATTTGAATAATAGTGAAGTGACTTAAGAAATTATGGGAGTGATGCTACTGGATATCTTGCAGTAAAACAAAGTCACTGCAATTGGTTTCACTCCAAAATAAGTTATAGAATTTGAATTATCACCTAAATGGTGATTTGGACAAATTTGAATGCACAAAGTGTGTGCACGTATCAAATTTGGATTTTCTTGATCCTATGGTGTTCTACTTGATCAGAGGATTCCAAGGACTACAAATTTATGATTTTTGGACACTTGGTTCAATAGATATGAAATTAACAAGCTTGCAGACATGTTTGATTCAATTTGAAAATAGTTTCAAATTGAACCCATAAAATATAAGATTTTATGGTACTGCTGGATTCTACAAGTCTCAAGGATTCCAACGAGGTATTATTTGCAATTTTTGGACCTAGGGATCAAAAGATATGATTTTTGCGAGATTGGACTAAATTCTGATTTGAAATTTCTATTTCGAATTCGTTTTGATTCAGACAGGGCCACGTGGCAGATTCCTACTGGTGCGTACCGGTTCGACCGGATCACGCCTGTGGATCGTCAGATCTAAAGGTGATTGAGCGGACCAGATTGATCTATACCCTTTCGGTTAAGTGGATTGATTAGATCCACTGGATCTCAATCGAACGGCCACGAGTAGAAGGAGGAGGTGCTCACCAGCTCGAGTTAGGGTTCCGGTGAGCTAAGTCCGGCGAGGTGGCTCTGGTTGATCTCCGGCGAACTTCTGGCGGCTCCTGGTCGACGGCGTCGTCACGACAAGATGCAGGAGGGCGCGGCGGACTCGGATGCGTGGTCACCTTCCTTGATTGCTTCCAGACAAGGGGAAGGGAGGCGGCTGGAGACGGTTCCTGGCAGTCCGGCGCTTCGGTTGATGGCGTGGTCATCGTTCTGGGGCCTCCTAAGTCAAACCAAGTTGAGAAGCGTGAGTGCACGGAAGAGGGAGAGAGGGGGAAGCAGAGAGGAGTGGCGGAATGGCCTGGATTCACCGGAATTTGGAGCTTCAAGCTCCCAGCAATGGCGGAAATCGGTGAGAAATCTGGGCAGCCTGGGGGCACAATCTCGCGCAGAATGGAGAGAGGCGAGGGAGGGGGTGTCGGGGCCTTTTATAGACGGGTCTTGATGGGCAATTAGGTCGCGGTGATGGCGAGGGAGTAACTCCGGCGACGTTACTGGAGAGGGAGGAGAAACCGTCGAAGAAGAACGAGCCGACAGGTGGGTCCCACCTGGCAGCGAGAGGAAGAGAGGGAAAGGCAGGGGCTGGTTGGGCCGGCTTCGGGTGCGGGTGACTTGGGCTCCGGGCACGGGCATGGCCCAGGTGGGCTGTTGTCTTCTTTTTCTATTTTTTTTGTTCTGATTCATTTTCCCTTTTCTGTTTTCTCTTTTCTTCCATAACTTCTGCATTTGTTACTCAAATGACTTCAAACCAAAATGTAAATTTTTCTAAAATTCCAAGCAACATTCTAGAATTGTAACAAACATGTTTTCCCAAAATAAAACAAGATTTTCAGAAGGCTTTATAAAATTAGCAAAAGGCTTTTCTTGCATAAAATAATAGAAATAGAGTTTGAACTTGATTTCTTTCTAAAATAGTAAAATAATAGTTTATAAAATAATGATTGAGAAACACACTCAATTATGGTTTGAAAAAGCCACCCATATTGAATAAAGCAATTTTTGTAAAATAATCTTTTGCAAGCAAGCTTGCATAGATTTGAATAAAAGGATGGAAAATATTATTTTGATACTTGATCTTTCTCAAAGAAGTTCTTCAAGAAAAATAATAGAAAGTTTAAAATAGTTTTCTAATAAAGCTTTCAAATAGACTCAAAAAGTTTTAAATCCCTGTGAATTTCCAAACATCTCAAGCAAAACAAAAGCAAAAATTTCCCCCAAAATTTGATAAAATCTTGGGTCGTTACAGACTACCACCCTTAAAAGAAATCTCGTCCTCGAGATTGGAAGGAAGGCTAAAAAGAAAGTGGGTATTAGGTTATCTGGGTTTAGGTATCTGGGTTTAGGTATCTGGGTTGCTACCACCCTTAAAAGAAAATTTCCCTTGGGGGTATCTTGATGCTTCCTTAGGCACTTGCATTTTGTTCCCAGCTTGCATTCGCTGTTGAGCCATTTTCTCTAAATCGTCCTTCTCAGAAATTTTGATGATCGCTACTATGTTCAAAAGTGGGCACACCAAGGGTTCCATCCAATTCTGGCGATAAGCAGATATCATCCATCGCACTGTCTTCAACAAGGTAGTCCACATCTTCATTTACAATAGGTGGGTGTGTATTCACAAATCCGGGCACCAATCTTCCTTATGGGGCTGCTTGAGGTAACCTTACTCTATTGTAGAGCTTTCTATCCAATGGGGTAGTTGTTGAACTACTTTGGACACTGAGGAGTCACTCTTTGGTTAAATCAGAGGACCAAGATGAGTTATCTCCTCTTTGGGTCATTCAGGAGACCAAGCTGAGAGGGTATCCTCTCATCATCTCAACTTTCGTATCATCATCCTTAGAGGTTCTTCATCTTATGGTTGCTTCCTTATACCATTCTGCTCTTCGATTTTTTTTTTCACGATACTATTCTGTTCTGGTAGCCTTCCTGGTTATTGCACATCTTCCAAGAATGTGTATCTAGCCTTTTCTTGGTTGGTCCTCACCAAGGCCAAGAAATCATATAGGTCATCACCATACTCCTTGTTGCTTTTTAGCTGATTTTCATTGCAGAATCTCAAAAGATGATTCACTGCCAAGTACTGCATGCTTGCCCCACGAACATGATGAGACCACACATCCCAATGAATTTGGATGGCATCTCTCCGCAGTCTTCTCATGCATTTCATAGGAGTAAACAAGGTGGACTCTGTAAGAGGTACTTGCACCTTTAAGGGACGGAAGGTCGCCTTATAACCAGCATTGTTGAACCCATTCAAGTTACCAGAGTAAGACGTGCTACTTGCCTCAGGTACCAGATGGTCCTTAAGAATTCCTTTAGCAGTCGTCTTCATAGTTGTTGAAAGGCGCTGAACAACTTGATCATATTTCGAAGATGAACTCCTTTGCTGGGAAAAGGGGTCCAACGTAGCTCTCATGGGCAGGAAAATAGTTCCATGGATTCGGAGAGTTGCTTCATAATGTCACAGGTCGGGATGGGGTAGACTTCGGTGGCGTAAAGCTTTGAAACCAGGAAGAAATCTCATAGGTAGTGGTGGTTGTCTTTGTTGTGACTCTCTGGAGAGGAGTGATCTCTCTTTTATAGGCTCGGGAAGGTAGCTGAACAAGTCACGTAGGGAGTTGAAACGAAGGGTCGGGAAGGTAAATCGAACAGGCAGTAACCGAAACTGAACAGTCTTCGTATTCAAAGTCCGCTGAGCAAAACGTTTCTGATTCGTGTAGCCGTTCAAAAACCAAATTCTCACCGTATTCCTACGTTTTGGCCACTGGCTCACTATAAGGGATGTAACATATTATCCTCCTAAGGTTAAGGTTTAACGACGTTGTCTCTCAGGTAGGTATGTCTCTCTAGATTCACCATTCCTCATACAAGAGCGAACAATATGAGTAGTCGTCATGGGGGCCAATCCATGTCGCACCCAATCATTACCTTGTATTTAGTTTGGTGCATCTCACATTTTAACTCTCGGTCAACCTCACTAGCTTTTAAACAAAAGTTTTGTTGAAAAATGGAACCAAGTTCCCAAATTCTATTTTGACATTTGAAAAACAAAATCTATCGTTCCTAGCTAGAGGTTTTCAACAAAGCTCATGGCAATAATCCTTAAGTTGTAGATCCTTTGGTTTGCCATTTAAGAGGAATTAAAATCCTTTACATTGCTCTGTTTGCTCCTTTCCACCTTTCTTGCATGAGGTGGTTGAATAGTATTACTTCCACATTAGCTACATCTTGGGGTGTCTTCTTATTGTTTGCGTGGTATCCTTCAGTCAATCTAGCTTACTGTAGTCTTGGGGTATCATCCTTCGTGCAGCCTCTTGCGTAATGTTTCAGTCTCTTGTACTTGAAATACTACCTCTTGTTGTTGTACTCTGTATCCTTATTATCCAACTGAGGGTCATTGTAGTTGTTCTGTCATTGAGAAAACTTGGGTTTGGGTTTTAGGACAAGTTTAGGTCTTAGCATAGATGAGAAATAGATAGAAGAGATCTAAAGAAGAAAATCTTACCCAAAACAAAACTGATCAAAACAATTTATCCTACCAGCAATGTCTAACAAACATTCATCATAACAAGCAAACTAGTTTTCAAACAAACGGGAAGGTACGATCATCCACAAGTCGGTATGACCATAACGTTTGTTACACGTCATTGTTTATTAAAATTTCCTAAATGGAGGTCCAACTAAAACTTCTTGGTACTCTTCTAAGCAGATCCATTGTTCTGGTCCAGCTGCTTCAGTAGATTGGTAATTTGTTCATCCTTGATTTTGATGAGGTCTCCTTGAACACTAAGTTCAGATACCAACTTTTCCATGTCACCTTGAAGTTGACTTATGGTTGCCTTCAATGCAGTAGTGTCTTCCTTTTATTCCTTGAGGTCTTGCTGAGTATTATGAAGTCTCCACTTGAGTCTTTCTCCAAGTTCCTTTATATTGGGTCAAGGGAAATATATGGAGTATCAGTCTCACACTTCTGGCACATTGTGATCTTCTATCCTTTGTTGATGGTTTCAGGGTTGGGTCATCTAAGGAATCATTTGAAAATGAAGTAGGAGAGAAATACAAGGAGTTTTCAAGATGCAAAAATTTTTCTTTAATAAATAGAAGTAAGATGAGATAGAGAATTTTATCCTAGGGTCTTCCTATTTCTAATTCCAAACCTAGGGTCTCGATCCTACAGGCAACACTATGCTCTGATACCATTTTGTAACGACCCGCCTTTTACTAAAGGCAAATCTCCTGTGTATCTGTGCCATTCCCTGGATCAGTAGATAGCACCACAGTACAAAATGAGAAATCATTGCAATAGCATCAATATTACAACGTAAATCCAGTTACATAGGTCTTCTACCTTATGAGTACACAGCATAAAGCATAGTTGCAGTGAGCTTCCATCTTCATCAAGTGCCACAGGCAGACGTGTTGGAATGTAAGCTCGAGATCCTACTCCTGGTTCCTTACTCGAAATAAAACCTGCACGTTTGAATATGCAGCCCCAGAGGGGTCAGTACAATGATGTACTGGCAATGACACATATTTGGTGGCATTTTTGTGGAAAGACTATACTATATGACATTTGGCTGGTGGATCTCATAGGCTAATTTGCATAAAGCCAATTTTATCCTAAAATCATTTTTAATACTTTTATTAAACATTCAAGACTTTTAAAGGTCAAGATAACCCCCAAAGTCCACCACATACTTGAAAGGTATGTAGCTCTGGGGTGCCACTCAACAAAATTAGAATAACCCTCAGAGTTCACCACATACTGGAGGCATGTAGCTCTGAGGTGTTATTCAAAATAATTCAGGATAGCCCTCAGAGTCCACCACATCCTTGAAAGGTATGTAGCTCTGAGGTGCCCCTGTCCTAAGTGTTTCTAGACAAATTTTAATTTATTCAGAAACGGTGATGAGATTCTTCCGTACATTCCATGTCTAGAGACTCAATTGTCCATAACCGAGGACACGGCTAATCGATTAGTTTTATACACCTTGCAAGGGTTGTGCACTTTCACCTTACGATTCATTTTATGCCCATACATAAAATGAAACGAGACCTTTTAGAGGAGAGGGCAACTAACTGGCAAGATCCGTTCCCAACCTATAATTCATCTACCACCATCTTCTCGCACATAGTTGCACTCCCACATCTAATCAGTCAAGACAGAGCCCATAATGTCATAAGGTTGCACTGGAAGTACACTAAGCATGGAAGACATAGCCATCTCTTTGTTCCTGGGTGGCCGACCACAAGTGTACGCCCAGGCAGCAACTACACAAAGTGTAGCCCCAGGTCGCCACTCAACACCACCGCCTTCATCAAACCAATCCACCCAGGTGTTTCATTTTAGTTGAAGTTCTTAACTTTTCACAAAACACTTTTCAAATGGTCTTAGCATGGCATCAAAGTTAACAAGGTACTTAGCATCCTAACAGGTGGGGTTTGAGGGATTGCTACACCCTACTAGGATCTAAGCATTTGATAAAACAGTTGAGTAAAACACCTATCATGCATACTACAAGAGGTGAATAAACAAATGCATAATAAAATGGGTGGGGGACATGTGTGTCACTTGCCTTTTTGAAGATCACGGCGTTTCACTTCTCTCAACTAAGCACGTAGCTCTTCGCACCAACTATAGCACAGAAATAGCATACCATAAACAGACCATACAAACACAATCAAACAAATCAACAATTGAAAAGGGTTTGTTTAACAATTTAGATTTATTGAGATGTTATGATAAGAAAGATATGGTAAAGGATCATGATCTGTGAGATATGGATCGGAGAGCTTAGTTGGGAGAGATCAATATGATTTGAGGGAGAATTGGATTAGGCAAAATATAATTGATGAAGTTTTTATGCTTTATTAAGGCATAAGAGTTTTTAGGGATAGCTCATGTGTATTAAATTACACAAGAGTCGATTTGTGCAACTACAACACTATTGAGTAAGTGTGACAACAATTACTCTTAAATAGTATGCATAGCACTTAGACATTGGGTAAAGATTTATGAAGTATTGAGTTACTCAATCAACTCATTTGTAAATTGAATAGTTCAATACATAGAGACAAGATTAAGTAGGCATTGGATTGGGTATGAATAGAGTTTAGAATAATCTCATGTGAATATATTCACATAGGTGTAGAATAGTGCAACAAAACAATATTGAATAAAGTGTGACAACACTTATTCATAATAGTATAAGTTACACATAGGATTGGGTGTGTATGACTGATATTTGAGGACATGGCTCAATTGGTCCATTGATCAACATGGTGTATAACACATACTATGGTATGGGTTATAATAACACCACATTAACAAAACCTAGGTTTGATATGCATTCATATTCTACTCAAGTAGCACAATTGCAATTTGAGTATAATATGAATTAGACAAAATATGTCTAGTTGGACAAGGTATGGGTCAAGGATTCATGAAACATTGAGTTACTCAATTAACTCATTTGTTAATTGAATAGTTCTACACATGAAATCAGGATCAAGTGGACAGAGGATTGAGTATGGGTAGATAACATTTGAGATTATGGTTTAAGGTTTCTATTGGGTACATGGGGTATTGGATAGGTGCTATAATGTTGATTTGATCAACACCACAAGGATAGCAAGAATAGAATCTATGATTGGGTGTATCACACTTTACTCAAATGACACATTTGTAATTTGAATAAGTGGGTTCTATACAAGATAGGTCTAAGTGAATATGATCTTGATCAAGATGTTGTTTATATAACATTGATGACTAGGTATGAATATAAGATTTGCTAAAGTAGAAAGGAACATTTCTGAACAGATATAGATTTATTCTTATAATGGAAATTACTCAAATTCACATATTAGAATTTGAATAATAGTGAAGTGACTTAAGAAATTATGGGAGTGATGCTACTGGATATCTTGCAGTAAAACAAAGTCACTGCAATTGGTTTCACTCCAAAATAAGTTATAGAATTTGAATTATCACCTAAATGGTGATTTGGACAAATTTGAATGCACAAAGTGTGTGCACGTATCAAATTTGGATTTTCTTGATCCTATGGTGTTCTACTTGATCAGAGGATTCCAAGGACTACAAATTTATGATTTTTGGACACTTGGTTCAATAGATATGAAATTAACAAGCTTGCAGACATGTTTGATTCAATTTGAAAATAGTTTCAAATTGAACCCATAAAATATAAGATTTTATGGTACTGCTGGATTCTACAAGTCTCAAGGATTCCAACGAGGTATTATTTGCAATTTTTGGACCTAGGGATCAAAAGATATGATTTTTGCGAGATTGGACTAAATTCTGATTTGAAATTTCTATTTCGAATTCGTTTTGATTCAGACAGGGCCACGTGGCAGATTCCTACTGGTGCGTACCGGTTCGACCGGATCACGCCTGTGGATCGTCAGATCTAAAGGTGATTGGGCGGACCAGATTGATCTATACCCTTTCGGTTAAGTGGATTGATTAGATCCACTGGATCTCAATTGAACGGCCACGAGTAGAAGGAGGAGGTGCTCACCAGCTCGAGTTAGGGTTCCGGTGAGCTAAGTCCGGCGAGGTGGCTCTGGTTGATCTCCGGCGAACTTCTGGCGGCTCCTGGTCGACGGCGTCGTCACGACAAGATGCAGGAGGGCGCGGCAGACTCGGGTGCGTGGTCACCTTCCTTGATTGCTTCCAGACAAGGGGAAGGGAGGCGGCTGGAGACGGTTCCTGGCAGTCCGGCGCTTCGGTCGATGGCGTGGTCATCGTTCTGGGCCTCCTAAGTAAAACCAAGTTGAGAAGCGTGAGTGCACGGAAGAGGGAGAGAGGGGGAAGCAGAGAGGAGTGGCGGAACGGCCTGGATTCACCGGAATTTGGAGCTTCAAGCTCCCAGCAATGGCGGAAATCGGTGAGAAATCTGGGCAGCCTGGGGGCACAATCTCGCGCAGAATGGAGAGAGGCGAGGGAGGGGGTGTCGGGGCCTTTTATAGACGGGTCTTGATGGGCAATTAGGTCGCGGTGATGGCGAGGGAGTAACTCCGGCGACGTTACTGGAGAGGGAGGAGAAACCGTCGAAGAAGAACGAGCCGACAGGTGGGTCCCACCTGGCAGCGAGAGGAAGAGAGGGAAAGGCAGGGGGCTGGTTGGGCCGGCTTCGGGTGCGGGTGACTTGGGCTCCGGGCACGGGCATGGCCCAGGTGGGCTGTTGTCTTCTTTTTCTATTTTTTTTTGTTCTGATTCATTTTCCCTTTTCTGTTTTCTCTTTTCTTCCATAACTTCTGCATTTGTTACTCAAATGACTTCAAACCAAAATGTAAATTTTTCTAAAATTCCAAGCAACATTCTAGAATTGTAACAAACATGTTTTCCCAAAATAAAACAAGATTTTCAGAAGGCTTTATAAAATTAGCAAAAGGCTTTTCTTGCATAAAATAATAGAAATAGAGTTTGAACTTGATTTCTTTCTAAAATAGTAAAATAATAGTTTATAAAATAATGATTGAGAAACACACTCAATTATGGTTTGAAAAAGCCACCCATATTGAATAAAGCAATTTTTGTAAAATAATCTTTTGCAAGCAAGCTTGCATAGATTTGAATAAAAGGATGGAAAATATTATTTTGATACTTGATCTTTCTCAAAGAAGTTCTTCAAGAAAAATAATAGAAAGTTTAAAATAGTTTTCTAATAAAGCTTTCAAATAGACTCAAAAAGTTTTAAATCCCTGTGAATTTCCAAACATCTCAAGCAAAACAAAAGCAAAAATTTCCCCCAAAATTTGATAAAATCTTGGGTCGTTACATGCCCACTAGCTGCGTGATGCTCTAACAAGGGCGCCATTAACGATAACTTGTTAGCGCATCTTCAACCAGTAGCAACATGGAACCTGCACACACGCAACCAAATACTTTGTTCCCAACTTACGATGAGGTTATCAATCTCACCGGTTTGCTTGAAACAAAGGGTATGAGCGTATCGAGTGGAAAGTGATAATAGTATGCGAGTAAAGTAAACAGTGCGAGTAAAGTAAACAGGTGATAGCAATATACAGGAAATAGGACCGGGGTCCACAGTTCACTAGTGGTGTGTCTCCATAAGATAAAGTAATACATGCTGGGTAAACAAATTACAGTTGGGCAATTGATAGAATAAAGACAACGTGCATATGTCGAGAGGATCACTATGAGATTTACTCTGGGCATTACAACAAGATACATAGACCGCCATCCAACTGCATCTATGACTAATAATCCACTTATGGCGAATCAATCTGAGAACTCCACAAGTATTAAGTTGTGAACAACAGATAATTGCATTAAGCAAAGTGTGTAATGTAAACAAAGCATATACCCTCGAGCATATGAATGTTGTTTTCCCCCTAGTAGCAACAGCACATCTACAACCTTAGAGGTTTCTGTCACTCCCCCAGATTAAATAGAGGCATGAACCCACTATCGAGCATAAATACCCCCTCTTGGAGTCACTAGCAACTACTTGGCCAAGATAGCTACTAACAATGGAGAGCATGCAAGATCATAAACAACATAGAGATAACATAAGATAAAATTCAGTACTTCAACTCAAGCATAACACCAATATTCATCGGATCCCAACAAACACAACATGTAGAATTACATAACGGTGATCTCAATCATGTAAGGCGGCTCATGAGATCTAAACATGAAGCACATGGTGGAGAACACAACCATCTAGCTACTGCTATGCACCCATAGTCCAAGGTAGACTACTCAATCATCGCTCCGGAGGCAAGCATGGCGATGAAGAAGACCTCCGGTGGTGATTCCCCTCTCCGGCAGGGTGCCGGGAAGAGCTTCTGGACCCTCCCGATCTTCGGGTCGACGGCGGCGGCGGATCGCGATGTGTTCTGGAAAAGTGATCGGGTATTTAGGTTTTTCCCGTCGGGGGGCCTTTATAGGCGAAGGGGCATCGTCAGGAGTGGACCGAGGCGATCTCACACATAGGGGGCGCGGCCCAGCCCCTGGCCATGCCGCCCTGTTGTGTGGGGCCCTCGTGGCCCCACTCCGTCTCCTCTTTGGTTCTCTGGAAGCTTCGGTGAAATTCTGGGCGACTGGCTTTGGTTTCGTCCAATTCCGAGAATATTTCATGTGTAACTTTTCTGAAACACAAAAATAGCAGAAAACAGGGAACTGGCACTGTGGCGACTTGTTAATAGGTTAGTTCCGGAAAATGCATAAAAGTGACACGAAGTGTAACGAAACACTAAGTAAATAGTGTAAAAACAAGCATGGAGCATCAAAAATTATAGATACGTTTGAGACGTATCAACCAACGCTTCCGCCAGCTGCGAGCTCTCCTTAGCGCACGCTAGTGACTTCTTGAAGCTTCCCGAAACTGTGATCACGCCCCTAGGCCCTGGGAGCTTCATCTTCTGATAGGCGTAGTGCAGCACCGCCATGTACTTGGCCAGGGCTGGACGGCCAAGCAATGCATGGTAAGGACTGCTGATGTCCACCACCTCGAACCAGACGGGCTCGCGGCGGCTATTCCCCTTCTCCCCGAAGAGAACCTCCAGCCGCACCCTGCCCATAGGGGTGCACGAATGCCCAGGCACGATGCCATGGAAGGTGAACCGGCTTGGCTTCAGCTGAGCAAGCGGGATGCCCAGCTTCTCCATTGAGCTTCGGTAGAGAAGGTTGATGCTACTGCCGCCGTCGATGAGCACGCGGGAGAACCGGCATGTGTGCGTATCAGAGCATATGACGGGGTCTAGGACCAGAGCATATTCTCCAGGGCTGGGCATCAGTCGCGAATGATCTTCGCGTCCCCAGGTGATGGCTGCCTCGGACCAATGCATGAACTGGGGTTTTGCAGGCATGACGGCGTTCACCTCCGCCTCGTGCCAAAGGTCGTTCCTTTTGTCTTTGCCCGGGGTAGTAAAGATGTGATATTGCTCAACATCCGCCGGAAAGTCATCCTCGCCTTGATCTGGATCGTCGGCAGCCGGCTCATGCTGCTGGCCCTTCTGACCTCCAGCCGACTGCGCCTGCGAGACTCTAGGGAGCTGCTGAGCGCGTTGCTCCAGCTCTCTCATGAAGTGGCACTAACGCGTGGAGTGGGTCGCTTCCCTGCCAGGGGTGTTGTGGAATTTGCATGGCTGGTCAAGTTTAGCATCGAGGGTGTATTTGCCCTCCTTGCGCCCCTGACCGCCGCCAGCAGCCCCCGGGCCTCCTTGGTTGGTAGCCGCTCGCTTCGAGCTAGCAGGTCCCCTGGGATGCGTCTTCATGTGGTCAAGCCACAGATGGATGTGCAGGGCCGGTTGGCGAGCTTGAGGCTCCAGCCCTGGCGTCGGCGCCGGGACTGGGCGCGGCCTGCCAGCTCTCTCAGCCTGCTGGGCACGACGATCTCGGGCGTTACTGCTCGGAGCGCGACCGCCCTGTCCGCGCCCCTCATAGCCTGGGCTTGTCGATGGTGACCGCTGGACCTGGCTAGGGCCCGCGGCAACGAGCCCATGGCCGCGCTACTGGCCGCGAACAAGCTCCTCCGGTGCATCTCCATGCGCGTCGTAGAACTCGTGGAGCGTGGTGCTCATGCGACGCCGGACAACCTCCTCCTCGGCCGCCCTGCTGAGGAGAATGAGGCACGTCCGCTCCAGGGCCTCTGTGACCCGGGCGGAGTCAATGATGTGGTCGAGCGGTGCGCGCAGGTCCACGACGGCAACGTCTGAGGTGTCCTGCTCTGGGAGCGGAGTGTTCTGCTCCTGCAGAGGAAGGCGTTCGAGCGGCGGGCGCGCGGAGCGTGGTGAGTCGCCGCCCTCCTCGTCTCCCAGGGCCATCACTTCGACCATGGCGCCAAAGTCGCAGCTTTCACCGCAGCTTGAGTCTCCGTCGCTGAGAGGGTCGAGGACGTCGGTTACCTCTTCCGGGAAGGGCTTGGCGACGTAGAAGCGGTGGCCGCCGACGTCAAGGAAGGAGCCGCTGTCGCCGAAGCCGTCCTTGAAGTAGGCCAAGTTGTCGCTGATGCAGTCGAGGGTGCCAAACCTCCAGACGAGGCCGGAGGCGACTCTCTCGCCGGGGATCGATGGGGATCCCGGCCGGAACTTGACTCCGGTCGTCGCCGCGCATTGCCCCACGGTGGGCGCCAATTGTTGTGGGAATTTAGAGACAGTAGCCATGGGGATGGCTTATCGGAGGGGCTCAACAGTGTGCGACGATGGGTCCAGCTCGGGATTGTGCCAACTGAGACACCTCGGTTTACCCAGGTTTAGGGCCCTCCATGCCAGAGGTAACACCCCTACTTCCTGCCTTGTTTTCTATTATCTTCACAGTGGTTACAACGCTCCTCGAGCTGTTCGGTCTAGAGGAGGAAGAAGAAGATGGATCGGATCCCCTATGCTAAGGGTCTAGACCCCCTTATATAGGCAGGGGTCTGGTTACAGTTTAGGTGACCGGCTGCCCGGCTGCCAGCTCCTCCATGGCTGCGTATTCTGCGTGATCCTCTAGCCTGCTCTGACGATAGCCACTTTATAAAGTGGCTTTCCCCTTTGGACCGGCATCTGGGAGGCATATGCCCTCCCTTTTGCCTTGGATTCTTTCATGGGGAGGACTCCTGCTCGCTGATTGGTCGAGCCCGGGCGTGGCTTGCGTCACGCCCGTCCTTCGCCTCTGTCGATCTTGTCGAGGCCAGGCCACTTTCGGCGAAGCAACCGTTGGAAGGGTCTTGTCGTCTTCGCCCGGCTCCAGCTCTCCTCGGTGGAGTCACCGGCCGGCTGCCGGCGCAGCCGGCCCTTTGGCTAGAGCCGGTCCTCTTTACCTAGCGCAGTGGAGATTCCTGGGACGCCAGCCGGCAGACAGCGCTTCCCTTGGCATACCCCCAAAGTCATCCCCACGACAGTAGGCAAGGGATGCTCGGAGTCAAAGAAATCAGCTGCTAACACTGGAATTTCATCATCCTTTGTGAGAGTAGTCAGAGCTCTCACTCGTTTGTCGAGATCCTTCTTATCTATGTCCTCTTCAGACAGTCAAGAAGAATCCTCCAAGCCACAGTATGACCAGAACTTGGAGACACGATGTTGAAGAGGCTGGATTCGCCATTGCAGAAAGAACGACATAAGTTGCATCCCTGACAGCGCACCTCCACTCGCACTCTTCAGAGCCTAGATGCGGGTTAGCAGCGGCTTGATATCTTCCATCTCAGCTTCCGTGGGAGGAGAATCCCACGATGACAATTTCTTCAGATCTTTATTGGCATCAAAGGGGGCAATGCCGTACTGGTCAGAGGAGGAGTTTTTCTGATCTTTGATATAAAACCACTTCTTCCTCCAACCTTGCACCGAGGCAGCCATGTTAAATTCCAAGTAATGTACCTCAGCACGGACGGAAACAACAGCCCCGCCTAGCTCAGGTTTTTTCGACAAAGCGACACTAGGGCGAAGGCGGAAGAGAAATTTCCAGAGAATCCAATGAGGTTCGATCCCCAGGAAAGACTTACAAAGAGTAACAAAGCAAGCAATGTGCAAAATCGAGTTTGGCGTGAGCTGGTGAAGCTGCACGCCGTAAACAAAGAGAAGCCCGCGAAGAAATTCATGGGCAGGAAAGGATAAGCCGCGCAAGAGAAAGGCGAGGAACATCACCCGATAGCCGCTCAGGGGCTTGGGGATGCATTCGATGCTGGGGAAGACGACCTGGTCCCCTTCGGCGATGAGCCCCTCCTTCTGGGCCTTGGTGAGATCGGATTGCCCAAACTCCGACGGCACCCAGCTGGTCGACGCATTGGTAATCTTCTTCTTCCCCATCTGGTTCTTGTGGGCAAGGCTCTTGACGCACATCTACAAAAGCTATGCCAAGGGGGCTGTGAAGGAGCTCGGAAGCACAAAGGAGATGTAGCAATGGTGGTGGCGGAAGGACAATGAACTGGTAAACAGTAACAGCCCCACTATCCCCCTTATCAAGCATCCTGGTGAAGGAACGTGGGCTGCGACGTGGCGCAAGAAGCGGAAACGGTAGCCCACTAACGGGCAGGAAAAATTGTGAAATTACCATGCTGCCCACGAGCAATGGTCAGCGCCCAGTCAAATCACATATAGAGTGATTCTACTAATGACGTCACGAGCGTTCGAGTAACGGGAAATAAAAATATTATAGTACAACACGACAGTTATGGATACTCATAGAAAATTCAGCAAAAAGTCTAGCATGACATTCTGCGTATTAGTGCCGATCAAGGAACCCGACAAAATCTGTTATGCAAGATACAGAGGCATCAGGGAAGAAAACTCATTTTTTGAGTCTATACCCGAAAATATTCGACTATAGTCTCAGGGGCTACTACCATCGGGAGCGCTGGGCACGCACCCGACGATATTATGAAATAAGCTATTATCTGATGATTAAAGGAAGGACAATTTATTTGAGCCTATACTCGAAAGACATTTTCGACTATAGCCTCGGGGGCTACTCCCATCGGGAGCGCTGGCCGCGCACCTGATGAAATTTTTACATGCATAAAGGTGAAAGAAGACTTGGATAGCGCAATTACTCCCATCGGGAGGGAATTTATATTAGTCAAGGTTGGACAACCCGAAGATTTTCAGAGCTAAAACAGTCAAACAAGGTTGCGACATATGATTCCCAAGTTGCGTCATCGCGACAAAACTCGAATGCCATGATTGAAACATATCGTGAAGGTAAGACCCCAGGATCCGTCCTGTGTGGCCTGGTATACGCACATGGATGCGCTCTGCTAGTAATTATCCGTGTCTACGACGCGAAGAAAATCCTGGTGGACGCACTGGGTACCCTGAGAACCACTGGGACTCGTTCTTTGTAAGTCCTAAATGCGGCAAAAGAATGGATTTGACCAGTTTCCCGGATTCAAGTCCAAGGGGATTGAATTTGAAGTGGGTGATAAGTATCTGCTCCGGCAGTTAACTGGCCTCTTGATCTGTCAAAGTTGTCATGCTTGTTCATCAAAACCCCTTGCGAGATGATATAATGAAAGATATTTATTTTTTAGTACAAGAAGAAGAAGTCGAAAGGTTGATCAAGTCGAAGAAATGAAGATTTAAGATTCAACCCGAATCTACAATTCTGATAGAATCTCGGGGGCTACTGACAAGGGTATAGATAATAGAGCACGTTACTTGAGTACTCCTGAGGCCCGTTAAGCTGGGGCCAAGTGTAATCCTAGTCGAAATACGAGTCCATGTCGTATACCGATGTTGTAATATGTATCGGACCCCTCCCGATCCTTGAGACCTGGCCACCTATATATAGGGGTCAGGAGAGGACGGTGAGGGACAGATTGAAAGCAAGCCAAGTTCATCGCCACGTTTACTTTCGATACACACCTTGTTTGACTGATTTACCTTCGAGTTCATCCGACGCCCTACTTCCCCGATCCTAAGTCCTTCATCTAGGACATTTGTCGAGTTAACCCTCGTCAATGACACTACGCGAATATCTTGCGTTGTTCTATTTTTTTGAATTAGTTATGATTTTAAGAGACCCCCAGAAAATAACCCTAGCCGGAAATAAGAAAGGCACATAAAGTTTTTTGCAAAATATATCAAAATTCAAGTTTCTTAGTTTTCGTAACAACTAGATCACATAACATAACTACATCTCAAAGAATTTATTTTTTAAGTTTTTTACTATTTTCTTTTATTTTTCGCAAAACTTAAAAGGTGATCTAAAAAATAAAACACATACGCCGACGGCAAGGTCACTAAGCCGACGACCTTGTCCTTGGGCTGCCTATGGCTAGGACCTACGCCAATGGACCCGATAAAAAGCCGTCGGCGTAGGATACGGCCGTCGGGATATAGAGTTTTTCATGTAGTGAATGATTTGCTGCGTACCTGGTCTACCATGCAGACATATGGCCATGATTTGATACCGATTAATTGCAACGTACAAAGTAAGTATTTATGTAGGAGTAGTACAAGATCTACCGAGATATCAAAAAGATAGTGGGATGCATTTGTTAGCTAGAAAGATTCCACCGTACTATATATTTACTACGGTATTATTATTTACTTCGGTATTTCTCATTTATCATCCTAGTATCACGTCTATAAATCACTATAATAAATGTAGATCCTTGATATGGTTCTCGCTTGTACCCATGTACACCAAATCCAGGTGGCAAATTATTGCTCATTTTGGCTATTTTATGGAAAGGCCATAATGGTATGTTAATAGTACATCAAATGTGTATCTTCTTCAATTTTAGAACATATCTCTATCTTCCACTCTCCTATTCGGGAGTCTATAAATGAGACTGTATTATGTAGTCACACTAGAAGAATACCCCGCGCGTTGCAGCGGATATCTCTTTTAAAAAATATTATTATGTATAAGACACATGAAATATGAAATTATTTATTAAATCTTAAGATTCAATTGGTCATAATATTCAAGGGCTAAATTTAATTGAAGTGAAATTGTTATGTATATTCCAACAAAAATGGTTAAGTGGTCAATTGTATGGCTTAAAAGAAATAATGAGGTGGATATGTTGCATGCAAATATATAGTATAGTTAATTAATATTAGTGGGATGACATGGACAATTGATTGGCTAATATAGTGGGTGATGTGGATAGCTTGCATGTTGAGATAGACAACTTAAATGACCCCTTAGTGGGGTTTTGCTTTATAAGAAGTATAGATATGCGCCTTGACATACATATATTTTAGTACCACAAAGGGAAAAATCAGATAGTGCAATTGGAGCGTGGCATTAAAAAATGGACGGAAGGCCTGCTGGTGTTTGTTTCCTCTTGACGCTACTATTGCTGGGAAGTCCTATTTATGCAGGTATGATCTTTTTCTCCCTATACACCATTGCTATTGATTAAGTTGGTATACTATGATTCCCTTACAAAATTAGCATAAAAGATTGTGAAGTTTTTGGATGGAGAATGCTTTCGCCATCCCTTTTGAGATTACTTTTTAAAATTGTTTACGGTGCTTGAGATATGTGATGCACACCACATGCTATATTTTGATAATATTCGAGTTCTTGATTTGTCCAAGTAAATGATATCCATTTTTAGTCATGCTCCTCGTTTGATCACGTGTGCCTATGTTTTATGGGGACAGAGCGCTGCTGGGAAGACTCAAAATGGCTCTACTTATGCATAAAGCAAACATGTGAGAAACCTTGCAAGAAGATCTTTGACGAAGATCATGCCAAAAGCTGGTATTCCCATTGTGACGGCGCTTTGGATGGAACTTGCTACTGCCAGGTTTGCTACGAGAAATAACCGTAGTATTGTATAGTGTTGGATGTACTGCCAAAATGGACCCATGACACTATAAAATGAATAAACGTGAGGGTTTGTGATGATATCTTGTGCTTGATGTTTTTATGGGTGCTTATGTCCTGATGTTGTCTCCTGGGTGTGCAGTGCTGATGTTCGCTCGCTTTGAGACCCCTTTACTATCTTGTTGGGATGTAATAAGCACTACACTCTGTTTAGTTATGTTCTTATACTACTCCCCCCCCCCCCCCCCCACACACACACACACACTCCCCCCCCCCCCCCCCCCTCGTCCTTCTTGTTGTAAATATGGTACACATAATATTTCCTTTGCTTGATGCAAAGGGGTTGAAGCCCGGTTTCAATTAATTAGAAAATGTGAGGGTTGAGTAATTAAAACCTAATTCTAGATTTAATTTTCCATTTACTACGCGGTTTTGGTGTATTTCACGTGTTCTCTTGCTAAATATTTTGGGAAAAGTCACAATCATCAGAACATGAGACATTTTATAATGGGCATGTTGAAGGCACCAAACTTCGTGGACACCAGTTCGTTGAGACTCTAGACGCAAAGTGATGTAGGAAGGTTTTTGTTACACAAGGGTGACTCTAGGGTTTATATCGAACTCTAGAAAAATCATTACAAAACACTCATCCTTCCTCTTTAAGCAACCTATAAAACAAAGAAGTGTTGTCTTGTGTCCCCAACTCCACCAAGTGGTTGTCAACACTAGCTAGTTGGAAATGGCTTATCACTGTGAGCTTATTGCTGACACACCAATCCCTTGTGCGCCATTGGTAACGTTACTGCTGGCGCACCGCCTTACCGATGCGTCAGCAATAGCTGTGGTGGAGCCCAATAGCATCCACCGAAGGTGGGTACAGAAAATACTGTTGGGGCACCAACTGTATTTTTGAGGACCCCCTCCGAGGAAAGCTGTTGGGCCCCACCCAAACTATTGCTGGCGCACCTACGTGATGTGCCACTGCGCCAGCAATAACTTTTTACTGTTGGCGCTTAGGTGGTGCGCCAGCAACAATCCACCTACCCCCTCCCCCCTCCTTTGAGGGACCGCATTTTCAGTTTTAGAAAAACTGTAAGAAAATGATACAAATTCCATATTTTAAATCCTTTGAGATGTAATTATGTTACGTGATCTACTGGACACAAAAAATAACAAACATGAATTTTGACATTTTTACAACAAAAAAGGTTATCTCCTAGTAAAACGGAAATCGGAATCGAAAAGTTTTTTATATGATAAAGTATCTACACGAAAAGTTACATCCGATTTTAACGGCCTATGGCCTTAGGTATTTTTTAGAATCCTCAAATTCAAAAGGGGGTTTCAGTTTTAGATTTTCAAAAAATGTATATTTTAAAATTTTATTTAGATTTTTTAGATTTTTATATTTTGGATTTTTTACGTTTTCTTTTTCTAGTTTTTCTAAAATATTTTTTTCAAAATCTTTATTTTTTAGATTTTCAAATTTTATATACACAATAAATTATCACTTTGTAAGCGGAACCTCATTTAAATAGAACTTAGAAGTTAAAGCATCTCTAGCAGTTCTCTTAAAAATGCTGAAACCCTTACTTCTCCGGCGACTTTACGGTTTTGCATGATTTCTCTCACCAATAGGTACCCATACTCGAGGCCCGATCTGTGATATAAGGCTCGTAGTCATGCGCCCGTGGCCATTATATGTAGGGGTCAGGGCGGATATGGGTCGAAACCCTACTCCCGCCCACCGCACAAACCCCTCCCCTGCCTCTCCGCAACCACGCATCTCCGCTACTCCGACATGAAATTCTCGCAAGCGAAGGAGACAATCCTGAGCACCATGTTGAGGCGAGGCAGAGCGACACCAGAAGTAACATCTCTAGCAACGACCCAGATCACTTGTCTGAAGTTTTGTAGGACTTGAAAGGAATTTATTGGCTGCGTGGATTCATATTTTGGTGTTGATCTGGATAAGAAAAGGTTCCTTACAGATTATATGTTCACTATTTGTGATTGTGCTATGAGTTGAAGGGCAACTTTGCAACCATTTGTTGCATAATCTACTACCGAGGTTGAATACCTGAAGCATGTAAAGAGTCTATTTGGTTGAAAGGTTTGTATGTTGAACCTTGTGATAATGATTCCTGCGTTAAACTTTTTTTGGATAGTCAAATTGATATATCCTTAACTAAAGATTAAATGTTCTATGAGAGGAGCAAGCACATTGATATCAAATACCATTATGTGAGAGACATGGTCGCTTAAGGTAAACCTAAAGGTATGCAAGATTGGTACTCATGATAGTCCTGCTGATATAATGATAAATCCAGTTTCTATTGCTAAATTTGAGTTTTGCTTAAGCTTAGTTGATATAACTATTTTAGCCCAAGTGGTTATTTCGGTGTTGACAGTGTTTTCTTTTTTATTCAAGAAATTATTGAAGTTCATGCTACAAGGAATTTATGTTATATTGTGACCAAATTTTTATACAAAGTAAAAGCCAACTTGAGCAGAGCGAGGTCTGTCGTCGGAAGGTTTGGCCCGCTTACTTATACTCTTATAAGCCGTCGGCTTGGGTTTATCGCATCATAAGATTATATACACAATAATTTATCACTTTGTATGTGGAACCTCATTTAAATAGAACTTAGAAGTTAGAGCATCTCTAGTAGTTCTCTTAAAAATGCTGAAACTCTTACTTCTCCGGCGACTTTACGATTTTGCATGATTTCTCTCACCAATCAGTACCCATACTCGAGGCCCGATCTGTGATATAGGGCCCGTAGTCATGCGCCCATGGCCATTATATGTAGGGGTTGGGGCGGATATGGGTCGAAATCCTACTCCCGCCCACCGCACAAACCCCTCCTCTGCCTCTTCGCAACCGCGCATCTCCGCTACTCCGGCATGAAATTCTCGCAAGCGAAGGAGACGATCCTGAGCACCATGTTGAGGCGAGGCGGAGCGACACCAGAAGTAACATCTCTAGCAACGACCCAGATCACTTGTCTGAAGTTTTGTAGGACTAGAAAGGAATTTATTGGCTACGTGGATTCATATTTTGGTGTTGATCTGGATAAGAAAAGGTTTCTTACAGGTTATATGTTCACTATTTGTAATTGTGCTATGAGTTGGAGGGCAACTTTGCAACCATTTGTTGCATAATCTACTACCGAGGCTGAATACCTGAAGCATGTAAAGAGTTTGGTTGAAAGGTTTGTATGTTGAACCTTGTGATGATGATTCTTGCGTTAAACTTTTTTTTGGATAGTCAAATTGATATATCCTTAACTAAAGATTAAATGTTCTATGAGAGGAGCAAGCACATTGATATCAAATACCATTATGTGAGAGACATGGTCGCTTAAAGTAAACCTAAAGGTATGCAAGATTAGTACTCATGATAGTCCTGCTGATATAATGATAAATCCAGTTTCTATTGCTAAATTTGAGTTCTGCTTAAGCTTAGTTGATATAACTATTTTAGCCCAAGTGGTTATTTTGGTGTTGATGGTGTTTTCTTTTTTATTCAAGAAATTATTGAAGTTCATGCTACAAGGAATTTATGTTATATTGTGACCAAATTTTTATACAAAGTAAAAGCCAACTTCTGATGAAGCAGAGCGAGGTCTGTCGCAGGAAGGTTTGGCCCGCTTACTTATACTCCTATAAGTCGTCGGCTTGGGTTTATCGCATTATAAGATAATCCCTGACATTTGTAAACACGGTCCGATATAATGACGTTTCGCTGGCTTTATGTCCGTGGTTTTTCCACGTTTAAACATTATGTCTCTCGCTGTGATTTTTTTTCTTTTTCATTATTGTCTATCGCGTTTAGCACCTGGGGAGTTGCAGCAGCTTGACCAGCGCACCAGCCAATCATCTTGACACGGAAGACGCCTCATTCCTGGATGCATTCATTTCTGCTGTAATTCGACCGCACCCGAGGCAAATGCATGCTTGATTGGTGAGCATGCACCGGTACTTCTCCCATCTCATCAATCAAGGGTAACGGTCCCTAGGCATGACTAATGGCGATCGAGCCGCCGTACGCCCGCTGGCATCCCGGAGAATACATACATATCGCGACTTCCCTCGTCCTACTCGTCTCATGTCATCGTCTACTTCGTGCCAGCAGTGTGCGGTGAACCAACAAAAACAGTACTTACATGAAGTATTAGTGAACTGAACTTCCGCCGCCGGCGAGATGAGCTCGGCTCCTCGTGACGATGCTCCACCGAGGTACGCTAGCTCACTCGTTCGTACGGCCACTGTCGCGCTGTCGATCAATCGAGCGAGGCATGCATGCTTCCTGAAGCTGACTGACTGATCCAATTAAACTAACCGGTCGATCAATGCATGGTGCAAGGGAGGAGGAGGAGGAGGAGGAAGGGAACGGCGGCGTCAATGCTAGGAGAGGGGAGAAGAGGACCACGTACCCGAGGGAGTTCCTGCTCGCCGTCGGCAGCTCGGAGGCCTGCAAGGCGCTGCCCGCCGGCGTCGACATCTCCAAGCACCCGGATGACGTGAAGCTGTGGTCGTCGGAAGCGCCTAGCAGGGCTTGCTCGTCTCGCGCGGAGACTTGGCGTGTCCGCTCGGCTGGAGTATCAGGTGGAATCCAAGGGGATTTACCTCAGCGCGCCCGAGGTGAGTACGGTCGAAACTGTCGTCGTCGTTTCGTCTCCACATCTTGGCTCTCGGGTACAATGTGTTTCTACTTTATCTACACTGTGACTGTGCTAATGATCGACTGATTTGGGTTGGTGTACCAGAATCGGAGACATTTCAAACTGGCGTAGGAAGCAAATCGAAGCCATGCATCAGATTCTTCAGGTAAATGGACTCTTCTGAAATCTTCCGTGTGGAGAATCATAAGCTATTTCAGCATAGATCTTAAGAGTATTGGAGCCACTCCAGAATTTCACTTCAGTCTATCCAGATGGAACTCAGTTGATATTCTGCTCCCGCTCGGAGTCGAACCCGGCTGGCCTGGAATGCAAGAGAGCATCCCTACCACTGAGCCAGCGCTCAGTTCTCCTGCTTACATAAAAGGATGCATGATTCTTGATGATAACTAATGGATGACCTGTAGGATACTGGCTAGAACTGCTCTTTGAATTCTGATTGCAGTATCTGAGGCACTGGCAACTACGCAATCTACTTGTTGTGCTGTATTCTACTGCTAGCTTCCCTTTTTCAACATCATCACAAATCTGGTTTCATTGTTCAGTAACTGATCCACATCATATTCTCATCGTGCAGTACTGGTGGTTGCCGTTTCGGTGAGAAATGCCGCTTCGTCCACGACTTCCCGGGAGGCTACCAGGCCGTCGCCAATATGGGCATCCTGGGTGGTCCAGTTTCTGCACAAAACGAGAAGGAGCTTCACATGGAGCAAAGGCCCGCCGGTCACCACGCACCTGATCAAGCAGCAAAGCCTAATACGGCGAGTTTCGGCGCTTCAGCGACGGCCAAGATCAGCGTCGACGCGTCCCTCGCGGGCGTCATCATCGGGAGGGGCGGAGCCACGATCAAGCATATATCCCGGGCCACCGGCGCCAAGCTGTGCGTCCGGGACCACGACTCGGACGCCGGCTTGAAGAACGTCGAGCTGGAGGGCACGTTCGACCAGATCAAGAACGCTAGCGAAATGGTCATGGAGCAGCTGAGCCGCTTCGGCCTCGGCGGTGATGCCCCTCCGCCGGCAGGTACAAAAAACCCGGCCGGAGGATCTCTCCACGGCGGAGTCGGAGGCCAATCGGATAGCTTCAAGACCAAGCTGTGCGGGCACTTCGCCAGAGGATGCTGCAATTTTGGCGACGGTTGCCGCTTCGCCCACAGCCAGAGCGAGCTGCGCAAGGCGGTTCCCACTTTTCGAGAACGAGAACCGGGTGGTTGGTAGGATCGGTGGATGTGACGAGTCTGAATTTGATACCTGCTAGTTGTTTTCTGAATGCACTGCACTTGTTAATGGTTCGAATCGCCGTGTAATGTCAGTTCCTGACGATCTCATGATGGCTATGATGGCTGCTTAGAAATGCCTCAATTGCATATTCACAAATGTTAAATTCTGCATATTTGTTTTCTGCTGTTTGTGTCGCGACTAAATTATTTTAAATTTAGGTAGTTGTGTTTCATGTAACTGGAATAGGTACCCTCGAAAATGTGTAGGAATTTTGGAGGAATGATTTCTATGGTGTTGTTTGAAGCAACAAGATAGTTGGAGAAAGGTAGGGAATAATCAAAGAGACTAAGACCCGCTTAAGAACGGCAAATATGTGTGTTCTGACAAATATGTGGGCCTTATGCCTGTAAATTACCCTGCCTGCCCGCTAACAATGCCGAATTATTTTTTGACATGTAAAGCAGATTAACAATGGCAACACACTTAATTAGTTTGTCGTTCAAAAGGAAAGCACACACAAACTAAGACATATCTATTGTAATCAACCTCATGATAAGCCCTCGGAAAGAACGGGTCCCTAGCTGGTAGCACTCGTGTGCACATCCATTTGACCCTTTTGGTCCATGTTACAACGCCAAGTGTGTGAAGAAGGAACGGCCAAGAATGCTTACTAAGTAAGGCTTTCTTGAAAAGTAAACGAAGTGGAAATGAGCATGGTCCTAGCTAGGTAGAGGAAGATCGAGCCGCTCTCTTTTGCTTTCGCCGCCCCCTCAAAGATCTTGATTTACACATAGATATGATCAAAGCAGGAGGCAAGAAAAAGGCAACAAAAGCTGGTTAATTATGTGTTCGTGTCTAGCTTTTTTCCATCCTAGAAAAGGATATATGATCAAAGCACTCCTAGCCCTTTTTGGACAATGCCCATGGAACCTGCTGGTGATGTATGTATATCATGTCTCCTTCTTTCCTTTAATTTCATCTGGTCGAAAACGAATGATGTACATTTTAAAAAGCATACAATTAAACTTCTCTATGTCCAAGTCAAAAAAATATAGTCTATTTGACTGTTTCTCAATTCGCCATAAGTCGAATCTTTTTCCAATCATAAGATGACACATGGACATTTGACATTTTTAGTATTACCAAAACTCGATTTTTTTTATATAATTTACATTGTATGTGACTTCTCTGCAACGTGGGTGCTATAAATCTCGTTTCTAGGGTGCATAATAGCATTCTACATCCATCCTGTTTCTTTACAACCGTATTTAATTTTTACGTCATATAAAGTATTACTTATTTTAAAAGTCGAGAAGAACATAAGAAAATAAAGACATGATATAATTTTTTTGTTTATGTGACATATGAAAATACAGCTTAAAATACATATTTTATGTTTTTTACACTGTAATGACTCTAACTGTGTTTCTTATGTCGATTTTTTTTGTTCATTTCATTATACAAAACATAAGTCTATGATGCAACAACATAAAATTATGCTAGTGCAAAATAACTTTTCTGGCCCTGGATGCTGAATAGTGTTTCTATGTACTCCCTCCGTCCCAAAATGTAAGGCGTCTAAGGATTAGTCAAAAGTCAACATTTTCTAAGTTTAACCATGATTATACACAAAAATATAAACATTTATGATACTGAATCAATATCAGTAGATTCACCATAAAATATATATTTTAAATGTATCCATTCAATATTATAGATACATTTTTTTTTTCTAAATTAGCGCGGTGGCCCTCGCAAATGGTTCAAAGTTCTGAAGAAATAAATAGTTCCATTAATATAAATTTTTATCCACTATGTGACAATAAAAAACTATTTAGCAATCAGATTTGTGAGCAAATGATTAGCATGCCATATGTTGAAACATCCATATAAGTGATATCCAATCTGTAAAGCAAACTATAGATCTTACATACTGTTAAATTAGTACGCGAGGTTTGTTGTCTTTGATAATAAATTGTTGAATTAAGATAGAACATTAAATATCCTCATTAATAGGTAGGTTAAATTAAATAATGATAATTACCTTTTTCTGCTGTTTCTTCCTTGCATTTTCTCACTCCATGTTGTAGTGTGCAACGTTTTAGAAAAATGACTGTAGGGGAACTTGGGCAATTACTGTTATAAGTTAAATTGTTTTCTTCTAGGTATAATCATTTATACATCAATAATCAAAGTTTGAGAAGTATGAATCTAATTTTTTTATACTCTTAATTTATCCCAATATTGATTTAATGGTTCTACACATCCAGTCACATGTATTTTCTATGCTATGCAAAATAAATATGCGGTTTGGATAACATAGATCAAGACCCTTCATCACTCATCAATTTTACTGAGCAATTAAAATGATATGTGATCATATGTTGATTTTGTTACATGAGAAAAGACACATACAATATTCCAAAATGTCTAACAGTTTTAGCTTTCTAGTTTAATAGTATTAAATAAACTCAAACCTTGGTTCCTTAGCTTAGTTTCTTTATATAAAGAATTCATCTTTTAAGTTAGCACAATAAAAAAATGTTAAACATAGTATAGACATATGTACTCACAAATATGTACATACACTCACCCCTATAAATGTACGCACCATACCCCTTTGAGCACCTCTAAGAGACTAATTCTGAGAGACTGGTCCGGCGGGTCTTGACATTGACGAAGTCACCATATACGCATGCTATAGACGGAAATATCGCTTCCCACTAAGAGAATATTCTGCTTTTATGAGACACCAAATCATTAAACATTGGATTTGATCCCTGGTGGGATGGGTTGCACGTGCTTAGCCTGGACACTATTGATATTTTTTAAAACATTAAATGTGTCAAGAAGGTAATGTACTCCCTTCGTTCCATAAAATTTGGCGCTATCCCATATATTGCTTTTAGTTTTAGCCCAATATTCCGTTAGTTTTCTCGCACTTTCTTCTTAATTTATAGATGAGGCAAAACTTTTGTTTAAAAACAGTCGATGAAATACTATACAATGTGGAGATCCAAGAATGTATTTAAACTCTTAGTAATTCTTTTATTTGCTACTCCCTCTGTTCCAAAATATAAGATGTTATAGCCTATCATTGACACACATGTATGTAGATGCTTTTTAGTTTATAGGTTCACTCATTTTGCTCCTAACCTACATACTAAACAATGTCTAGATACATGCATGACAATGATCGACTAAAACATCTTATATTTTAGAATGGAGGGAGTAAATCTCAATAGTTATATTTTTCTGTTCAATATTATATCATAGATAACATAATAATTAATAAGCATCCCGATACATGAATAATTCTTATTTCTATAGTCTCTTCTTTATTTGGCTAAGTTTATATGAAAAAAATAGCATACAACTACAACTCGAGCAATTCTTTCTGCCTTTGTAACATGGCTAGATTTATTTTATTTTAATCCACATCCTTGCATCACCTAGCATTTGGCTAAGTTATATATTTTATGTCATAGATAACTCTTAGCCATTCGAGCAACCCGAGCAATTCTTTTCAAAGATTATAGGCCACAAACATTGCGCGTTTGCACCGTCGCGTGACGACAATGGAAAGTTGCCTAGCTTATGTTTGTGTGGGACTTGGCAGCTTCTATTGTTTTTTCCTTTTTTTTTCTTAAATTTTTTTGGGACGCTCATATCTATACTTGCGATCAAGATCGCGTTGCACCGCTGTCACAATTTTGGAACGTCCTTTTAAAGATATATAATGAGGCACGAACATTGCAAGTTTACACCGCCACCGGCAACAGAAAGTTTACTGGGTTATTTTGTGTGGGGCCTAGCAATTTCTAATTTTTCTGTTTTGTTCTTGAAAAAATCCGACACACACATACTATAACTATTGTTTTTTCCTTTTTTCATAAAAAAATTCTAGACGCACATATCTAAACTGGCGATCAAGATCGCGTTGCACCGCTTTCACAATTTTGAAAAGTCTTTTTGAAGATATATTATGCAACATGAACGTCGCGCGTTTACAGCGCCATGCGACCGGCAATGGAGATCTGAGATGTACATGTCTAAAATGCTGACAAATTTGGAATGCTCGTCTGCAGTGATATTAGGTCTATTCTTTTTGGCTTAATTAATACTGTGGCCGGATTTATCTCCGTTTAATCCTAAGCCATGCATCTATCATACGTAGTGCATGCAGATTTTTTTCTTTCTTTATTTTTTCTATTGGGTCTCCACCTCATATACGGTTCTCTCTTTAATTATTCTATCTCTACCTCATATAGATTTGCACATATCTTTTAAATCGTTTGAGGCATACGCATGATGCACCATATAACTGGATAGAATTGTGTAGCACGCTTTTGTTTTCACGTGACATGAGTATATGAAGTTTTCTTTTGACCTTTTCAGCGTTACGTTGTTTGCTTAAATCCTAATCATATATTTTAGATCTAACTATTAAAATTAATTCTGATGATGTGGATTAACCTCGTGTCTCTATTTTAGGCCCCCCATATTGTGCTTTTAGTATATAATAGATGGAATGGGAATCGTTGATTCCTTTGAATACTTTGGTTTTTTTACTAGGCAAAAGAATTGTCATTTTCGTTAATTAAGGAGAAGAGAGTTGATCATTAATTAGCGGGAAACCGGCCAAATACCGATACAAACACCCTCGACGATCGTCATGGAACATGATCGTCACGAGGGCACACACAGCCACCCTGGCTACCAAACACAAACTGCACACACACACACACACTGCTGCAAATGCAAACGAGAGTCGTCGTCGAGGTTGTCGGCCGGCGTCATCGTCATCACCCCTCCACAAGCCAGCGACTCTGACTTCACCCACCGAAGAACGACAACCAAGGAAGACCTTGCAGCAGCGGCCTCATGAAGCCCGCGTAGACCTATGCCAAACAGATGACTCTTCGCACAGATTCGATTCTGAAATGAGCTCCAAAGAGGACATATGCAAGACTCACACCAAAGAAAACCATCACAATCGGACCGCCCGCCACAGGGCATCGTCTCCACAGGTCCAATTGCAACCACAACTCCAACTTCACAGCAGGGGAAGACCAACTTGAAGGTCCATCGGACAGGCTGAAACAAGAGTCGACTACCAGAGTCATTGTCGTGACCAAACCATCGCTCATTAGTATTGTCGTTGCCGCACAAGCCACCACGCGGAAACCTTGCATTGTCGGGCATCAACTGCGATATCGTGTGCGTCCAGCCCACCAAGAAGTACGGACAGAATCAAGATCATTGATACGTCCAAAACGTATCTACTTTTCCGAACACTTTTGCTATTGTTTCTCCTCTAATTTGTGTGTTTTGAATACAACAAACACGGACTAACGTTGTTTTCAGCAGAATTGCTCTAGTGTCTCGTTTTTGTGCAGAAATCTGACTTTCAGGAAAAATCCCAGAAAATATTGCAAAAATTCTATTTTGCCAGAAGACCCACGGAGCCAGAAGGAGAGACGAAGGGGGGCAGTGGCCTGGGCTCACTACCAGGGGGCGCGGCCCAGCCCTGGCCATGCCCACCTGTGGTGAGGCCGCCTCGGCCGTCGCCTCAACCCCTCCTTCCACCTACATATACCCTCTGACCTGAAAACAGCGGGGGTTCGGCGCTTTTCCCAGATAGACTTCCGCTACGCCGCCACCATCAGAAACCGCGATTCAGAACCAGAAACTCCGTTCTGGCACCCTGCCGGGATGGGGATTTGGAGGAGATCTTCATCACCATCATCACCGACGTCTCTCCATCAACCATCCATGACTCCCCCATCCATGTGTGAGTAATTCCCGCTGTAGGCGAAGGGGATGGTAGGGATTGGATGAGATCATTCATGTAATTTGCTATGAGATTGTTAGGGCATAGTGCCTAGTATTTTTATTTAGTGCTTATGACATTGTTGCAACCTGTTGTGCTTAGTGCTTGTCACTTTGGGCCCGAGTGCCATGATTTCAGATCTGAACTTGTTATTGTTTTATGATGATACTTGTTGTTTATGGTCTTACCTACAAGTTATATACACATATTGTTGTCTGGAACCCGAGGCTCCAAAGTGACAGAAATTGGGATAACCAGAGGGGATAGCTATGATGTGAGGATCACATGTGTTCACCGAGTGCTAATGCTTTGCTCTGGTACTTTATTAAAAGGAGTACCTTAATTACCAGTAGTTTCCCTTGAGGCCCTGCTGCAACAGGCTGGTAGGACAAAAGATGTCATGCAAGTTTCTCATTGCGAGCACGTACGACTATATACGGAACACATGCCTATGATTGTTAGTACTAGGATGCTTTATATTATTTATCTGCAATGCCCATGTCTCACTGATTTCATGAATTATCTTATCCATGCAACGCCCGTACATCATCCCTATGCCTACAGTATTCCATCCTACTGTTTACTATTGCTACTATTACCGCTTTTATTTTACTACTGCTGTTACTGTTTCACTACTATCACCACTATAAAACTGTTGCTATTGATAAACCGCTGCGAGCAAGACTGTTTCCAGGTGCAGCTGAATTGACAACTTATCTATTAAGGCTTATAAATATTCTTTGGCTCCCCTTGTGTCGAATCAATAAATTTGGGTTTTACTTCCCTCGAAGACTGTTGCAATCCCCTATACTTGTGGGTCATCAAGACTATTTTCTGGCGTCGTTGCCGGGGAGCATAGCTTTATTTGTAAGTTCACTTGGGATTCATATTGTTCGCTGCAATCCTTTCATCATGGGTAAACCTCGTGATGGAAAAGTTCCTATATTGCCATCCACTACAAGAAGAGGTACGACTTTGAACACCTCTGTTGCTCTTGATTCACCATCTGTTATGAGTAAGTTGCTTACACCACCACATGCACACGCTACTGCTACTACTTCTGCTGAGTTTGAAAATGTCACTGATAATTTAGATGATGCTTCCACTGTGCTTGATGAGAGTGGTTCACTAGGTTCCTTTTTAGATGCTACAATTGCTAGAGCTAAGATGGGAAACACCACAGTTACACCTGTTAGTTCACCTGAGTCTAGGAAATGTCCTAGTGATGATTTTGATGACGCTTATATTGAGCTTGACAATGATTTTATTGCTGAACCTTGTGCTACTCGTGATGCTAAAGCTGTTAAGGAACTTCTAGCGGGACGCGTTGTTAGATATAAATTGTCTCCTGATCCTAAGTTTGCTGTTTCTCCCATAAATATTAGAGACAAGGATTATGATTTCTCTTTAGATTTATCTTACATATCTATTGTTGAGAAAGAGCCTTTTTGTGGTACTGAGAATGAAAGTGCTATGGAGCACATGAATGAGCTTTCTACTTTGAGTAACTTGTTTTCTGATGATATTAAGCTTCGCACTTACTTTGTTCCTAAGATTTTTCCTTTCTCGTTAAAAGATGCAGCTAAAACTTGGTTTAATAGTTTGTCTCCTGGATCTATTCATAGTCCTATTGCTTTGGTTAATGCTTTATTTCAGAAATATTTTCCTGCTAGTACTCAACATGCTGTTGTGCAGAAAATCTTTGACTTTGAACAGGGAAAAGGAGAGATATTGCGTGAATCTTGGACAAGGTTTTGTTCTTTAATTAGAGCTTTGCCTAAAGAGCCATTGCCTAAAAATGAACTCCTTGATATATTTTATAATGGACTAACTGATGAATCTAAGACATATCTGGATAGTTGTGCTGGTTGTGTTTTCAGGGAAAGAACTCCGGCTGAAGCTGAAGAATTAATGGCTAAAATAAGCCGGAATCATGATGATTGGACTCTAGTTGAGACAACACCAGCACCAACACCTGCGCCATCTACAGAGCCTACACCGAAGAAGAGAGGGATGATTGAATTAAATGATGAAGTTATGAGGGAAGCTAAGAAATCTCTTAAGGAGAAAGGTATTAAGGCCGAAGATGTGAAGAATTTACCTCCTATAGAAGAATTATGTAAGCCAATCCCTCGCTCATTCACTATTGAGGTACACTCTCTCCAACGCTTTGATGATAGAGATATTCCTTACTCTAAACCTCCTGATCAATGCTTAGATGAGTTAGATAATTTTATTGTTAAGCAAAATAATTTTAATAGAATGATGCAGAATCATTTGTTGGAAAATTCTAGAGCTATTAACAAGTTGCAGGATATTGTGGAGAGAACCTCCAATGATGTGAAGATACTTGTTAAATATTTTCAAATGGTTCATACTCAAATTGATCAGCTTACCAAGGTGCAAAAAGATTTGCTTGTTAATGTCGCAAGAGAAAAACAAGCGTGTGAAATACGCACAAGAGGAGGTGCTACTACTCAAGACCCCTTATATCCTGAAGGGCATCCTAAGAGGATCGAGCAAGATTCTCAACGCACTTCAAGTGATGATATTCCTTCCAAGAAGAAGAAGCATAAAACAACTGCAGAATCCTCTGAAGCGGGTAAAGATCCTAATAGTGTTTCTATTTCTGATGCTGAAACTGAACCAGGTAATGCTTCCGATAAAGAAGAAGTTGAAGAGGAACCAGAAAAGATTGATAAGAATGCGAAGTACACCAAAGAAGACTTCGTTGCCAACAAGCATGGTAAAGAGAGAGAACCTTGGGTGCAGAAACCAATGCCTTTTCCTAGTAAGAAACACAAATCCAAGGAAGAAGAACACTACAACAGGTTTTGTGAATGGATGAAACCTTATTTTTGCAAATTCCTTTGACTGATGCTATTAGAATGCCTCCTTATGCAAAGTATATGAAAGATATTGTTACTAACAAAAGAAAGATTCCTAATGAGAAAATTTCCACTTTACTTGCTAATTATTCTTTTGATGGTAAAGTTCCGGAGAAGCTTGGAGATCCAGGTATACCAACTATTCCTTGATCCATTAAAAATAACTATGTTAGAACTGCTTTATGTGATTTGGGAGCCGGAGTTAGTGTCATGCCTTTTTCTCTTTATAAGAGACTTGATCTAGAAAAATTGGTATCAACTGATATATCTTTGCAAATGGCTAATAAGTCTACTACTATTCCTATTGGTATATGTGAAAATATTCCTGTTCAAGTTGCTAACAGTTGTTTGATATTAACTGACTTTGTTGTGTTGGAAATGCCTGAAGATGATAATATGTCTATTATTCTTGGGAGACCTTTTCTAAACACTGCATATGCGGTTATTAATTGCAATCAAGGAAAAGTAACTTTTAATGTCAATGACAAAGAGTATACGGTTTATTTTCTCAAGAAGATTGATAGAAAAAATGCTCTAAATTCAATCAAGCATGTTGAGACCATCAGAGTTGGTCAGATTATTTGTTCAGAGCAAAAGCCCAAGGAAGAATATAAAATTGTTATGATTGGGACTATGCCTATCAAGGTCGAGGTAACATAAGCATAAAGTGAAGTGCAAAGTTTTTCCTCATATAGAATTAGTTTGGTAACAAGACTTGATCAACCTTGTTAACAAAGTGATTTTATATGAATGAAACTTCATTTTCACCGCATTTACTTTACCTCACTCATTTTTACTTTCACCATTTTTGTTCCCTTTGTTAGTTACATGATTAGAATATTTTAGAGCTGCTGCATACTTGAGTTTGATTTGCTTGCAATCATTCCACCGTCGTTTTCCCGAGTTTTATCCTTTTATCATTTTTCTGAAAAATCCTCAAAAATAAAGTTTTTCGAAAAATTCTAGAAAAATCTTTTTAAATTTTTATGTAAAAAATGGGGCAGATAGGCACCTGGGAGACCACAGGGGGACCTGTCATGCCACCTCACCACCAGGGGGTGCGGCCCAGCCCTGGCCGCGCCCACCTATGGTGAGGGGGGCCCCCTGGCCTCTCACTTATCTCTTCCTCTCCAGCTCTTTCTCTCTCCCAAAAACAACGACACACCAGCTTAAACTCGTGTTCTTGCTGCTCTCCATCTCGATTTTTCGATCTCCTTACTCAGCCCATCATTGTTGCTGAGATTTGGAGCATTTGTTCTCCGGTATGTGACTCCTCCGATTGTCCAAGTAGAATTTTGTTTAGTGAAGTATTTCTTGAGTATTTTAGCTCTATAGGTGACAGGTGAAATGAGTTTGCATGCTTGTTCTATTGCTTAGAAATGTTATTTTGATGCATGTTAGCCCTCTAGTAACTTCCTATAGTAGTTTCCTACACTTGTTTGTTTCAAAATCATTTTTTATGAGGTTTGTTAAAAAATTCAGAAATGGAGGAGAATGCATACCAACTCTTTCAACATGAACTAGAAGTGCATGAGGTTATGAAAGTTCACCGTGAAGAGAGGGTCTTTCCCTCAATCTATCCATGCTCAGAGTTCATGAATGCTGCTGGAATCCTGCAGGACTTCCAAACTCTAATTTCTAATGCAGGATTGGCACATTTTATTGATGATGAACCTCACCAATATGTTAAACTAACAATGTCTGTGGTGCAGGATTTTAAATTCAGTTGGTCCACATCTAACCCCATGGTTCATTATAAAATCTACAATAAATCTGTGGACTTGCCCTTTGATGTTTTCTGTGCAGCCGTTAGAGTACCACAGTGGGGATCGCGCGAAAGGATAAAGGAATGGCCTAAGCCATTGACGGACCTCTATGAGGAGATTTGTCAAGGTAGAAGCTTCACAGGAGAGAGCGGCAAAATTTGAAATATTCATCTTCCATCCATTCGATATTTTGCCCACTTTATTACCAAGTGTGTTCTTGCTAGGAAAGTTGCAAATAAGTTGTCCTCCTGTGATCTAGCTTTTATTGCTGCTGCTTTGAGAGGTGATAGGACTTACAATTTGGGTGCTTTAATAGCTTTCCGTCTAGATGCTAACCGTGAGAAAGGGGGAATCTGTGGAGGCCTTATTGCTTCACGTCTGTTAGCTTTGCATGGTTTAGTGCCTCATGTTTTAGACCTTCGGTTTCCAGTAGAGAGACTTGATCTTAATTCTATGATACATCATAAGTTTGTTTCTCCTCATGCCTGTTTGACTAACTTGATGTTTGAGATTACCTTTTTCAAGAAATCTACCTGGAAGGTAGCAAAGACTGATCAATTAGTCCATTTGCCTGCACCTCTTTTGTTTAACCTTGATCGCAGGAATGGATGGTCACTCATAGAGGATGAGCTCGACGCGTATCTGGAGGAGCACCCATCGCCTGTGCACGATGGAGAGGCGACCGAGGAGTCGGTCTAGCCCTCTAACATTGCGGAGTTCCCCTACCAGCAGCCTTATTATGACTATACACCATCTGCTTCATCTTCACAAGGGCCAAGCTATTACTTTACCAATGATGACCCACCAGCATGGGGCATGTTTTCGAGACGACGTTGATCTCCACTTAGGCCAAAAGCCTAAGCTTGGGGGAGGTACGCCGGCGATTCACTCATCTACATATCATATTTTGTCGGTCCTTTGTATATCCATGTTTCACTTTCTTTATTGTTCTCGTTCTTATTTCTTCTTTCCAAAACACAAAAAGACCAAAAATATTTCCGTTGTTTCTCTTTGTTTGCCTTTTTAGTTTTCTAGCTTTGGTTTGCTTTGTTTTCTATTTTCGGTTTGAAGTTTGAAAAATCCAAAAATATTTTGCTTTGTTTGCTATTTCCTTCTGTTCTTGTTTCAAAAATCAAAAACCCAAAAATATTTGTTGTTCTTCTTCGGTTTTGTAAAGTTTGTTGCAGAGTTCAGTCTCTCGTGACTCCATTGGAGCTTGGTATTCATTTCATATTATTCAAGCCACACAAGTGAAAGGCAATAATGACGACATATGACAATCCAAGATGTGGTAAGAGGCTGGTATGAACTCTATTTGTTTTCATTTTTGTACATATACTCATCTATGTGGACATGCTTAGTCGGTTCATGTAAGGTATATGTCATTTAATGGATGCTTTGTAGTTCTTGCTCTCATATGATTAGTTCCAATTTACTAATAGTTTGTAGCATGTCATGTAGACGCTTGCTTGCATTGTTTTATTCATAATATGGTATGACATTGTGCTATCCACCTATGAAAGTTTCATTTGAATCGACTTGGCACATGCTCAAGTATGCACATGACTAAACAAAAAGTCAATTAAGCCTCAATGATTTACTTTGCCTCAGAGTTCTTGTATCATTTTTATGCCTATATTAATTTTGTTTTGTCGCAAGCATGATTATGACAGTTATTGCTCTCTCGATTGTCGCTTCCCAGTCTTTTGCTAGCCTTCACTTGTTCCGAGAGGGAATACTTCTCGTGCATCCAATTACCAAAAACCAAATCTTCCAAAGAGTCCACTATAAATTCCTATGCATGGTATTTCAAAGCCATTCCAAGTAAATTTTCATGTGCTACCTTTCAAAACCTTCAAATACTTCTTATTTTGTGCCACTGTTTTTAGCTCATGAGGACGTAGTGGTCGGAATTGTTATCTTCTATATTAAATTAAGTACCCCTCGACTAGGCAGCTTCATCTGCTCGTTATTAATTTTGCAAAGAAGCTGGTCAGACCATTGTAATCTAATTCTAAAAAGAAAAGAAAAAAAGGCACTCCTCCATGGTATGTGAAAGTTGGTGGGCACCCGATGGAATCGGTTAGCCATGGTTTGAGAAAGGAAAAAAGGTGGGGAGGAGTGCCAAAGCTTTATAAAAAAGCACCAATGTGCCAAATTTTCAAAGAACTCGGAACCGCTCTCACTTGTTTATTATGGAAGATAGCAAGTCCCCATTGCCAGTCGTTGACATGAAACAACCACCTCTCAAAATAAATTTTTATCTTTGTTTTACAAATGAAAAGCTCTAGCACATGTTAAATCACTGCTTCCCTCTGCGAAGGGCCTTTCTTTTACTTTTATGTTGAGTCTTCATCTTCTAACTTTAAAGCACCTTCTTGAGAGCATAGTTGTTATTCTTAGTGTAATGTGCTTGTCCCAGAACACGGTTAATTGTGGTATAACTTTGATGCTTGTATCTTTGATATTTTTACTTCTAGTCTTCCTTTGGACTTCAGAGGTGCCTCAGCATTTATTTGCTCCACAAATATAGGCAAGCGGGATACCACTCTTTCATATCATTTATGAGCATTACAATCTTGCAACTTCTTATGTTGCATGTTGCTTGTTATTAATATGTTCGCACTATTTAATAGCATGTTTGACTATGAGGTGACATTAGTTGCATATTTCTTATTATGAATTGACTGAGTACTTGATCATATAGTTAGTATATATACATCTATGAAGCAAATGCGTTCGTGAAACTTTCTTTTATCGCTCTCAGTTGTTAACTGAATTGCTTGAGGACAAGCAAATAGCTAAGCTTGGGGGGAGTTGATACGTCCAAAACGTATCTACTTTTCCGAACACTTTTGCTATTGTTTCTCCTCTAATTTATGTGTTTTGAATACAACTAACACGGACTAACGCTGTTTTCAGCAGAATTGCTCTAGTGTCTCGTTTTTGTGCAGAAATCCGACTTTCAGGAATAATCCTGGAAAATATTGCAAAAATTCTATTTTGCCAGAAGACCCACGGAGCCAGAAGGAGAGACGAAGGGGGGCAATGGCCTGGGCTCACCACCAGGGGGCGCGGCCCAGCCCTGGCCACGCCCACCTGTGCTGAGGCCGCCTCGGCCGTCGCCTCGACCCCTCCTTCCGCCTACATATACCCTCTGACCTGAAAACAGCGGGGGTTCGGCGTTTTTCCCAGATAGACTTCCGCTACACCGCCACCATCAGAAACCGCGATTCGGAACCAGAAACTCCGTTCTGGCACCCTGCCGGGACGGGGATTTGGAGGAGATCTTCATCACCATCATCACCGACGTCTCCATCAACCATCCATGACTCCCCCATCCATGTGTGAGTAATTTCCGCTGTAGACGAAGGGGATGTTAGGGATTGGATGAGATCATTCATGTAATTTGCTATGAGATTGTTAGGGCATAGTGCCTAGTATCTTTATTTAGTGCTTATGACATTGTTGCAACTTGTTGTGCTTAATGCTTGTCACTTTGGGCCCGAGTGCCATGATTTCAGATCTGAACTTGTTATTGTTTATGATGATACTTATTGTTTATGGTCTTACCTACAAGTTGTATACACATATTATTGTTCGAAACCCGAGGCCCCAAAGTGACAGAAATTGGGATAACCGGAGGGGATGGCTATGATGTGAGGATCACATGTGTTCACCGAGTGCTAATGCTTTGTTCCGGTACTTTATTAAAAGGAGTACCTTAATTACCAGTAGTTTCCCTTGAGGCCCTGCTGCAACAGGCTGGTAGGACAAAAGATGTCGTGCAAGTTTCTCATTGTGAGCACGTACGACTATATATGGAACACATGCCTATGATTGTTAGTACTAGGATGCTTTATATTATTTATCTACAATGCCCATGTCTCACTGATTTCATGAATTATCTTATCCATGCAACGCCCGTACATCATCCCTATGCCTACAGTATTCCATCCTACTGTTTACTATTGCTACTATTACCGCTTTTATTTTACTACTGCTGTTACTGTTTCACTACTATCACCACTATAAAACTGTTGCTACTGATAAACCGCTGCGAGCAAGACTGTTTTCAGGTGCAGCTGAATTGACAACTCATTTGTTAAGGCTTATAAATATTCTTTGGCTCCCCTTGTGTTGAATCAATAAATTTGGGTTTCACTTCCCTCGAAGACTGTTGCGATCCCCTATACTTGTGGGTCATCAATCATCAAAGCGACGCCCCAAAGGAGGAAACTCGTTGCCCGACCCAACAGCTCCTTTCAACCGAATAGCTTGCTTCGAGGCTCAAAAAGTCGAAGAAGACTCCACAAAGGCGCCTCCAAGGAGGAGAGTAACACCAACAGGCGCCACCATCGCCAGGCGGCCGAAGTCGGGCAAGCTTTCGCTCGGAGCTTCTTGACCACCACCCCACGCAATTGCCCTGAGCTTCAATTGGTCGGCACACCCTTGATATGGCTGCCAAGTGCCAAACCACCACCATACCAAGGCCACTGTCTTCCTCGTCGCTGGTAGGAACCGGCAAACCCAACCAGCGGCCTCAGTGAGCATGTTGGCGTCAACCGCACCACGTGGAGATGAAGACGAGCCGCACAAACCTGCCACCAACCAAGCAGCGCCCCAGACCACCAGGGACGCCGGCGAAGCACCACAAGAAGGACGCTGACCCGCGCCGACGCGGTGCCCGGAGCAGAGAGCCGGCGGCCACAGGCGTGAGCCCTAGATCTTGCCGCCCCCGCAGCCTCCACGGCTGCCCAACCACCCCGAGGTCCCAGGGCCGCCACCCCGCCGTCCAGCTCCACCGGAGAACCACGACATCGAGGGCCGATGCACTGCTCCAGCCGGAGTTCCCGCCGCTCTTGGAGGAGAGAGGGCGCCCGCCGACCCTGGCCGCGTGAGGAGAAGAAGGCATGCCACCGGCGTCTGCCGCGCGGGCTTAGCCTCGCGGCGTCCTTCGGTGGCGGCAGGAGTGGAGAATTTGGAGGAGGAGGGGCGGCAGCGGCCTAGGGTTTGCCCGAGCCGCCCCAGGGAGCAACGCGGGGATGTTGGTGATACTCCCTCCGTCCCAAAATGTAAGGCGCCTAAGCTTTAGTCAAAAGTCAACATTTTCTAAGTTTGACCAAGTTTATACGAAAATATATGAATATCTACAATATCAAATGGACATTTTGAGAAACTATACTTTCTGATATTGATTTGGTATTGTGAATGTTTATATTTTTACGTATAAATTCAGTCAAACTTAAAATATGTTGACTTTTGGCTAAATCTTAGGCGCCTTACATTTTAGAATGGAGGGAATATTTGGTTTAGTTTACCTTTTGATGTGCTTTTACTTTGTTTTTAATTCATATAGTAATTCGGGATGCATTCCATCTCAATTCCTGTATTCTTGTGTTACTACATTTTGAGTTCATGTGTTCCAAAGGGGCCTAAACGTAGCAAATGTCGTGAATAGGCTAGCAGCTCCGGGCCAGGTGCTTCTGTCAGTCATCACGAGGCATCATCCGAAGGTAGGAACAGATTGTCCTACTTAATCAGACTTGGTTTTTCTGTCCTGAAAAACGCCATATCATACAAGAATTGTGAAGGAATACCTGGACAGACTTTCTGGAATTGGGTTTCAAAACCTGCCCCGCAGACAGCACCCTGGAAACACAAAGGGCAATTTTCACATTTTGACCATTCTCTACGAATCAACCGATTCGCGGCCCAAACTCTATTTCGCAACACCAACCGCAACCATGCAATAAAAACTTGCATTGGGTGGTGCCCAACGCTTCAAATCTTTCTTGGAGTAGGTAAATGTTCGTGAATGGGCTAGCAGCTCATGCCTTAGGGCTATGTGCCGCTGTTAGGCTGCTCATAGTGGGGAGTAACATAGACGAGTGTCATACAGATGTTACTAGTCTATGTTACTATCTTCATAGTGGGGAATAACATATGTGTAATATCATGCAAGACCTTACTACCTCCGTTTCAAGGAATAAGGCGCACGCGCATTCCAAAACAAATTTTGACTGAATAAATAGAGCAACTAAAACTTGATTATATTGTATAAAATTAGTACCATTGGATTTGTATTGAAATATACTTTTTAATAATACTAATTTTATACTAACATTCTTTATATATTTAGAGCAAATCTTGGTCAAAGAAAAAACACGCAAAACGAGGGCGTCTTATTCCTTGAAATGGAGGTAGTATTTATTAGGTTATAGTAATAGATTCATTGTGTATTGGGCTGTGTGATGTTATAGTAACATAATATGTTACCACAACACTCTCTTTCCTCACTTACTCCCTCCATGCCGGATTATAAGGCAATTGCGCACTTCGAGACAAACTTTGACCTTTAATTTTAGTCCAAAAAAAATATATTATACATTATATAAAAATTATACCATTGAATTCATATTCAAAAGAACTTTCCAATGGTATAATTTTTATATTAAATATCTCATATTTTCTTAACTAAAATTAATAGTTAAAGTATGTCTTAAAATACACATTTGCCCAATAATCCGGCATGGAGGTAGTAATAGCATGCTATGTCATCAAAATGCATTGGAATGTGGGATGTTACTAGTAGTCTTAGTCATCAGAGGCACCAGAACTTCAGAACATATTGTCCAATTTGATCGAACCTGGTTTTCTATCTCCTGAAAACAGCCATATCATACAAGAACGACGAAAGAATTTCTGAACTTGGGTTTGAAAACCTGCCCCGCAGACAGCACACTGGAATCCGTCCTGCGTGTATCCTCTGCCAGCAGCAAACACCTCAACGTTTGTGCACTTCAATTCTGGCTCGGGTGACTGTTGTTGACCGTAAACGACTTGACCTTCGAGATCAGTGAGAAATGAGCACAAGCAGAGCAGCCGGTCACCTCCGATCCAGCCACCACTGAACGCACGTAACGCTCCCTAGCAGGCCGCCGGCCGCCGTCTGCTGGACTCCCGGAAAATACATGTGGCGCGATCGGTGACTCCTGGTTTCTCACGAGTTGCAATTAATTTTGGATTGGTTTCTGTTTCAATTGATCCTTTATTGGCATATATATAGGTTCAGGCTAATTTGAGCTTGGCGTCATAAAGCTATAGATCTTGCTTACACAAGGCTGACCCGCCGCCGGACGCCGGCGAGATGAGCTCCGCCGGCCCTGACCATGCCGCTCCCAGGTACACAATTCTGTAGCCATGTGTGCGCGTGCTTGATGCATGGTTCCTGACGCGTTCTAGTCAGCGTAGGCAGGATCAAGGGGACAAGGACCGGAGGATCGCCTACTCGAGGGAGTCCCTGCTCTCCGTTCGTCCCGCCGCCTGCCGCGACAACAAGGGCGAGCTCGCCGGCATCGACGTCTGCAAGAACGAGGTTGAAGAGGCACTCATGTGGGAGTCGGAAGGTATTTCGTCTTGTTCCCATTTCCCAATTCCTTTCGTGTTTGGCTCACACGGTTCACTTCAAACAGTTCTACGTTTGTGGCAGGGTCGGTGCCACCTCAGAGCAGTGAAGGAAGCAGATCGAAGATATGCACCAGGTTTTCCAGGTCAGCTTGATATTCATTCTGCAACCATGCTACTGCACCCCGAACTGTACTTTCGTTCTCTGAAAGACTGTCGTGTTGCTAACAAATCGGTGAACAAATTTCCGTATTTATACCAGTTATTTTTTGCTAAGTTGAAAACCCTGAATTTATTCTCGTGGTGGATCTGTTGTTTCTGTCATTGCGCATGCAGCACCGGCTGCCGCTTCGGCGACGGCTGCCGCTTCCTCCACCACATCCCCAGCAGCCACCACGAACAGGCGGCTGTTGCGAAGAAGATGAGCAACCTCAACCTGGGTCGAGGCGACCCAGCAACCGTCAAGACCCGCCTCTGCAAGAACCACGAGACACGGGAGGGATGCAAGTGGGGAGATGCCTGCCACTTCGCGCACGGCAAGGGCGAGCTCGGGAAGCCGATGGGTCCTGGGAGCAGCTTCAAGACCAGGCTATGCGTGAGCTTCGTCACCAGCGGGTCATGCGCCTTCGGCGGCAAATGCCACTTCGCCCATGGCGAAGACGAGCTCCGCAGCTCGGACGCGCTTTAGGAGGTTCCGTGAGATCTTATGGTGCTTCTGATCATCTCGCTTCAGTTGTTCAGAAATGCTCTCTGCATTGCATTTCTCAGTAAACTGATACTCTTGGTAAGGTCAGTCCGTTAGCCTTCAGTTCAACGGAGATGTACCGTGTTTTAAAATGAACCGTTATTAAAGCAGCTGGTGTGACAATATGATTTGATAGATATTTGATAGCCCTTGCAGAATTATGGTTTAGGAATGGGCAGCTTAGCAGAATGACGGTCTAAAGCAGATTCTCCAACTAGAAACGATCATATTTTCTATCCTGAAAATTCATACTAGTGTACAGGTCTGATCCAAGAACATTGTTTAAGCAGCCAGATCTAAAGAGATCCATATGGGATCAACTTACATTTGTGCCGCTCGATCTCTACAACTCAAAGTAAAGGACTAGCACAAGCTGTGCTACAGCACACACCTATCGTTCTACAATGGATAAGTTAATATGGTGGTATCTCTACATACAAGCACGAGGTAGAAGGCTGCAATATTCGAAGCAAGGTCACTCCTGACCTCTGAAAAGACGCCTACGTTTGGAAGTTTTGTCCCCCTCGGGTGTCTCTGCAACAACCATTTGCTCCTGCAGAACCAAACCTCGGTTGCGGCAAAGTTTCCTGATCGGTGTATGTTGCGTGGGTGCCTCCAACTCTTCAACAGGCTCTTCAGTATGCTCCTCATTATCTTCACCAGAGAGACTGCTTTGGGTCCTGTGTGGCATCAGTTCTTCACCATCCACAACAACTTCTTTCATAAGCTAGAAACAGGTAAAAAAAGGGAGATTAAGGTTGGAATATCTGAAAGTAGAAAATCAGTAACTCCTGCATTGTCTAGAGAATTTCGATCATGTATATCCCATAAGGGGGAGTGAAAAGACAAAACGAGCTGCTATCTTATACTCCGTCCGATCAGAAATAAATGTCCATGACTTAGTTCAAACTTTGTACTACGTTAGTACAAAATCACCGACATTTAATTCCGATCGGAGGGAGTAGCTAATATAGGAGCAGAAATATGCAAAAAAAAAACATGGAATTTCTTCCCAACACAGATTTAGGATGATTTATATTGTAAACTAAATAAAGGATGATATGCTAGTGGATCAAAGATGCTATTGTACCTTCCAATCTCTATAATCAAACCGGAATACAAAATGGCTGTAGGAGACTTCTCCTGACGCTACTGCACTGGCAGCAGGTGCATTTCTTGGGCCTGTGCAAAGCAAGCAGAATTATATTAGATACACAAGCATCTCTGTAGATCTATTAAAGCACAAACAGGTCCATACGAGAAAGTCCTTACAGACAATATGGTGCCCGTCGTCATCAATGTTTATTGCCACCCTGCCATCTTTAACTAGAAAAGACAGTGCAAAAACATTCTCAACCGTTTGGGCAAATGAATCTCTGTTCAAAACAAGGTTCTCCAGCCTTGCGCTCTTCTTTTTTCTCAGGATATCAAATACAACAGACACATTCCGGTCAGTGTCTGACTTTGCTACCTCTGAAGAATCAGCAAGCTGCATATTAAAGAGATGATATGAATCAGCTGGTTGAAGTGATAAAACAGTCAATAAGTCTACCCAAAAGAAACAGTAAGTCCAGATACATTTCTGACAAAATAAACAATGATATGGTAAGGAAGTAGGTCTAGCTAGCAGAGCTGGAACTTAACGCAGGCAACAGAAGATTGCAAGAATATGAATGGTACTCTCTCAGATGTTTCTCTTAACAAAAGATGTTAGAAAAAAATTAGCAAACAAATATTACTCCTTCCATATCCTATGTACCTAACCCTTTCTACGGAATTCTGTGTCAGAAAGCGTGAATATTTATTTCATTCCATTAAATATAAAAAGCCCATTCTGTTCCCTTTCCTTTTGAAATCCTCATGCCGCCACACCACACAGATCTTATTTTCAAGCCTTGTTTTTCCTTGTCGTTTACTTGTTATGGCCTGAGATGAAAAGCTAGATTTCTGTAATGAGAGGTTCACGTAAGAAAGTTCGTATTGGTTTACGTAGGAATGCACGTTTTAGTTTACGGAAGAGTGCACGTAGAATAACAAAAGGGGTTATTCATGTTCAAGCTAGTTTCAACAATACCATTATAACTGTTACAGACCCGCAAGGTCGGGTGGTTTTCTGGTCCTCTGCGGGTACTTGTGGATTCAAAAGCTCAAGAAAAGCATCACCCTATGCTGGTCAAAGAACAGCAGTGGATGCTATTCGTACAGTAGGTTTGCAACGAGCAGAAGTTATGGTAAAGGGCGCTGGTAGTGGAAGAGATGCAGCATTACGTGCCCAATTTGGAAAAAAACGAAGAATAGATCCATACGCCTCTTTGTAATTCGAGAGAACTCCTTATTTGACACTCCCTAAAAATCTGGTTCTTTATTTGACCCTGTAAAAGTTTTTCTTCCCTATTTGACACTTTGTCTAAATTTTATTCCTCATATAACATCGCCGTCGGTTCTGTTAGACTCATCCGTCAGCTGGGACCAAACTACCCCTTCATCTCCGTGAACTGTTGTGCAACACTAGTAAACAAGCTGACTACATCCTCTCGTCCTTGTCAAGAGAAACCCCATCCTCTGTTACTGTCCCCACAAATAATACTAGCGTAGCCCTAGCAGCGGCGAGACGTGCTGGCGCATAGCGGCGGCGCAGGCTATCGGCGACCAAGGGGTGTCTGCGGACAGCGGGTCTAGGATCGGCAGCCCAGGCACGGCGGTGGACGACGGCATGCAGGTTAAAAAAAGGGTGGGAGGCGTCCGATGCGTGCATCCAATGTATGGGTCTCATTTGGTCATTTAACCGTGACCAAATATGTCACATTATTGCTTTTGTCTTGTATAAAAATTTGATCACATAATGTACCAGGGGCAAAACCGTCTTTTCATGTCTCTATTTAACACTGTTAGTGCTCAAAATGAACTAGAGTGTCGTATGAGGAATAAAATTTAGATAAAGTGTCAAAAAGGGAAGAAAAACTTTTCCTTAGGTAGTGTCAAATAAGGAATTCTCTCTTGTAATTCGTTCGAATCACTGATTCCTTTTTTTATTTAATCTATCAAACTTGCTTTATATCGTATAATCTTTCAATCTATGTATTATTTCAATCTACGTTTTACAATAATCTATACCATTCATATATATCACCTTTTTCCGTAAGCCTAAAGGCAAGGGAAGCTCTTCGCCGAGCTTCTTATCCATTGAAAAAGACAGACTTCAAAAGCGCATAAATTCAGTGAAAAGGTCAATGGCTTCTAAGTTGGACCAATGCTATAAAAAAAATGTGAACATCTACAATACCAAATCAATATCAATAGAATCTAATATATATTTTCTTTATGTATCTATCCAATACTGTAGATGTTGACATTTTCTTCTATATTTGGTCAAACTTAGTAAAATTTGAATTTTGACCAAATATACAGGCTTTGTTTTTTGGAACAGAGGAAGTAACTAATACGAGTGGTCACGCATTTACACTGTCACCTGTCAACAACATGAACGATGGCTAAGTGACACCTGCTACGAGCGACCTACCTCACAGTGGTACCAAGGAATGGAAAATATGGCAAACAAAGGGGAAAACGAACCATGTGAAATATAAAGATAGATCATGGATGCTATTAATATCTTAGCTCTCTATATCATTAGTACAGAAAAGCATGTGGATACCTCTTCAGGACGAGTGTTTTCAGTTGGCCTGGCAGTTTTTTTTCTACTGACAACCGAAACCTTGCGCTGCTTTACTTCTGTATCCATGGGTCCAAGCCTGCAAAGTTTAAGAGCATGTATGGTTTAAGTCACTTACCAAGCAGAGACAAGTAGAAATGTTGAGAACTAATAGAAGGCAAAGAAGCTTAATTACATGGTGCTGCATCCAGGCACAGCCCTGAAGACATGTGAAGCAGAAAGCCCAACATCAGCCCAGCGCAATGAGGCAGGCTCAGAATCAAGGCTTGCTTGGTGCCCAAATTCCGTCAGCAATGCTGTTACGAAATCAGAAGGCGTGATTCCTTCACTTGACTGGGACCTCACAGATTTTACTAATGTGGTCGTAATGTCCAGCAGAGCTTCTGCGTCAGCTATTTGCTCCCTAGGCTTCTGCACTGCAGTATGAAAGGGCGCCTCATTTTTTTTGTTTTGTACATAGCATCAATACTTGGAAAAACTTTGAACAGTAAAACAGAGCAGAAAATAAACATTTTATTTTACAGTAGGGGCCTATTTGTGTAGGAGAGGGGGATTCAGTTTTAGTTGCATTCAAATCCTACAGATTCAGTCTAGCCTAAAATCCAAAAGCCCCCTTAGCAACACCCCCTTCAGTAATCACTTTGACATGCCACAGTGAGCTCCAGACATGCCAATACTCTCCCAGATTTGCACGGGAATGCAACCATGAAGACAAACAGCCAACCATTGAGCAACAAGATCAGCAAGCGCTACACATTATCATGCGAGAACAGCCTACACGTCTATATGTGATGCATACTGCTATAGTCAAACACATTCCACCACAGGATGCAGGAAATACATACTTGAGAAAACTCCGAAATAAAAGAAGGCAGGACCTTAAGATATTTGGCATGAAAATAAATGTACGCTCATGCTACACATTCAACGAGATGTGCTAAAAACTCTACGAACACATGTTCATGTGATTTGCTCGATAGTTTGCTGCCAGTGATGTGCCAGCATGATGTTGGCTTGCAATTTGGAAGATAAAGCTGGGGCGATTTTCACGAAGCATGAATATGTGTGTTGATACCATATCTCCTGTCTAAGACCCTATCCCTAGACATATTTGGTTTCGAGTTGCCACTTTCATACAGTTTATGCTTTTTTAGGGGTGCATTAATACTATTTAAGTACATCTGAATCCGTTAGAAACTAAGGCCTCCATTTCGGAGATTGCAACTTCTGATTTAGACAGAGTAACAGACGCAGTTGAATCCGCTAGAAACTAAGAACCCCATTTGTTTGATTACTGGGAGATTACAACTTCTAAGTGCGCCAGCTGATTTAGACAGAATAACAGACGCAGTTGAACGGGGCGACGGCTATTCCTTTTCTAATCCCCAAATCGTCGACTACATCTGTAGGGGAAAATAACCGTGGGTTGCAAGAGCGGGAGATGATGATTCGTGGCCGTACCGAGCTCGTGCAGGCTCTCCACCTGCGTGATGATGGAGGCGAACTTGTCGGAGTCCTCCTTCGCCATGTCTTCCTTCTCATCTGCGTCACGCGAAAACAAGTCAGAGTCACGCCGCATCCAGCCCCCCGAAACGGAACCCCCCGAAAAATGGGGAACGGGAGGGAACGTACCGCTGATGAGGGTCTTCATGGCGAGGTACCGCGACCGGAGCATCCGCCGCTCCGCCAAACCCTGATGCGGCGGCGGCCGCCCGCCGCCGCCGTCGGCCTCCCCGCGGCCCTCCGCCCCCGCACCCGAACGCGACCCCGACGCCGCCATGGGGAACCGAGCGGCCTAAACCCTAGACCCCCGAATCGATCCGAACCCTAGGCAGCGCGGCGCGGCTGGGAGCGACGGGAGGAGGGAGGCGCGTGCGGGGGAATGGGAAATTTTCGCCGGATTTTCGGAGACGGGCAGGGAATAGGGCGGGGATTTGAAATCTCGGCTGTCGCGGGTTGGGTGGGGTTGCGCTTGCGCAGGAATGAAGTTTTGTGGCTTCCTGTTCTACCCCTCGGCGAGTAAATTTTCCAGCCAGCGGCTTGGACGGGGGCGTTGAATGGGCCCACTCCGCAGTGACGGGGTGAGTGAGACCATCAGAGTCGATGGAGGTACGGTGCTCCAAATAGCTACTCCGTATTTCATTTGATCCCAGGCGGTTTTTTCTTCTTCTCGCTTTTGGAGGGTTTGGTTCCCGCTTGCCATTTTCGCCTCCAAGTGGTTTGGAGTTTGGACTTTTGATCCACCAAATTTCACCTCTAGGGCAAATTTAAGCGCATCTAGAACTAGTAATCTCGTTCGGGAAAAAACTACTCGTATATGTTTACATTATTTTTCCTTCTATAAAGGGCGTTCGATAAGATTTGGCGCATATAGACATCAGTGATCTCGCTTTTACAAAATAAAGAATCGTGCTTTAAGTTCTAAAAAAGTTGAAAATACAGTTGGATGTAGCCAACTATTTATCCCATAAACATGTAAAAAATCATGTTCAAAATCTTTGAATTCCGCATTACACAAAATTGGCAAACGTGTTGATCAAAGTATCAAAGTTTTAAATAGCATGCTATTTCTTTACTATAGCATCTCTAGCACTTCCGCTAATAATATGCACTTTTAGCGTTAAATAGGTCTCACGCTAATAGCTCGCTAAATTGTGCTAGAACGCTACACTGTGCCAAAAAAACACTATTTCTTTCGTGAGGTGTTAAAATTTCTTTATTTCACTTTAGAAGTTAGACATGTATGCACTTGTGCATTTGTTTTATTAGTACAATACAAATGTTTTTTGATACACCTTTGTATCATTGAAACATTGATTTAAAGTTATATTTTTTAGATGATACGATAATATGATGCCTAGTTTTCTAAAATTTTCATGCCAAACTCAAAAGGAGAGGGCGGTGGCTCGAGCTCAGGAGACGATGGTGGCGATGGAGGTGGCGGCGGTGCATCGCTCTTGCCGTGCGACCCCCACGGCTTCCTCGACAGCCTTGGCCCGGTGGTCATCCAAGACGCACTCCCCTCAATCAGATGCCGCCGGACATAGGCTAGCTAGCGCGGTGCCTGTGTTGATGTTGGCGACTAGGGATGGGAGGGAGGAGGAAGAGATTGTGAAAGTAGATGGTCGCGGGTGTCTGATTAAAAGGTCACGACATTGGATGTCAACGCGGAGGCTGAGAAACCAACACCAAGGTAGGCGTCGGGCGACGCGGCAGAAGCACATGCGTCAGGCGGCGCAGCAGGAGGCTAGGCGGCGTGAACAGTCTTTGACCAACCTACCTTCCTCCATTGGGTCGCATGGCATGCGGGCCTTAGACCCATGGAGAAGGACACATGCTCTGTCCGCTTGTGTTCGTCCTAACGTATCGGTCACCTAGATTTGATGAATCGATGAGTCACGCTAGACGCATCGGTCTGAATAAATCACACCGCTGAAGGAGGCGCAACCAACATCCCTGTCTAGTTGGACCAATTCAAACGCGGCTGGAGCGTTTAGGTGGATGCAAATCATACGAGTCAGGTTGCCACACCGTAATTCTCACGTTAGCGCGATACGAGGGTCCAAGAAAAATAAGTGTTCATTAAAAAAATAAGTGTCACATATTCATTCTTTCTTGTTTGGAGTCCCATCTATCTCCACAATTAGCAAAGCTAGCACAATACCCGTGCGTTGCAACGGGTGAACAAATTACAAATGATAAATAGTTCTCACAAATATAAGAATAATAGATTTTGTGGTATTCGGATGTTTTCAATTAAAATTATACACTTGGATGTCAAGGTGGTGTTCCGGTCCAGAGACTCAGTTTTTAGCAGCCTTCGGCTTACCTAAAAGACTCGTCCATGTCTAATACCCCATGGGAGCAGTGGCGGAGCCAGAGCTCCAAGCCTGTGATGTCAAATACATGAACTTTTACTATTTTTATGCTATTCTTTTGCATGACTTATACTAGTATATAAATGATATGTCAAAAAGCTGTGTGGTCAATTGACCACACAGCTCTCAATGTGGCTCTGCCACTGCATGGGAGCGTGGTCTCGAGTAGAGTCCATGTCGAAGGCGATGTGTACTGGCACAAGAGGGAGCACACGAGGCGTTATAACTGGTCAATTTAGTACTCCCTTCCATCAAAAAGAAATTGTCGATGAGCTAGTGTAACAACTCAAAAATTTGTAATCTATCTCTTATTAAGTCAAGTGCCAAATTTTGAGCCAAGATAAAAAAAAAATTTATCTCTTATCGTATGCATGCATAGTATTTCAAATACATGGTGCTTTATGATTTCATGTGTATGATTTGTTGTTGTGTGTGGTTGAGATGAGAAAGTCTTAACTAGCATACTTATTAGAGATGAAAAGCAAGGACTAAAGAAACCAGAAGCAAAAGAAACAAAGAAGTGAGAAGAAAAGATGATCTAGAAAAAGTTAACCACTACCCTACTTTGGACTTCTAGATTAAGAAATCCCCAACTCAACTGAAGGTTGGATCAGTTGGGTTAGCAAGACCAAACTATCTACTTACTCAACCAAGAATTCTCAAACCAAAATTTAGATCATAACCCCACTAAAACATCTGCTAAAATCAGAATCTGAATCAGTGACCAACCCAAATTTCGAATTCAAATTTTTGCAAAACCTTTTCTTTCTTCAGAACAAAAATAGTTTTGGAGTCCTTGTGGAATACCTTGACAACCCACGGTGGCAGATTTCAAAAATTTGAATTTTGAGTTGGTTCAGGCATTTCGTCGAACACCTGTGAAACCGATTTCAGAAAAACCTAAACCTACTGTGGCTGACGCCGCCGCCGTACGTCGCCGTACCTGTAGCCGTACCCGACGACGTCTCCTAGCCTCTCCGCTGTCGAACCCCCACTGCTCCAGCCCGGACCCTGGCCGTGAGGCATGGAAGAAAGAGGAAGAAGGTACCGGACCCCCCCCCCACATCTCTCTGCCTCACCCCGGCCCTGCCCAGCACGCCAGCACGCGCATGACCTGTCAACGGTGCTAAGCCGCGCACGCCAGCACGTTCCCCCGGCCGCCGCGCCCGGCATTGACCCATTGCACGCCGCCAGATGCCTGCACCGGCCACCATCGGGTCACCCCCGCCCCCAGCCTCCTGGCCTATTTAAACCCCGAGGGGCTCGCCATGGAGCTCACACCACTGGTAGAAGCCTCCCAGACAACATCCCCGCGTCTCCCTCTCCACCGTTCGAGCTCGCCGGCGGAGCCGCTCCCGCAGCCCATCGCCACGGGCGCCTCTGGCTCCGGCGAACCAGAGCCTCCCCGGACGCACCGCTTGTAGGAGGTGGCCGAGAAGACCCTCCTCCACCGCCGGTGCACCCCGCCGTCGACCCGCCCCTCTCCGGTGAGCCATCCCAGCGCCGCCACCTCCCAGCTCTTCCTCTCTCCCCACGATCCTTCCCCGGTGAGACGACGCGCCCTGGCCGCCGAATCGTGGCTAATCGGACGGCCAGAAAAGCCCCGTACCGATTCGCTTTTTAGTGCGCTGACCGATGGGTCCCGCCGGTCAGAATTTTTTTTTTTGCGCCTAGGACGTGCCCTTGGGCCAGGCTGACGGATTCCTTGGCCCGTTCGGAACAATCCGAAGTGAGGCCCAGCCTCGTTAAGTTTCGGTCCGTTAAGATTTTAATTTTTCCCGCCCGTTTCAATTTCGTTTCAGAGATGAATTTCAAATGAAATTTCCCATAGTTTTACAAGTCCGTTTTTCGCAAATAAATACTCGTTGGATAGCTGAGGAAATAATCTAGCCACTGGTTTTGGTTATGATTCAAGTTGAGTTAGTTATCAAATTCACTAAGAATACTTTAACCGTAGCCCTACTTATCTTAGGAAAATTTTAGAAAATTTGTCTCAACCTTCTAAAAAAATTTAAACTTGGCTTAGGCCCTCACTATTCAACTTATACACTGTTAGTTCATTCTCCTTCAACTAAACCTTGTTAGTACCCTCAATTAACTTCTAATCCAAGCTTAGTTTGTAGCATAAAATGATAGATCCCCATATACACCTAGTTTGATATTTCCCTCATTACCAATTTACTTAATTAATCCCTCTCCACTTGAACTAGCCCTCATACCCCTAGTCTCATACCAATGTTAAGAAAGTGATCAACACTTAGCACTTGGTAGAAAAATCTAGCTTGCACACTTAATGAAAACTTGGAAGAAGACTTGCAAACCAACTCAATAAAATCCAACATAAACTTTATTGTTTGAAAACAAGTATGTGTGTTTGGAATGTTGTTAGTATTGTTTAGTGATTGTGTGCATTGTGTTTATTCGTTATTAGACGCTAGTGTTGTTGAGGAGGATATTGAGGGGGGATTCTATCAAGAAGAAGAAGACTACCCAGGACACTTTGCCAACCAAGGCAAGCCATCTTTTGAATCATACTCCACATGCCTAGTTGTCCTATTGCATTCTATTTGTTTTTAAGTAAATTGCATGATTAAATTTGCTACCCTAGAATGACAGCTGTGTAGTGATATCTTGCTTAGCAAGAGTATCAAGCTGAGTTTATCCTACCTTACTTAGTGGTATCATCACTCTATATAGTTGCTTAGTCGCTAATAAAATTGAGGCCATCTATAAGGGGAACCCTATTTGAAATTGGTGACTTGAACTTGACAACTTGAATTGGAGATTTCTCCTACATGATGGTTTTATGAAGGAAAATAATCTTGACTAAGAACTATGGAATGTATTTGCAAATTGATAATAAGTGATGTACCATGTGAGCCAACCATTACCGTACGACCACATTACCCCTAAATGGGAAGGGGCTTAGTCCGTAGCTTGTTTACCCTAGTATGGGAGGTCTTGTATCATCCTTTATAGGAGTGCACCGTGCGCGGGTACTTCTGAACCGAGTGAAAATTCCATTCATCCGGCACTCCGGAGCGGGCAAAACTAGAGGCGCCAGAACGGGGATTCCGTATCTCGGGCTCTAGGGAAGGATCCTATACTAGAGTGAGCAAGTGAAAGAGTTTGTTTGATTATCTGAACCCCGCATACTTTGTGTATGACGATCCGTGGATTTATCCCGGCAGATGTATCGAATCTTGTGGGTAAAGTGTACCCCTCTGCAGAGGTTTCAAAACTATTCGAATAGCCGCGTCCGCGGTCATGGACAGTTGGCAAGCTGTATTTGACTTTTGTCAAGAATGATAACAAATTATGGTGAACTTGGTGAATGAATGACTTGACTTGACATTGATGTTGACCAACACTTGAAGTTCCTCTTTAGATTGAACTTAGAGAATTAAATCTTCTTCTCTACTAATGAACCTTCTTGGGAAATAAAACTAGCTTTTGCAAATAAACTTAGTGCTTAGTCCACCATATCAACCTTGCATATCTACTTCATCATTTTGTTTATAAAATGGTTTGCGAGTGCATCCAATGTACTCATGGCTGTGTCCCTGGCTATCAACTTGGACAGACTATGGGGAAGATTATCTGGAGGAAGGTTATGAAGATGAGTACCAGAACTAAGATCATCTCCTAAGTCGCCATTGCTTGTAGGGTGAAGGCATGGACCCGAAGACGTTATTTCCGCTGCTATGTTGTGTTGTAATATGAACTTGGTCACTATGACCATTGTATTTGAACTATTCGTATTGTAATGTCTATGGAACTGGTTACCAACTACGTTATGTGTATCACAACAATGATTCTGGGATTGTGGTGGAATACATAACGGGCACTTTGAATTTCTGGAAATTCGGGTGTTACAGCTAGTACAACTGAGGGTGTAGATTTTTGTGTCTAGGTCCAGCCCACCATTTTTGTAAGTACTTTGACGTCTTGGGCCCATGGGATTACAAAAAAAAATGTGATTCTTTTGATTGATACGCAATTTAGATAGTTGTGGTATGCATAGTAGTGATCTAGAGGAATACATACCTTGTCAGCTGAATTTAATCTTTTGTAATCTTTGGTAGTTATGATAAGAATCTGATTATCTGAATTGTCCCATGCCACCGAGCATAGTAATTCTATTAAAATCTATATGAAGCTGCATGCACTTATCTCAGGGTTCAGGCTACACTTGGCGAGGAAGCAAAAAAGCATGTTCATGCCACGCTGCAGGAAAGAAGACCACAATGTTGTCGGCCTGCCGTTGTTATCAACCGCTGGTTGCGCCGCAACTCATACACACAGTCATCACGCGAGGTCCAAGGCAGAGGTCAGGCTCGCTATCTCCGCTCGAGCAGCAGCCGAGCAGGCAGCGGAATGCTCCTTCCTAGGTGCTTACAGGCAGAGCCGAGGTAAGCGTCGCGATCAGGCTGGTGTCGGGAGCGTTCTCATGGGCGGCGCAGAGGGGCGTTAGGAGTCTTGCCGGGAGTGTACTTGCCGGTGTCGCGGGGGCGTCGGCTATGGGCCGTGGGGGACGAGCTGCGCCTAGTGCTCGGCTGCTCGCAGGCGGCCATCGACAACACCGCCCTCCCCCTACCCGTCACCCGATGAGTATACCCCCATCTCTTCTCGACACGTCCGATCCCACAGCTGTGCACGACGCTTGTCCCAGCCGCCATGGCCCTCGTCGTGGCTAAGCTTCTGCAGCGTCGACCATGTGCAGGCATGATCCTTAGATCATATCGTCGTGGACATCGTCGCTACGAAGAAGACAGCGTGCGCTAGCGATGACACGCGGCTCGGCGTATTGCGCTCTCCAATCTCCATCATTAATTTTCATGGCAATCAGCCCTTGATAGCAATCGCTGCTTGTGTTGATTGGACTATAAAGCAATCATCTGTCTTGGAAAATCATCCGGATATGAACTTCTCCTTCTATACGTCTGGGCATCGGGGGCAGCATACGGATATGGGTTGGACGACAGAAGCCATCCGGTTTTCTTTACGTACGAAATAATCTAGGTTTTTTTACGTACAAAACAATCTGGTTTTTTTAGATACCACGGTCCAACGACCATCACGACCTCTAGCAATCTTATTTGTTTTTTTAGAAACATAGTACAAACGCAAACGTTCATATACATGCACATACAATCACCCCTATGAACGCACGCACGCACACCCTACCCCTATGAGCACCTCCGAAAGACTGAGCTGGCAGATTGGGTCTTAAGATTGACGAAGTCACTACGGACGTCTCGCTATCGACATGAACGCCGCCCCCACTAAAAGAATATTCCGACTTTATGTGTCAAACCTGATATTTGAACTCTAGTGAACTGGGGGTACAACCACCCTCCTAACCACCCAACCTTGGTTCTCCAATCTAATTCATTTAGATATTCATCTTTTTGGCAATAAATACGCACGAAATGGAATTCGTCATCACTGACTCTAGATTCGAACTTAAAAGGAAACAGCTGCAGGGAAGAAACTCCTCTCAGGCCGAAGTCAAATCGTCTGGACAGAATTCGAACAGAACATAGAACAGTGACCAGCGGGCGGCGTCTGCAACGGCGACCAGCGGACGCAGCGGCTTTAATATATCCATCGAGTCGCAGCAGCAGCGTCTTTCCATGTTCATCGAGGTTAGCTTGCCTCCCTCCATTGCAATTTGCAAGCCCAAGGTCGTGCCTTCCATTCCCCATTTCATTTCTTGAATCTTGATCTTCTTCTTGTCCTATGAACCAGGCCGGTGCGTGGATCTTCGTTGATTGATTTAGTAGACACGTGATGGATCCGGGTGAGTCTCTCTCTCTCTCTCTCTCTCTCTCTCTCTCTCTCTCTCTCTCTCCCCATTCCGCACGATCTGGATCTTGACTCTTCAGTAGTAATTCTGAGATGCACCCATCGATCAATATGCAGGTGAAAGAAGGATCCGCCGCCATTCTTTGCCGGTGCCGGCAGCCCCGCTGGAGGTCGAGGACCTTCTCCAGGAGATACTCCTCCGTCTCCCTGCGCAGCCATCCTCCCTCCGCCGCGCCTCCCACGCTTGCAAGCCCTGGCGCCGCATCCTCTCCGACCCCCGATTCCTCCGCCGCTTCTGCGATCACCACTGGAAGCTCCTCGGCTTCTTCTTCCAAGGTGGTGCTGCCCGAGACCCACCCCCAGGATTCACTCACATGCTGGACCCACCTGACTGCATCCCCCACGGGCGCTTCGAGCTGCCGGAGAACATCGTCGATCGTTACTCACGACCCCTCTTCTTTCTTGGCTCCCGCCATGGCCTTGCCGTCCTCCTCGACCACTCGCGCCGGGAGGCCGTCCTGTGGGACCCCATCACCGGAAGCCAGCGGCGTGTGGCTTTTCCAGGAGGGGTCGGCCTCGGCAGTACTAGATACGAAAGCCAAGTCCAGAGCGCCGCGGTGCTGTGCTCTGCCGGTGACAACCATGACCATCGCCACTTGCACGGCGAACGTTGCTTGAGCACATTCAAACTTGTCGTGGTGTGGCAAGACGGTACTTGTAACCCAGCAAAGACAGTCGCTTGCCTTTACGAGTCTAGGTCTGATGTGTGGGGAGATATGATCTCTACAACGAATGCATATGAGATTTCCAATGTGGCAAGGCCCAGCGTCATGGTTGGGAATGCACTTTTCTGGTTGCTTTCTGGAGCTAACATCCTGGAATTTGATATCCGAAGGCAGACCCTTGCTGTGATCGAGAAGCCGGCTGAATATGCCCATGTTACTGGTAATCTCGTCGGCATGAGATTTCAGATTTTAAGAAGAGAGGATAATGGCCTTGGCCTAGCCGTTTTGTCATCAGGACCACCGACCCTTCTGTTATGGGCGAGGGACTCCAACTGTGGTGGTGTTTTCTCATTTTTTTTTTGAAAGATCCAGCAAATGCTGGCTTTTCATTGATTAGCAGAGGGAACACTGTACATATGGATGAAATTACATCCAAAGCAAACAGAAAAGAGAGAGAAAATTAAAAAGGTCCCAAGGCGACGAATCAGCCACCCAAGTGGCGCTGGTTCGGCAACCCTGCGGCGCTAGGCGACAATCCTGCCTCGTAGGATCAGCACTGCAACGCTTTCCGAGGCCGCCGCCTCGGCTTCCTCCACCGTCCGGGACCGCCGCCCCGACTTCCTCTGCCCTCACCGGCAAAGCAACGCTGCACAACATCTAAAACTCCCGCATAGTCATGTACTCCAAGACGGTGTCTTCAAGAAGATAGCGACGTATACGCCGCCACCGCCCACTCCGAAGGAGTTTGGGTTTTCACCCGGAGATGCCATAACCAACGCGGTGTGTGAGGAATGGGGTTCCCCGACGATGCCCCCAAGAGGGAAAACGACGCACAAAGGCGCCGTCACCGTCGGCACCAGACAGAAGCCAGTGCGAGGCTTTCGCCTGGAACACCATCACCCTGCTAAACCTCGAGAGAGACCTAGACCACATGAGCACGTACAGTTGAACAACGCAGGCTCGACCGGCAACCACCAGCTTCCGGAACAGGCCGCATCGGCCACGGCACCTCAAACTGTGGCGAAAGCGCCCCATGCCAGCGGGAAGGCCAGAAGTGCCTGTCCCGCATCTCAGCCACCGGCCCGGGGCCGCCGCCCCGGCTTCCTTGCCGACGGGAGGACGGTGCGACGACATCTAGGACAAACCTCCCGCACTGCACTACAACGAGACCCAACAGCCATAGCAACCATGTCGACAGGAGCATGCCGGCCAAGAAGCACTAGCACGCCGCCGACATGCGATGCACCAATTCGGCCAAACTGCAACTAGCAGCACGACGCCATCCCCCCAAGGAGGACACCCGCAGCTCAAAGTCGACGCCTGCCGACCAGCCGGGATCTGGGATCCCCGACAAGCCGGCCACCACCGCTGTGCGAGGCCAGGCTGCGTCCGAGCGCGCCGGATCTGTCACCATGGGCAACGGATCCACCGCCGCCCGCTGCCCCACCTCGCCGGCGACATCATCTCAGCCCGGGGCCGCTGCCCCGGCGCCCAGCAGCAAGATCCGCTGTGTGGGCGACCATACCTCGCCAGATCGAGCGCCAAATGCCCCGGATCTGCCGCCGCACGTGCCAGACCACAGCGGAACCTCGTCGGCCGACACAACCATGGCCCCGAGCCACCACTCCGGATCTGCCGCCGCACGTGCCAGACCACAGCAGAAGACCGTAGCAGAAGACCTTCCGCCTGAGCACCGGTCGGGGCGCTGCCCACGCAGCCACCACGACCGCCGTCCACGCCGTAGAAGCCCGGGGCCGCCGCCCCGGCGCCCTTGCTCCGCCGCGAGCAGCACAGCGTCCAGGGCGCCGCACAGCCCCAGCCGGAGACCCCCGCATGCGCGAGGGAGGGTGGCCCGCCGCCGCCGACTACCACACGGGCTTTGCCCGGCGGCGACGCCTGGCGGCGGCGAGGGGAGCGAAGGAAGAGGGAGTCGGGACGCACGCGCTGAGTTTCGCCCGAGTCACTCCCCTGGGAGCGACGCGGGCCTCGTGGATAATCATCGTTGGAAGAATCATGGACATGGTGTTTTCTCATGGGTGCTACAGAAAACTGTTCAGCTGGACGAGTTCATTTCACGACTCCCGTGTGAGAAAAAGGTGGTGGTGATGACAGGGTATGATGAGGACACAAATGTGATCTTTCTGATGTCGATTTCTCATGACTTCATGCTCCATCTTAAGTCGACGCAGTTCAGGTATATCGGGAGAAGAGAATTTTTCACACCCAAAACTTATTATCCCTATACAAATTTCTATACAGCAGGTAATGCCTCGTCTCCTAATTGCATTACTTCTTTTGCTAAGATTCATTCCAATTACGTACGGTACATGTTTGTTGTAATATCGTTTATTTGCTTAAGGGTTTACTAGATATTTACAAATCATGTCGAAAAAATATATTTACAAATAAATAGGGTTGAACAATATCATTATTTACTGAAGTACAATAAAGGTATAAGAGAAATATGGGGTCAATGGCCAACACAAAGAGAAGTGGTGAGAGAGGGTCTCCATAGGACCATAGGATTCTTGGAAGAGCTCCCCTTCTCCGCGAAGCCACCGAGCGAGGAAAACTCCAGAGAATTGTTGGAAGAGCTCCCATGATACGCACTTCGCTCTACGTCGCCGCCGCCACAATTTTTTGAGCCCCGACAAGAATGATGTCAACTTCCTTGTGTCCACTTTGGATAAATTCGGGAAGGTCATCGGCCTAGTCACCAATTGCTCCAAGAGCCAAGTTGCCCTGATTAGATGCGAGGATCTTGACCTCGAGGATATTCTTCAAGCCTTCCCGGCCAAGAGATCCATGTTCCCCATGACCTATCTTAGCCTACCCTTGTCGGTGAGAAGACTAAAAAGAATCCACTTCCAACCTCTTGAAGATAAAGTGGACACCAAGCTTGTCCAATGGATTGGGAAACATGTCACCATGGCCAGATGGTCCACTCTTGTTAAGGCGGTGCTTACTAGCGTTGTCGTCTACTTCATCACCGCCTGAGGTCCCGGTGGATATATTCACAATAGGCAGAGTGCCCTTTTTTGGGATGCGTCTTAGCTTGAAGGGATGCGGCCAAATTATGTAGCTCCACTTATTTATGACCTCTCAAGGAAGATAAGATGCACGGTGAACACAGCTTTTGAAAATGATTTTTGGGTCTCTCAAATCAACACTCATGATGGCCTCTCCGTTGATCACATAACCCAATTATCCAAGCTTTGGTAGATGGTCCACATGGTTTAGTTGGAAGAATAATCCCCGGATGTGATCACTTAATCTCTCCAACAACGGTTGCTACTCTTCAAAATCGGCGTACTTAATGCAATTTAGGGGTCTCACGTTCTCCCAGTTACCTTTCTTGGTTTGGAAATCATGGGCGCCCCCCAAATGCGAAACTTTCTTGAACGAAGAGGTTGGCCAAATTGTGGCCTATGCATGCTTTGCAACCACGGGCAAGAGTCAACGGCCCACCTTCTCTTCATATGTCGTTTCACTATTAGAGTTTGTACCTCCATAAAGCTTTGGATGGGGCTACATGATGTGGATCTTGGGGCTTGGCAAGCCATGGTTAGTGTCAAAGATTGGTGGGTTGGCGGTATCCACAAAAGGGGCGCTTCAAGAAAGGCCATTGCTACACTTGCTATGTTAGTGTCATGGAAAATTTGGAAAGAAAGAAAAGTGTGTGTCTTCCATAACCACTACTCCACCTTGATGATGCTTGTTTCCAAAATTAAAGAAGTGCCGGGAATGTGGTGCCTTGCCGGGGCAAAGGCTTTGTGTAATGTAATGCCACGAGGGTAGGATTTTATTTTTTCTTGGCTTTTCGCCAAGCTTGGTTTGTAAGACCTCTCTAAACCTCTTCTTATTCAATGAAAATGACAAGCCTCTTTGCCTTGTTTTAAAAAATATATAAGAGAAATATGAGCTGTTTCTGCCTGGTGCATACATAAAAAGGAATGCTACAAAAAAATTGCTTGTGTTGATCTAATGTGTGAAAGAATTATTCGAGTGGCGCATTTGTGATCTTCACATCTTGTTTTGTCCATTCAGTCAATGTTGTTCCTCCTGAAATAGTTAGTTGATTGGCACACTTGTAAGTATTTATCTTGATTAATCTTGACAATAACCATAAATCCTCAATAGTACTATGTAATGTTCATTTCTCCGCTGAACTTTCTCAACTTGAGCATAACTGGAACAAATTCCTCCAAAATAATTGTAGATGACTATATCTTCTCTGACATCTAAATTGCCTTAAGCCCATAAAATGTCCTTCATTAATTGGTAATTGATTATTATCATTCTTCCTTCCATCTTGCAATATATTTGGCTTCATTTAATTACTCCTACCCTCATCATGAAAGAGATTATTTTTTCCCTCAAGTTACATCTTATATAGAATATATGACGTTTGCACATATGCATTTCCAATGGCTTATTGGACTACTTCTTTTGCTTCCAGTCAGGGACGTTTCTGGTGGAAATGGTGGAGCTGAAAATGTGAACACATGAGATCTGCTAATGTGCTAGGTTGGTTGAACATGTGATGTAATTTGTATTTTTGCTGTCTGTATATCTTTTTGTTTGGTTACTTACAATAAGATGGTGCATGATCTCTTGTTTGAGATATACACATCATGTATTTGATAAATTTCTAACTGGCTAGTTCTGGCATTAGAAAAAATCATGCCTATGAAATAGATACGAGACTTTTTCTACTTTGCATTCCACGAGCCTCTCATGTGCACGTGATGGAGGCGTTTACCTGTGATCACTTAGTTGCTACTTTAATCATGTGTACTTGTGTAGGAGAAAAAAATTGAGGACGTGCCACCAAGTGGGGATACGGAACATATAAGAGAAATTAGGGGATATGGGTTAGCCATTGAACCGTGATCATGTGTATCGTTAGTGTTTTTGGTATGTTGTTGTACAATGAAATCAATTTTCCATGTATGTATATGTTGAAGTATGTTGTCTGTCACATATTTTAGTTATGAATATTACAATTTACACTGTCATGGTTGTGATTATGCATGTTTTCTGATTTAGATATATGATATTGAAGATTTTCAACTTATATATGAAAAAGTGTATAATCCAATCTAGCCAACAACATATGTAAGGTACTTGAGTGATGTTAGTTTTGCCCTCTTTTGTGACTAGCTCATACACCCTCCGTTCCAATGAATAATTCTTTTTTCAAAGTCAAACTAGGTAAACTTTGACCATACTTTTATAAAAAAACTATCAATAACTAATATTATACATATATCATATGAAATAATATTTCATGATGTATCTAATGGTCTTGATTTTGTATTGTGCATGCTAATGGTTTATTCTAAAACTTGGTCAAACTTTACATTGTTCGACTTTTTAAGAAAAATACAAGTCTTATTCATTGAAACGGAGGTAGTATGTTTTAGTGTGTAAAATAAATCTGTTCAGGATATCAAAGCATCTAATATCGATGGAAGATTTAATCATTTTCAAATTTGAGTGCCATGTAATATATTATTTTCATTGTCTAGATGTTGTCATACTTATTGTATCTTTATCCTGATCAATGTCCGGTTTCTCTTAAAACAGAGATGCTACATGAGGATGAGGGGTGGTCTTTGATCAAAGAAGAGAGAGCTGCATTACTTTCGTAGCAGCTGGGTCCGTCGAAGCAAAAGCTATCTTAGAGAAGCAAGTGCAGTAGTATCTGCTAGCTATATAAGTATATTTGATACTGTTTTAGGATGCTATATGTTGCTGGATCAAGTGCTCCTATATCTATGCCTGGAAACCTTATTTTTGCGAGAATCCTTGAACATTTACCAGCCTACCAGTGTTGCAATAGTCTACTGTCTGCCTGCTACTTGTGCCATTTGCTTAACACATTGCTGATTTGAATTGCATGGCCTGGGAACAAGTCATGCCCCATATTTGCTTGAAATGCTTCTGCGAGGTAAGATTGACATGGGTAATATTCATTCTGATGTACCTGGCAACTTCACGTTCAATTTGCACGGTTCAAATTATTTTGCTTGCACACAGGCAGATATTTCTTCATGGGCTGTTGATTGATTCATAAAACATGAATAATGATTACGAGGAATAAAGTCGTACTAATTTTACTTTGATGTATGTATCTTGTAAATTAGCATAATGTCTTCCTGAGCTATGCCTTATTTTGGACATTAGAGCATCTCTTGCAATCCTGGAAAAAGGCCCAGCCGTTGTACTAAGGATAGTGATGAGCGTCTCTCGGGGGATAATTTGTCCCGATCCCCCGCCTCCCCTAGACGACATGTGTTCCTTCTGGAGCACCGTTCACATACATCTCTCCTATTCCCTGATCGCCGCATAGAAAAAAACAAAAACAAAAACAAGTTATAACAAGGAGACATGGCTCATGTAAAAAAACAAATCCTAACGAGGAGACATGGCTCATGTTGGCCGCCGCACCATTGTCCCTAATTGAAATAAGAAAAGTCCGGTGAGGACCTCGCACCATACGTCGCCATGGTCGCTTGTGCACCTCTGACCGTCGTTGTAGAAGAAGTCGATGTTGCCTATAAATCAGGAATTTTAGTCTTAATTATCCCCTTGCTTGCGCACGGTAGTGACCTTGAGATCAATCACTAGGAGTGTAATTGTAATATCTACACTTATTTATGACTTTGTCTAGGAAGACTAGAACTTGACATTTTATTTACCATATTCTTGTAGAAATTCATGTGTTATGTTAAGCTTGGCTGTCCCCGGAAATGTTTGTTTCTTATACATGCACAATCAAGCTTTCCCCTTGTGTATAGATGATTGAGATTTCTCTGAAAAGAGCTGGTTACTTGTTATCTTTTCTATGTACTTTTACTTCTTGTTTGCTTTTTTGCAACCTATACTCCCGAAACACCAAAAAAACTTACAGCTTTTATTGTGATTTTGCCAAACTTGTGAACCAATTTCTTCAGCTTCTCGTGGGTTTGACAACCTTTTCTATTTATAAAAGGTGCTACAATTAATCCCCTACACGTTTGGGTTATTAGCGTCCTATAACTAATGCACCACTACATCGAGCAGACGCGACTACACATTTCAGCCCACGAGGGTGGATCTAAAAGTGTCAACAAAAATTGCAAGGGGGGGGGATCAAACAGACCATCGGGCAGAGGGAGAATCCACCGGCGGGTATTAGTCATGCAAGACGACGAGGTGGTGGAGGCGCTGCCAGCTTCCTCCGTACTCATCGTGGTGGCGGTGCTGGTGCTGCTGCTTCTGGAGGAGTAGGAGGTGTAGGTACGCGTGGCCGGGCCAAAATAAAGAGGTACGGTGATGCCATCAAGGCTGCTCTAGGAAGCTCGTGCCAGGGCAAGGTACGATACCTCAGCGGGACCTTTGATTCACGGCTAGGACCAGGAGCCCCCGCCACCATGGCGGTGAATCTACTCCTCGCAAATGCGGAAGGGCGGTCGCCCATCACGATGCTAATTGAGACATTTATCATGTGCTCCTCCGCGGCGTTGAGCGTCGCTGCCCTCGCCACGGTGGTGGCCATGGGTCGAGTCGCGAAAGGGGATGACCGATTTAACCTCGACATGATGACCGTGTTAATCTACGGCGCCACAATGCCGAACCTACCAATCTGCAGCTCACAGACAAATCATGAAGATGATGAGGACGACCGCGGATCCATCGGCGCCGGAGCTTGAGAAGGCGGAGGTGGCGTGGATGCAATGTGTCCATGAAGGTTGATGAGACGTGAGAGGGGTGAGAGAGCGAGTAATAGAGGAAGGGTGGTGAAAGTCACCTCGATACTATGCGGGGGAGAGTTATTGACCATCTACCACGCTTCTCTACACATGCAGCAAAATGGCCATAGTTTTGTGTTTCAGTAAGCCTAGCCAAGAAAACTGCCGATTAGACCATTTCTCGTGACTTTAGCCCAGAATTACTTTAAAATTCATGCGGGTCAAAGCGTAGTGAGAAAACATGCATTCAATCACACCCATTTTACAGATTGGTCCAACTTTGGAAAGTAAAACATTGTAGATCCCCTGGGGACGCGCCCCTTGCATCATCCGTCTGGGGCGTGTGCCACGTGTCTGACCGCAATAGTAAAAAAAGGAAGGACCCCACCATGACCTTATCTTCTTCCTTCGTCCTGCTATCTATATTGGTTTCTCCCCTCTCTAAAATCTCTATCAGCAATGGACCTCAAACCACCACGCCGGCGACACCACAACCCTGTGCCGCCAGCCCATCCTACCCTAGTGCCGCCGCTACTGCTCCTCCACCACACAACGCTCCCCAGCTGCAATCCCCTTGCCCCCTTGCGCTTCCATGGGAGAGCTCGACCAGCTAGTCGGGGAACCACTGTCTGCGAGCTATGGATGTTGGCGCAACAAGTAGCACTCGAGGCGGCTGTCAGTGATGAGCTGGGATGCTACAAAAGTAGGTCGCTACTGCCGCGAGTAGCAGACGCATGTGCTGCCACGCCAGCTGCCAGACCAGGACGGCGGTGCTGCCAGGTGTAATTGATGCTGCTGCAAGCGGTGAGCAGGGATGCTACCAAAGCAGGACGGTACTGCTATGAGGGGCAGACGCCAGTGCTGCCAGGCTCCAACGATGGTGCTACGACAAAGGCCGTCGATGCTACTAGAGGTGGATGGAGATGCTACCGGGCGGCGATGCTGCTAGCGGTGCTTGAGGCTGCAACATGCGGTGGTCGAGGATGCTACATGTGGTGGTCGAGGATGCTGTGACCGTGGTGCTTCCAGCTGTGGGCGTCTTCTCTGGCGACTGTTAGTGGCTCAGAGGAGCGACAATCTATCCCTGTGACGGAGGTCTTCTCAGGCGTCATGCTATGAAGGCACCGCTGCTGATTGATACGTCCAAAACGTATCTTTTTTCCCAAACACTTTTGTTGTTGTTTCTCCTCTAATTTGTGTGTTTTGAATACAACTAACACGGACTAATGTTGTTTTTAGCAGAATTGCCTTGGTGTCTTGTTTTTGTGCAGAAATCCAACTTTTAGGAAAAATCTCGGAAAATATTGCAAAAATCATATTTTACCAAAAGACCCACGGAGCCAGAATACGAGACGGAGAGGGGTTGGGAGGCCACCACACCACATGGTGGCGCGGCCCAGGCCTGGCCGCGCCAGGGTGTGGTGAGGCCACCCCAGCCGTCTCCTCGAGCCCTCCTTCCGCCTACATATACCTCCAGACCTAAAACTATCGGGGGTTCGACGTTTTTCCCAGATAGACTTCCGCTGCGCCGCCACCATCAGAAATCACGATTCGGAACCGGAAACTCCGTTCTGGCACCCTGCCGGGATGGGGATTTGGAGGAGATCTTTGATGCCGAGTAAATGACCGGCCCATTGGGAACCCCAAGAGGAAGGTGTGATGAATATAGCAGCAAGATTTTCCCTCAGTAAGAAACCAAGGTTTGTCGATCAGGAGAGGAAAGAACCAAACGACTGAAGGTGATGCCCACTAGCTTGCGACAGCTCCGGACAATTTATAGGGCGCCTCGTCTAGGATTTGCTTTGCGAGCGGCAACATGGAACCTACACACAACAACACCAAGTACTTTGTTCCCAACTTACGATGAGGTTGTCAATCTCACCGGTTTGCTTGAAACAAAGGGTATGAGCGTATCGAGTGGAAAGTGATAATAGTATGCGAGTAAAGTAAACAGTGCAAGTAAAGTAAACAGGTGATAGCAATATAAAGGAAATAGGACCGGGGTCCACAGTTCACTAGCGGTGTCTCTCCATAAGATAAAATAATACAAGCTGGGGAAACAAATTACAGTTGGGCAATTGATAGAATAAAGACAACGTGCATATGATGAGAGGATCACCATGAGATTTACTCTGGGCATTACAACAAGATACATAGACCGCCATCCAACTGCATCTATGACTAATAATCCACTTGTGGCGAATCAATCCGAGAACTCCACAAGTATTAAGTTGCGAACAACAGATAATTGCATTAAGCAAAGTGTGTAATGTAAACAAAGCATATGCCCTCGAGCATATGAATGTTGTTTTCCCCCTAGTAGCAACAGCACATCTACAACCTTAGAGGTTTCTGTCACTCCCCCAGATTAAATAGAGGCATGAACCCACTATCGAGCATAAATACCCCCTCTTGGAGTCACTAGCAACTACTCGGCCAAGATAGCTACTAACAACGGAGAGCATGCAAGATCATAAATAACATAGAGATAACATAAGATAAATTTCAGTACATCAACTCAAGCATAATACCAATATTCATCGGATCCCAACAAACCAAACATGTAGAATTACATAACGGTGATCTCAATCATGTAGGGCAGCTCATGAGATCTAAACATGAAGCACATGGTGGAGAAGACAACCATCTAGCTACTGCTATGGACCCATAGTCCAAGGTAGACTACTCACTCATCGCTCCGGAGGCAAGCATGGCGATGAAGAAGACCTCTGGTGGCGATTCCCCCTCTCCGACAGGGTGCCGGGAAGAGCTTCTGGACCCTCCCGATCTTTGGGTCGACGGCGGCGGCGGATCGCGATGTGTTCTGGAAAACTGTTCGCGCCTTTAGGTTTTTCCCGTCGGGGGGTCTTTATAGGCGAAGGGGCATCGTCAGGAGTGGACCGAGGTGGTCTCACACATAGGGGGCGCGGCCCAGCCCCTGGCTGCGCCGCCTTGGTGTGTGGGCCCCTCGTGGCCCCACTCCGTCTCCTCTTCGGTTCTCTGGAAGCTACGGTGAAATTCTGGGCGACTCGCTTTGGTTTCGTCCAATTCCGAGAATAATTCCTGTGTAGCTTTTCTGAAACACAAAACAGCAGAAAACAGGGAACTGGCACTGTGGCAACTTGTTAATAGGTTAGTTCCGGAAAATGCATAAAAGTGCCACGAAGTGTAACGAAACGCTAAGCAAATGGTGTAAAAACAAGCATGGAGCATCAAAAATTATGGATAAGTTGGAGATGTATCAGCATCCCCAAGCTTAACTCCTGCTCGTCCTCGAGTAGGTAAGTGATAACAAAAGAAATAATTTTTGAGGTGGCTTGCACCTACACAATCTTGATCATCTATGTAAGCGTTGTGCGCTGGGATCAAAAGAACTTAAAACATGGGCATGAAAGATATGATCTTGATAGAAGAAACTTAGCAACCATGTTATAACATGAAAATGAACACAAACAAAAGATCATGAAAATGAAACAATGAAAGTCAAACGTGTGTTCAAATCATAAGAAAAAACATACAAATGGTTTTCAGCTTGTCCTTCATGAGAGAGCAAAACATAAATGCATAGGACACCTTCAAGTTTAAGAGGGCGACTAAATACAAATAATTTAAGAACAAGTGAAACCAACAATATGAATCAATCAATGAAAACTTTGGGATAATGCACATTATACTAAGAATGACAACTATGCTCTCTTAATGGTGCATAAAGGTAGAAGGTGGTGACTCAACATAAAAGTAAAAGAAAGGCCCTTCGCGGAGGGAAGCAGTGATTGCAAGTTTTATAAACCTTCAAAAATTATGGTACTTACCGGCTTTGAGCTCTCATTGCCCCCATCATAAGCATCTTGAATGGTTAAAGCTAATGCGAGAACACTTATGCTGCATATGCTTGACAAATCATAAGTTGAAAACCTCGTGTCCCATGAATATGAGTACCCAAACCTCATTCTACTTTACTTAGAGTCCCAAGCAAGCTCTTGTCATTGTAAGTATATACGTATCATCGAGAACTGCCAACGGGGTACCTCCGTGCCCGATGACATGGAACAAGCCCACATCAAAATGAAAGGACAAGCAGACAATGAACACCTCGACATCTCTTTTATTTACCATTTGTATAGCTTTTTATTTTGAGATGCGTCGTCGAATGTCCACTATGGGCATACTGCAAATTTCCACCATGAATTATGCATGGCTTAGATTGGCGGCCCAGGCGTTTCTCTAACACATATACAAACTCCATGATCCCGCAAGATTCCCAATTCATTTCACACCGCGAGTATCCATAAACAAAAGATCACGATATCAACTCAAATAAGAAGTGCAATGTTGAAAGCTTGCCCCATGACGACATGGTTGGGCTAATCTCCAACTTACAACTTGCAAGCATAACAACTCAACATAAGAGACCACAATGTCAAATTTTTAAGAATGAGAAAAATAAAGTGTGCCTTCCGGTTCATGAGAGCTTTACTGACTAATTTTCGCATAACACTGGTAAGAGTTTAATTTGAAGAGTAGATAAAAGCAAGTCAAATGTACTTTGGAATAGCAAATTGCTAATAGGTATGTATGGTGGAAACTTTGGCAAAACTTGGTTTTTAGGAGTTGGATGCACGAGTAGAGCTCATACTCAGTACAAGGCGAGGGCTAGCAAAAGACTGGGAGCGACCAACTAAGAGAGCAATAACAGCCATAATCATGCAAAGCGACAAAGCGTCATTAAAAGAAGCATAAGATGGCATCAAAAGTCAAAAACTAAATGATCATAGAGGCAATTGGCGACTTTGTAAGAGTCTAACATGTGTGAGCATGCGCCAAGTCAACCCAAATAAAGCATCAAGGAGAAAACCAAAATAATGCTTCCAAACGATAAAAACAACGCATGATTTTTTCAAAGGCTCATTAAGCAATCTCAGTTATTTGAGACAAGTCATGCTACAGCAAAACCACTAAGCATACTATCAAAAAGACATCAAGCACGACATGCAAAAGCCTAGGCCGCAGTCTACACAAGCTCCTTCTTGTACCACTTTTTTGCATAAAGCTTTTTCTCTTTTCCAACACCATTCAAACTTTTTATAAGCACCTCTTTTGATGAAAACCAATAAAGACCAGAGGCAAAAATACACCTTGATGAAAAGATATAACAAGATCTGAACGCATATCAAGTCGAAAATCGAAAACTAAACGCAGTTCTAGAAAAAGAAGAACACTCGTTGAAACGAATAGAGTGAAAACAGAGTGTTCTTGGCAAATGAAAAGCAAGACAACTTCTCCAAAAGGAATTTGTTGGGATCCAACCATTTATTGCAGCAAACAAAACTAAACTAAACTGAAAACTAAAACAACTAATGCTATAAGAAAAATGCATAGTGCATGAAGCAATAAAAATATAGTGTCTTCAAAGGTGACCTGATTTTTGCCGATGAAGAAGGGGTGCCTCGGAGGCATCCCCAAGCTTTGACGCTTGTACTTCTTGGATATTTCTTGGGGTGATGCATGGGCATCCCCAAGCTTGAGCTTTTGTCCATTCTTCAACTCATCTCATCACTCTCCGATCCCTACACTTGAAATCTTCCTTCATACAAAACTAAACACAAATCTATTAGCAACATTAGTGTAAGCATAACATTGAATCAACCTCTTTTTGCTTCAGGTTTCAACCCAAAACCACCACATATAAAGCATATACTACTGTAGCAACTTCCCCAAAAGTTCCGTGATCAAAAGAACTCAAAAAGAAAGCGATAAAGCGGCAAACACAAATATTGGCAGAAATCTATCAAAACAGAACAGCTGACAAAGGTCGAATTTTTGAGGGGTTTTCTGTTGCTCAAATAAAAAAGTGTTAAACTAATGAAAGTTTGGATATAACCTGGGGCATATGCACAAGAAATTGCAGGTCCAAAAGATATACAGAGAATTTTCACGAATTTTTATGGTGCAGCACCGAAAACTGTTTCAGGACAGCAACATCCCCAAATCTTACCTCGCTCAAATCAGAGGCTTCTCTTGGCACAAAAACGAAATAAAAAGGATAAGGAGCGGTCATTACAGTAGTAATAACTTCCAAGACTCAAGTAAAAGAAAAAGAACTGAAAAGAAAACATTGGGTTATCTCCCAAGAGTGCTTTTCTTTAATGCCTTTGAGCTAGGCGCGGAAAATTGCGAATCAAGTAACGTCAAGTGATGAAGCATTAATATCAACTGTTTCCTCTAGATCACCACTTACCACACTAGGCACCTTAGAGGTTCCCGAAGATGATTCAACCTGCAAGTCACTCTTAGTTGAACTAAAAGTCTTACCAATCTTAAAAACATGCTGCGGTCTAGGCACAGACATCTTGGGAACATACATAAATTTTTGCTCTTTTCCACCAAAAGCTTTCTCTTTCTTAAACTTAATAGAAGAGAAAATTGAACTTAAAGTTTCCATGGATTCCTCTAGTTTCCCAATCCTAAGGTTTTGACTATCAAGAGTAGTGCTAGCTTCTAAAACAGAGATTCTCTTACCGATACTTTCTATCGCTTCATTAACTCGGCTAGCATTATCAAGGATATTTGGCAAATCTTTTTCTAAAGAGCTAAGCTTTTCTAAAACTTCCTCCAAAGTGACCTCGGTTTTAACAATATGAATAGGTGGTACTCCCACTAAACTTTCAATTAAAGTGCATGCTTCAAGAGCGGGAGTACCCAGAAAATTACCTCCTGCAAGAGTATCAAGAACGTACCTATACCAACTAGTTATACCAATATAAAAATTTATAAGGAGGATCATGGTAGAATGCTTCTTTGTACACCTATGATGAGAATTGCTAATACGGTACCAAGCATCTTTCAATCTCTCTCCCCCTTGTTGCTTAAAAGTACGAACTTCAACTTCAGGATTACTCATTCTAACAAGACTAAAAGCAAGCAAGTAAAAACAACTACAAAGGATTATAATTTTTTTTGGGTTTTTGATAAAAAAATGCAAGTAAAAATAAAGTAAAGCAAAACAATAAACAAAGTAAAGGATGTGCGTGCGAAAACTCCCCCCGCAGAAGTCTTCTTCCTCCCCGGCAATGGCGCCAGAAAATATGCTTGATGCCGAGTAAATGACTGGCCCATTGGGAACCCCAAGAGGAAGGTGTGATTAATATAGCAGCAAGATTTTCCCTCAGTAAGAAACCAAGGTTTGTCGATCAGGAGAGGAAAGAACCAAACGACTGAAGGTGATGCCCACTAGCTTGCGACAGCTCCAGACAATTTATAGGGCGCCTCGTCCAGGCATTGCTTTGCGAGCGGCAACGTGGAACCTGCACACAACACAACCAAGTACTTTGTTCCCAACTTACGATGAGGTTGTCAATCTCACCGGTTTGCTTGAAACAAAGGGTATGAGCGTATCGAGTGGAAAGTGATAATAGTATGCGAGTAAAGTAAACAGTACGAGTAAAGTAAACAGGTGATAGCAATATATAGGAAATAGGATCGGGGTCCATAGTTCACTAGTGGTGTCTCTCCATAAGATAAAATAATACAAGCTGGGTAAACAAATTACAGTTGGGCAATTGATAGAATAAAGACAACGTGCATATGATGAGAGGATCACTATGAGATTTACTCTGGCATTACAACAAGATACATAGACCGCCATCTAACTGCATCTATGACTAATAATCCACTTGTGGCGAATCAATCCGAGAACTCCACAAGTATTAAGTTGCGAACAACAGATAATTGCATTAAGCAAAGTGTGTAATGTAAACAAAGCATATGCCCTCGAGCATATGAATGTTGTTTTCCCCCTAGTAGCAACAGGTCATCTACAACCTTAGAGGTTTCTTTCACTCCCCCAGATTAAATAGAGGCATGAACCCACTATCGAGCATAAATACCCCCTCTTGGAGTCACTAGCAACTACTCGGCCAAGATAGCTACTAACAACGGAGAGCATGCAAGATCATAAACAACATAGAGATAACATAAGATAAATTTCAGTACATCAACTCAAGCATAACACCAATATTCATCGGATCCCAACAAACCAAACATGAAGAATTACATAACGGTGATCTCAATCATGTAGGGCAGCTCATGAGATCTAAACATGAAGCACATGGTGGAGAAGACAACCATCTAGCTACTGCTATGGATGAATAGTCCAAGGTAGACTACTCACTCATCGCTCCGGAGGCAAGCATGGCGATGAAGAAGACCTCCGGTGGCAATTCCCTCTCCGGCAGGGTGCCGGGAAGAGCTTCTGGACCCTCCCGATCTTTCAGTCAACGGCGGCGGTGGATCGCGATGTGTTCTGGAAAACTGATCGGGTCTTTAGGTTTTTCCCGTCGGGGGGTCTTTATAGGCGAAGGGGCATCATCAGGAGTGGACCGAGGTGATCTCACACATAGGGGGCGCGGCCCAGCCCTTGGCCACGCCGCCCTGGTGTGTGGGCCCCTCGTGGCCCCACTCCGTCTCCTCTTCGGTTCTCTGGAAGCTTCGGTGAAATTCTAGGCGACTCACTTTGGTTTCGTCCAATTCCGAGAATAATTCCTGTGTAACTTTTCTGAAACACAAAAATAGCAGAAAATAGGGAACTGGCACTATGGCGACTTGTTAATAGGTTAGTTCCAGAAAATGCATAAAAGTGCCACGAAGTGTAACGAAACGCTAAGCAAATGGTGTAAAAACAAGCATGGAGCATCAAAAATTATGGATACGTTGGAGACGTATCAATCTTCATCACCATCATCACCGACGTCTCTCCATCAACCATCCATGATTCCCCCATCTATGTGTGAGTAATTCCCGTTGTAGGCGAAGGGGACGGTGGGGATTGGATGAGATCATTCATGTAATTTGCTATGAGATTGTTAGGGCATGGTGCCTAGTATCTATTATTGGTGCTTATGATATTGTTGCAACTTGTTGTGCTTAATGCTTGTCACTTTGGGCCCGAGTGCCATGATCTCAGATCTGAACTTATTATTGTTTTATGATGATACTTGTTGTTTATGATCTTACCTACAAGTTGTATACACCTATCATTGTCCGGAACCCGAGGCCCCAAAGTGACAGCAATTGGGATAATCGGAGGGGATGGCTATGATGTGAGGATCACATGTGTTCACCGAGTGTTAATGCTTTGCTCCGGTACTTTATTAAAAGGAGTACCTTAATTACCAGTAGATTCTCTTAAGGCCCTGCTGCAAACAAGTTTCTCATTGCGAGCACGTACGACTATATATGGAACACATGCCTATGGTTGTTTAGTACTAGGATGCTTTATCTTTATTTATCTACAATTGCCCATGTCTTGTTGATTACATGAATTATCTTATCCATGCAACGCCCGTACATCCATCCCTATGCCTACAGTATTTAATTCTACTATTTACTATTGCTACCATTATCATCTTTACTTTATTATTGTTGCTACTATTTTACTACTGTCACCACTATAAAACTGTTGCTACTGATAAACCGCTGCGAGCAAGTCTGTTTCCAGGTGCAGCTGAATTGACAACTCATCTGTTAAGGCTTATAAATATCCTTTGGCTCCCCTTGTATCGAATCAATAAATTTGGGTTTTACTTCCCTCGAAGACTGTTGCAATCCCCTATACTTGTGGGTCATCAAAACTATTTTCTGGCGCCGTTACCGGGGAGCATAGCTTTATTTGTAAGTTCACTTGGAATTCATATTGTTCGCTACAATCCATTCATCATGCGTAAACCTCGTGATGGAAAAGTTCCTATATTGCCATCCACTACGAGAAGAGGTATGACTCTGAACACCTCTGTTGCTCTTGATTCACCATCTGTTATGAGTAAGTTGCTTACACCACCGCATGCACATGCTACTTCTTCTGCTGAGTTTGAAAATGCTACTGATAGTTTTGATGATGCTTCTACTGTGCTTGATGAGAGTGGTTCGTTAGGTTCCTTTTTAGAGGCTACAATTGCTAGGACTAAGCAAATGGGGAATGCTACTGTTACACCTGCTAGTTCACCTGAGTCTAGGGAACACCCTAGTGACGATTTTGATGATGCTTATATTGAGCTAGATGATGCTTTTATTGATGAATGTCATGCTACTAGTGATGCTGGTGCTATTAGAGATCTTCTTGCAAGACGTGCTATTAGATATAAGTTATCTCCTGATGCTAAGTTTGCTGCTTCTCCCATAAATATTAGTGATAAGGACTATGATTTCTGTTTGGATTTATCTTACATATCTATTGTTGAGAAAGAACCTTTTTGTGGTACTGAAAGTAAGAGTGCTATGGAGCACATGAATGAGCTTTCTTCTTTGAGTAATTTGTTTTCTGATGATACTAAGCTGCATACTTACTTTGTTGCTAAGATTTTCCCTTTTTCATTGAAAGGTGCAGCTAAAGCTTGGTTTAATAATTTGTCCCCTGGATCTATTGATAGTCCTATTGCTTTGGTTAACGCTTTCTTTCAGAAATATTTTCCTGCTAGTGCTCAACATGCTGCTTTGCAGAAAATCTTTGACTTTGAGCAAGTAAAAGGAGAGAAACTGCCAGAATCATTGGGAAGGTTTTGCTCTTTAATTAGAGTACTGCCTGGAGAGCCATTGCCTAAAAATGAACTCCTTGATATATTTTATAATGAACTAACTATTGAATCTAAGACATATTTGGATAGTTGTGCTGGTGGTGTTTTCAGGAAAAAGACTCCAGCTGAAGCTAAAGAATTAATGGCTAAAATAAGCTGAAATTATGATGATTGGACTATGGCTGAGCCAACACCAGCACCAACGCCAGCGCCGACACCAAAGAAGAGAGGAATGATTGAATTAAATGATGAAGTGATGAGAGAAGCCAAGAAATCTCTTAAGGAGAAGGGTATTAAATCCGAAGACGTGAAGAATCTACCTCCTATAGAAGAACTATGTAAGCCAATCCCTTGCTCATCCACTATTGAGGTACACTCTCTCCAACGCTTTGATAATAGATATATTCCTTACTCTAAACCTCCTGATCAATGCTTGGATGAGTTTGATAATTTCATTGTTAAGCAAGATAATTTTAATAAGAGAGTGCAGAATCATTTGTTGGAAAATTCTAGAGCCATTAACAAGTTGCAGGATATTGTGGAGAGAACCTCCAATGATGTGAAGATGCTTGTTAAACATTTTCAAATGGTTCAGACTCAAATTGATCAGCTTACCAAGGTGCAAAAAGACTTGCTAGTTAATGCTACAAGAGAAAAACAAGCGTGTGAAATACGCACTAGAGGTGGTGCTACTACTCAAGATCCCTTATATCCTGAAGGACATCCCAAGAGGATCGAGCAGGATTCTCAATGTGCTACAAGTGATGGTATTCCTCCCAAGAAGAAGAAGAAGCACAAAACAGTTGCAGAATCTTCTGAAACGGGCAAGGATCCTAATAGTGTTTCTATTTCTAATGCTGAAACCGAAAGTGGTAATGCTTCTGATAAAGAAGAAGTTGAAGAGGAACCAGAAAAGCTTGCTAAGAATGCAAAGTACACTAAGGAAGACTTCATTGCCAACAAGCATGGTAATGAGAGAGAACCTTGGGTGCAGAAACCAATGCCTTTTCCCGGTAAGAAACACAAATCCAAGGAAGAAGAACACTACAACAGGTTTTTTGAACGGATGAGACCTTTATTTTTGCAAATTCCTTTGACTAATGCTATTAAAATGCCTCCTTATTCAAAGTATATGAAAAATATTGTTACTAACAAAAGGAAGATTCCTAGTGAGGAAATTTCCACTTTACTTGCTAATTACTCTTTTGATGGTAAAGTTCCGGAGAAGCTTGGAGATCCAGGTATACCGACTATTCCTTGCTCTATTAAAAATAACTATGTTAGAACTGCTTTATGTGATTTGGGAGCCGGAGTTAGTGTCATGCCTTTTTCTCTCTATAAGAGACTTGATCTAGAAAAGTTGATATCGACTGATATATCTTTGCAAATGGCTAATAAGTCTACTACTATTCCTATTGGTATATGTGAGAATGTCCCTATTCAAGTTGCTAATAATTGTTTGATATTAACTGACTTTGTTGTGTTGGAAATGCCTGAATATGACAGTATGTCTATTATTCTTGGGAGACCTTTTCTAAACACTGCAGGTGCTGTTATTGATTGCAACCAAGGGAAAGTAACTTTTAATGTCAATGATAACGAGCACACGGTCTATTTCCCCAAGAAGATTGATAGAAAATATGCTCTAAATTCAATCAAGAATATTTAGACCATCAGAGTTGGTCAAATTATTTGTTCAAGGCCAAAGCCCAAAGAAGAATATCAATTTGTTATGGTTGGGACTATGCCTATCAAGGTCAAGGTAACATAATAATTTAGTGAAATGCAAAGTTTGGCTTCATAGAAAAGTGGTTTGGTAACAAGACTTGATCAACCTTGTTAACAAAGCGGTTTTCGAATAAACAAAGCTATGTTTTCACCGCATTTACTTTTGTTTCCACCTTGTTCATTTTTGTTTTCGTTGTTTAGTTTCATATTAGGATATCTTAGAGCTGCTGTAAGCTTGATTTGGATTTGCTTTGTATCATTCCATCTTCGTTTTCTCGAGTTTTATTCTCTTATTAATTTCTGAAAAATCCTCAAAAATAAAGTTTTACGAAAAATTCCAAAAAATTCTTTATTAAATTTTATATCAAAAATGGGGCAGAGAGGCACCTGGGACACCTCAGGGGGACCCACCATGCCATCTCACCACATGGTGGCGCGGCCCAAGCCTGGCCGCGCCGTGGCATGGTGAGGGCCCCCCCTGGCCCTCCACTTATCTCTCCACCCTCACTTCAATCTCTCTCCTGAAATATCTCCACACCTCAGCTCAAACCCGTGTTCTTGCTGTTCTTCCTCGCGATTTTTCGATCTCCTTGCTCAGCCCATCTTTGCTACTGAGATTTGGAGTATTTGTTCTCCGAAAAGGGAAATGGACAACTACACTTATGGAGAAGTCTTTGAATGAGAAGCACCGAGGGCATCAAGGCCTTCAAGATCCACCGCTCAATTTACGACATCCTACAATGAAGATCTTATGTCACCAAGCATTGGCGATGAGGGGGATGATGGAGATGCACATCCATCCACCTTCCCTTGTGCTAACTTTTTGAGTGATGCAGGGATTCTTGAGGATTTCTTACTCCTTGTTGACAGGGTTGGATTGACTACATACATGACGGATGAGAGTAATCAATATGCTATGCTCACGAAGATTTTTGTTGAAAGCTTTAAATTTACTAACTCTCATTTCAAGCCATCCATTGCATTTAAGATTTATGATAAGTCTATCACCATGTCTTTGGAGAAGTTTTGTGGTATTCTAGGTATCCCTATGTTTGGGACAGCGAAGAAGATTCAGAACCGACCAGCTGATTTGTTGGAACTCTACCGAAGGGTGACTAATGATGATGACCGCACAGCTCAGCGTGGCAAGATAAGAAACATTCAACCCCCAGCTATTAGATATTGTACTTACTACCTTGCAACTAGTATTCTTGGTAGGGGGAACACTAGCAATATCTCTAACTATAATTTAGCTTTTCTAGCTACTGCACTTGATGTTAGCAAAAAGTATAACCTCGGTGCTCTTATTGCTCGTCGCCTAGCCGCTAGGGGACCTATTTATGGAGGCATTATTGTTGCGCGCATTGTTGCTGCTCTAGGACTTTCTATTGCTCCTAATGATATATTGTTGGTTCCACAGAGACTTGATCTTGCTGCCATGAAGCTCCATCACTCTGTTACTGCTAACTCATGTGCAGGGAAACTAGTTTATAGAATGTTATTTACTGATGGAGATGAGAGGGAAGTTCTCTTGCCGCATCCCAGTTTGTTCAGTATTTGCAGAAGACCATGGTCACGCTCGAAGGAGAAGTTGGACGAGCAGTGACGAGGGTTAAACTCGACAATTGTCCTAGATGAAGGACTTAGGATTGGGGAGACATGGCGTCGGATGAACTCGAAGGTAAACTCAGTCAAACAAGGTGGCTATAAAAGTAAACGTGGGTGTAGAACCTGGCTTGGTTTCAATCTGTCCCACACCGTCCCCTCCTGGCCCCTTTATATAGGTGGCCAGGTCTCAAGGATTGGGTGGGATCCGATACAGATTACAATATCGATATACGACATGAACTCGTATTTCGACTAGTATTACAATTGGGCCTAGCATAATGGGCCTCAGGGGTACTCAACTATCGGGCTCTATTATCTATACCCTTGTCAGTAGCCCCCGATATTCTACCAGAATTGCAGATTCGGGTTGAATCTCCAATTTTTTGATCTTCGACTTGATCATTTCTTTGACTTCTTCATATCTTCAAATCTTCGACTTGGTCATTCGACTTATTTCCATGATAATATTTCGCAAGGGGTTTTGATGAACAAGCCTGACAACTCTGACGGATCAAGAGGTCAGTTAACTGCCGGAACAGATACTTGCCACCTACTTCAAATTCAATCCCCTTGGACTTGAATTCGGGAAACTGGTCAAACTCATTCTTTTGCCGCTTTTAGGACTTACAAAGAATGAGTCCCAGTGGTTCTCAAGGTACCCAGTGCGTCCACCAGGATTTTTCTTCGCGTCATAGACACAGATACATACCAGCAGAGCGCATCCATGTGCGTGTACCGGGCCACACAGGACGGATCCTGGGGTCTTACCTTCGTGATATATTTTAATCACGACATTCGAGTTTTGTCGCGATGACGCAACTCGAGAATCATATGTCGCAGCCTTGTTTGATTGATCCAACGCACAAAATATTCGGGTTATATAACCATGATTTATAAAAACCTCGCTCCCAATGGGAGTAATGTCATTTATGAATTCTTTCTTCACCTTCCTTGCTCCTACCCATGAATAAACATCATCGGGTGCGCGCCCAGCGCTCCCAATGGGAGTAGCCCCCGAGGCTATAGTCGAAAATTCATTTTTCGAGTATAGGCTCAAATATAGTGTGCTCCATCTTTATACTTCAACTCGAAATCATTTGATGATAATATCGTCGGGGGCGCGCTCAGCGCTCCCGACGGTAGTATCCCCCGAGGCTATAATCAAATGTTTTTCGGATATAGTCTCCAAAATTGACTCCTGTATTGTCGGCGCCAATCTTTTTTCTCTACTTTCTTGTCATTCTTTATCCACAAATCGCTATATTCAATATTTGTCGAGTATACGCATCTGTCGAGTATACCTTTGCTATTGTATCTACTTCATGACGTCAGTGGCCAAATTTCTCTATACGTCACATAAACTGAGCGTGAACCGTTTCGTGGGTAGCACGGTAATTTTGTATTTCCCCGCCCGTTAGTGGGCTGCCGCTTCCTCTCCTTGCGCCACGTTTCAGCACACGTTCCTTCACCGAGAAGGTATATTAGGGGAGAGTGGGGATTTGTACTGTTTACCAGCTCTTTGTCTCCGCCGCCGCCACCATTGTCAATCTCTGCACCCCGTTCTTCTCCTGCATAGCCCCCAAGCACAGATTCGTAGATGCGTGTGAAGCACTTGGCAGCGAAGAACAAGATGGCCAAGGGGAAAACGATGAATTCCGCAACAAGCTGGGTACCCTCTGCTTTCACGCAGAAGGAGCTGGACAAGGCCAAGGCAGACGGTCTCGTCTCCAACAACGACTCCATCAGCTTCCCTAGCACCGAGCAGATCCCCAAGCCCCCGAGCGGCTATCGGGTGATGTTCCTCGCTTTCCTTCTCCGCGGACTCTCTCTTCCTGCCGACGAGTTCCTTCGTGGGCTTCTTTATGTTTACGGTGTGCAGCTTCACCAGCTCACACCTAACTCTATCCTCCATATTGCCTATTTTGTGACTCTTTGCGAGTCGTTCCTGGGGATCGCACCCCATTTTCTTCTTTGGAGGTCCATCTTTCGGCTCCGCCCCAGCGTTTCTTTGTCAAATAAGCCTGAGCTGGACGGAGCTGTCATCTCTGTGCGTGCTGAAGCCCAATATTTGGAATTTTCCATGTCTGCATCAGTCCAGGGATGGAGGACCAAATGGTTTTATATCAAAGACCGTAAGGCCTCCTCCGGTGATGAATACGGCTTAGCCCCTTTCGATGCCTTCAAGGAATTGAAGAAGTTGTCATCGTGGGATTCAGCTCCCATAGATGCGGAGATGGAGGAAATCACACCACTGCTGACTCGCATCCAAGCTCTGAAAGGAGGTAAAGGAGGCACTCTGTCGGGTATTGATGACCCACAAGTATAGGGGATCACAACAGTCTTCGAGGGAAGTAAAGCCCAAATTTATTGATTCGACACAAGGGGAGCCAAAGAATATATGTAAGCCTTAACAGATGAGTTGTCAATTCAGCTGCACCTGGAAACAGTCTTGCTCGCAGTGGTTTATCAGTAGCAACAGTTTTATAGTGGTGATAGTAGTGAAACAGTAACAGCAGTAGTAAAATAACAGCGGTAATAGTAGCGATAGTAAACAGTAGGAACAAATACTGTAGGCATAGGGATGGATTACGGGCGTTGCATGGATAAGATAATTCATGAAATCAATGAGACATGGGCATTGCAGATAAATAAAGATAAAATATCCTAGTACAAACAATCATAGGCATGTGTTCCGTATATAGTCGTACATGCTCACAAGGAGAAACTTGCACGACATCTTTTGTCCTACCAGCCTGTTGCAGTAGGGCCTCAAGGGAAACTACTGGTAATTAAGGTACTCCTTTTAATAAAGTACCAGAGCAAAGTATTAACACTCGGTGAACACATGTGATCCTCACATCATAGCCATCCCCTCCGGTTATCCCAATTTCTACCACTTTGGGGCCTTGGGTTCCGGACAACAATATGTGTATACAACTTGTAGGTAAGACCATAAACAACAAGTATCATCATAGAAATAATAACATGTTCAGATCTGAAATCATGGCACTCAGGCCCAAAGTGACAAGCATTAAGCACAACAAGTTGCAACAATGTCATAGGCACTAAATACAGATACTAGGCACTATGCCCTAACAATCTCATATCAAATTACATGAATGATCCCATCCAATCCCTACCATCCCCTCACCTACAACGGGGGAATTACTCACACATGGATGGGAGAGTCATGGATGGTCGATGGAGGAGCGTCGGTGATGATGGTGATGAAGATCTCCTCCAAATCCCCGTCCCGGCAGGGTGCCAGAACGGAGTTTCTGGTTCTGAATCGCGGTTTCTAATGGCGGCAGTGCAGTGGAAGTCTATCTGGGAAAAACACCGTCTCCCCGATATAATCGAGTCAGGGGGTATATGTAGGCGAAAGGAGGGGTCGAGGCGACAGCCGAGGCGTCCTCACACCAGGTGGGCGCGGCCAGAGCTGGGCCGCGCCCCCTATGCATGTGGGGCCCTCGAGCCTCCCCTCCGTCTCGTCTTCTGGCTCCGTGGGTCTTCTGGTGAAATAGGATTTTTGATGATTTTTCCCGAATTTTTACTGAAAGTTGGATTTCTGCACAAAAACGAGACACCAGAGCAATTCTGCTGAAAACAACGTTAGTCCGTGTTAGTTGTATTCAAAACACACAAATTAGAGGAGAAACAATAGCAAAACTGTTCGGGAAAGTAGATACGTTTTGGACGTATCAACTCCCCCAAGCTTAGCTATTTGCTTGTCCTCAAGCAATTCAGTTAACAACTGAGAGCGATAAAAGAATCTTTCACGAACACATTTGCTTCATATGATGTATATATACTAACTATGTGATCAAGTACTCAGGCAATTCATAATAAGAAATATGCAACTAATGCCACCTCATAGTCAAGCAAGCTATGAAAGAGTGCCAATGCACTAATAACAAGTAACATGTACATATGAAACTACAAGATTGTAATATGCATAAATGATATGAAAGAGTGGTATCCAGCTTGCCTTTATTTGTGGAGCAAAACATAAATGCCGAGGCACCTCTGAAGTCCAAAGGAAGACTAGAAGTAAAAATATCAAAGTTACAAGCATCAAAGTTATACCACAATTTCTGTCAAAAAAAAGTTATACCACAATTAACCGTGTTCTGGGACAAGCACATTACACTAAGAATAACAGCTATGCTCTCAAGAAGTGCTTAAAGTTAGAAGATGATGACTCAACATAAAAGTAAAAGAATGGCCCCTTCGCAGAGGGAAGCAGTGATTTAACATGTGCTAGAGCTTTTCATTTGTAAAATAGAGATAAAAATTGATTTTGAGAGGTGGTTGTTTCATGTCAACGACTGGCAATGGCGACTTGCTATCTTCCATAATAAACAAGTGAGAGCGGTTCTGAGTTCTTTGAAATTTTGGCACATTGGTGCTCTTTTTATAAAGCTTTGGCACTCCTCCCCACCTTTTTCCTTTCTTAAACCATGGCTAACCGATTCCATCGGGTGCCCACCAACTTTCACATTCCATGGAGGAGTGCCTTTTTTCTTTCTTTTTAGAATTAGATTATAATGGTCTGACCAGCTCTCATGCAAAATTAATGACGAGCAGATGAAGCTGCCTAGTCGAGGGGTACTTAATTTAATATGGAAGATAGCAATTCCGACCACTACGTCCCCATGAGCTAAAAACAATGGCACAAAATGAGAAGTAGTTGAAAGTTTTGAAAGGTAGCACATGAAAATTTACTTGGAATGGCTTACAAATACCATGCATAGGAATTTATAGTGGACTCTTTGGTAGACTTGGTTTTTGGTAATTGGATGCACGAGTAGAGCTCATACTCAGTACAAGTGAAGGCTAGCAAAAGACGGGGAAGCGACAATCGAGAGAGCAATAACTGTCATAATCATTCTTGCGACAAAACAAAATTAATATAGGCATAAAAATGATACAAGAACTCTGAGGCAAAGTAGATCATCGAGGCTTAATTGACTTTTTGTTCAGTCATATGCATGCTTGAGCATGTGCCAAGTCGTTTCAAATGAAACTTTCAGAGGAGGATACCACAATAACATACCATATTATGAATAAAACAATGTATGCAAGCGTCTACATGACATGCTACAAACTATTAGTAATTTGGAACTAATCATATGAAAGCAAGAACTACAAAGCATCCATTAGATAACATATACCTTACATGAACCGACTAAGCATGTCCGCATAGATGAGTATATGTACAGAAATGAAAACAAATAGAGTTCATACCAGCCTCTTACCACATCTCGGATTGTCATATGTCGTCATTATTGCTCTTCACTTGTGTGGCTTGAATAACATAAAGTGAATACCAAGCTCCAATAGAGTAACGGGGGACTGAACTCTGCAACAAACTTTACAAAACTGAAGAAGAACAACAAATATTTTTGGGTTTTCAATTTTTGAAACAAGATCAGAAGGAAATAGCAAACAAAGCAAAATATTTTTGGATTTTTTAAATAGCAAACCGAAAATAGCAAGTAAAGCAAGCCAAAGGTAGCAAACTAAAAAGGCAAACAAAGAGAAACAACGGAAATATTTTTGGTCTTTTGTGTTTTGGAAAAGTGGAAATAAAAATAAGAACGCTAGAGAAAGCGAAACATGGATATACATAGGACCGACAAAATATGATATGTAGATGAGTGAATCATCGGCATACCTCCCCCCAAGCTTAGGCTTTTGGCCTAAGTGGAGATCAATTCCAGCCCTAGTAGCTGCTCCAGGTTGGTGGGTCATCATGGGTGTAATCGTTGTTTTCGGGAGAGAGAAAGAGCAGGGGAGGAAGAGATAAGTGAGAGGCCAGGTGGGGCCCCCTCACACCAGGTGGGCGCGCCCTAGGCTGGGCCGCGCCCTCTGTGTGGGAGATGGCGTGGCAGCCCCTCCTGGTGTCTCCCAGGTGTCTCTCTACCCCTTTTTGACATAAAAAAATTATAAAGAATTTTCTGGAATTTTTCGAGAAACTTTATTTTCGAGGATTTTTCAGAAATTGGCATATCGATAAAAACTCAAAAAAACGAAGGTGAAATGATTTCAAGCAAATCAAAACCAAGCATGCACCAGCTCTGATATACTCTTAATCATGTAACTAAACTAAAGGAATAAAATTGAACAAGTAAATATAGGTAAGGTGGAGTGGATGCGGTGAAAATGAAGTTTCGTTCATATAAAATCACTTTGTTAACAAGGTTGATCAAGTCTTGTTCCCAAACTAACTTTATATGAGGCAAAACTTTGCACTTCACTTAATGCTTATGTTACCTCAACTTTGATAGGCATAGTCCCAATCATAACAATTTTATATTCTTCCTTGGGCTTTCGCTCTGAACAAATAATTTGACCAACTTTGATGGTCTCAACATTCTTGATGGAATTTAGAGCATTCTTTCTATCAATCTTCTTGGGAAAATAAACTATGTACTCTTTATCATTGACATTGAAAGTTACTTTTCCTTGATTGCAATTAATAATAGCACCTGCAGTGTTTAGAAAAGGTCTCCCAAGAATAATAGACATATTATCATCTTCAGGCATTTCCAACACAGCAAAATCAGTTAATATCAAACAACTGTTAGCAACTTGAACATGAACATTTTCACATATACCAATAGGAATAGTAGTAGACTTATCAGCCATATGCAAAGATATATCAGTTGATACCATTTTTTCTAGATCAAGTCTCATATAAAGAGAAAAAGGCATGACACTAACTCCAGCTCCCAAATCACATAAAGCAGTTCTAACATAGTTATTTTTAATGGAGCAAGGAATAGTTGGTATACCTAGATCTCCGAGCTTCTCTGGTACTTTACCATCAAAAGAATAATTAACAAGTAAAGTGGAAATTTCCTCATTAGGAATCTTCCTTTTGTTAGTAACAATATCTTTCATATATTTTGCATAAGGAGGCATTCTAATAGCATCAGTCAAAGGAATTTGCAAAAATAAAGGTCTCATCCATTCACAAAACCTGTTGTAGTGTTCTTCTTCCTTGGACTTGTGTTTCTTACCAGGAAAAGGCATTGGTTTCTGTACCCAAGGTTCTCTCTCATTACCATGCTTGTTGGCAATGAAGTCTTCTTTGGTGTACTTTGCATTCTTATCAATCTTTTCTGGTTCTTCTTCAACTTCTTCTTTATCGGAAGCATCTCCTGGTTCAGTTTTAGCATCAGAAATAGAAACACTATTAGGATCTTTACCTGCATCAGATGATTCTGTAATTGTTTTATGCTTCTTCTTCTTCTTCTTCTTAGAAGGAATATAATCACTTGAAGTGCGTTGAGAATCTTGCTCGACCCTCTTAGGATGTCCTTCAGGATATAATGGATCTTGAGTAGCAGCGCCACTTCTTGTGCGTATTTCACATGCTTGCTTCTCTCTTGCGGCATTAACTAGCAAGTCTTTTTGCACCTTGGTAAGCTGATCAATTTGTGTTTGAACCATTTGAAAATGTTTAACAAGTATCTTTACATCATTGGCGGTTCTCTCCACAATATCCTGCAACTTGTTAATAGCTCTAGAATTTTCCAACAAATGATTCTGCACCATTCTATTAAAATTTGCTTGCTTAACAATAAAATTATCAAACTCATCTAAGCATTGATCAGGAGGTTTAGAATAAGGAATATCTCTTTCATCAAAGCGCTGGAGGGAGTGTACCTCAATAGTTGATGAATGAGGGATTGGCTTACATAGTTCTTCTATAGGAGGTAAATTCTTCACATCTTCGAATTTAATACATTTCTCCTTAAGAGATTTCTTAGCTTCCTTTATACCTTCATCATTTAATTCAATTATCCCTCTCTTGTTCGGCGTAGGCTCTGTAGATGGCTCAGGGGTTGGTGCTGGTGTTGGCTCAACTAGAGTCCAATCATCATGATTCCGGCTTATTTTAGCTATTAATTCTTCAGCATCAGCCGGAGTTCTTTCCCTGAAAACACAACCAGCACAACTATCCAAATATGACTTAGATTCATCAGTTAGTCCATTATAAAATATATCAAGGAGTTCATTTTTAGGCAATGGTTCTTTAGGCAAAGCTCTAATTAAAGAACAAAACCTCGTCCAAGATTCAGGCAATATCTCTCCTTTTCCCTGTTCAAAATCAAAGATTTTCTGCACAGCAGCATGTTGAGCACTAGCAGGAAAATATTTCTGAAAGAAAGCATTAACCAAAGCAATAGGACTATTAAGAGATCTAGGAGACAAGCTGTTAAACCAAGGTTTAGCTACATCTTTCAATGAGAAAGGAAAAATCTTAGCAACAAAGTAAGTGCGGAGCTTAATATCATCAGAAAACAAATTACTCAAAGTAGAAAGCTCATTCATGTGCTCCATAGCACTCTCATCTTTAGTACCACAAAAAGGAGTTTTCTCAACAATAGATATGTAAGATAAATCCAAAGAGAAATCATAATCCTTATCTCTAATATTTATGGGAGAAGCAGCAAACTTAGGATCAGGAGACAAATTATATCTAATAGAACGTCTTGCAAGAAGTTCTTTAACCTCAGCAGCATTACGAGTAGCACGTGCTTCAGCAATAAAATCATCATTAAGCTCAATATAAGCATCATCATCAAAATCATCACTAGGACATTCCCTAAACTCAGGTGAACTAACAGGTGTAACAGTGGTGTTTCCCAACTTAGCCCTAGCAATAGTAGCATCTAAAAAGGAACCTAGTGAAACACTCTCATCAAGCACAGTAGAAGCATCATCTAAATTATCAGTAGCATTTTCAAACTCAGCAGAAGTAGTAGCAGTAGTGTGTGGGTGTGGTGGTGTAAGCAACTTACTCATAACAGATGGTGAATCAAGAGCAACAGAAGTGTTGAGAGTCGTACCTCTTCTGGTAGTGGATGGCAATATAGGAACTTTTCCATCACGAGGTTTACCCATGATGAAAGGATTGCAGCGAACAATATGAATACCAAGTAAACTTACAAATAAAGCTATGCTCCCCAGCAACGGCGCCAGAAAATAGTCTTGAGATGACCCACAAGTATAGGGGATCGCAACAGTCTTCGAGGGAAGTAAAATCCAAATTTATTGATTCGACACAAGGGGAGCCAAAGAATATATGTAAGCCTTAACAGATGAGTTGTCAATTCAGCTGCACCTGGAAACAGTCTTGCTTGCAGTGGTTTATCAGTAGCAACAGTTTTATAGTGGTGATAGTAGTGAAACAGTAACAGCAGTAGTAAAATAACAACGGTAATAGTAGCGATAGTAAACAGTAGGAACAAATACTGTAGGCATAGGGATGGATTACGGGCGTTGCATGGATAAGATAATTCATGAAATCAATGAGACATGGGCATTGCAGATAAATAAAGATAAAGCATCCTAGTACAAACAATCATAGTCATGTGTTCCGTATATAGTCGTACGTGCTCACAAGGAGAAACTTGCACGGCATCTTTTGTCCTACCAGCCTGTTGCAGCAGGGCCTCAAGGGAAACTACTGGTAATTAAGGTACTCCTTTTAATAAAGTACCAGAGCAAAGCATTAACACTCAGTGAACACATGTGATCCTCACATCATAGCCATCCCCTCTGGTTATCCCAATTTCTGTCACTTTGGGGCCTCGGGTTCCGGACAACAATATGTGTATACAACTTGTAGGTAAGACCATAAACAACAAGTATCATCATATAAATAATAACATGTTCAGATTTGAAATCATGGCACTCGGGCCCAAAGTGATAAGCATTAAGCACAACAAGTTGCAACAATGTCATAGGCACTAAATAAAGATACTAGGCACTATGCCCTAACAATCTCATATCAAATTACATGAACGATCTCATCCAATCCCTACCATCCCCTCACCTACAGCGGGGGAATTACTCACACATGGATGGGGGAGTCATGGATGGTCGATGGAGGAGCGTCGGTGATGATGGTGATGAAGATCTCCTCCAAATCCCCGTCCCGGCAGGGTGCCAGAACAGAGTTTCTAGTTCCGAATCGCGGTTTCTGATGGCGGTGGCGCAGCAGAAGTCTATCTGGGAAAAACGCCGTCTCCCCGATATAATCGAGTCAGGGGGTATATGTAGGCGAAAGGAGGGGTCGAGGCGACGGCCGAGGCGTCCTCACACCAGGTGGGCGCGGCCAGAGCTGGGTCGCGCCCCCTGTGCGTGTGGGGCCCTCGAGCCTCCCCTCCGTCTCATCTTCTGGCTCCGTGGGTCCTCTGCTGAAATAGGATTTTTGATGATTTTTCCTGAATTTTTACTGAAAGTTGGATTTCTGCAAAAAACCAAGACACCAGAGCAATTCTGCTGAAAACAGCGTTAGTCCGTGTTAGTTGTATTCAAAACACACAAATTAGAGGAGAAACAATAGCAAAAGTGTTCGGCAAAGTAGATACGTTTTGGACGTATCAGGTATTCAACTCATGGCGTTCTTTGTGCAACATCGGGTCCAACCCCTTCAACATCGTCGTTCCAAGCTTTGGAACTATTCTGGCTTGATAGATTCTTCTCGAGTCTCTGGAGATCTGATTGAGAAACAAGATGTCGACAAGCGGGTCAGGTCTCTTACCAAGCTTACCAAGGATCATGCAATTGCGCACTTGGCTGCTAACTATTTCGACTCCGAGCACCCCTTGCCCAAGGTACGTTCTTGCTGTATTGTATTATTTTGTCTTTTCATCGCCTTCTAACTTGTCATTTAAGCTTGTCTTGATGACTTTGCTGATTTTACTCATTTGGAGGACCACCAGTTCCTTGTTTCACGCCCTACCCTTCTAGAGGAGGGGCCTCTTCCGGCGGATCTGGCTTCTGCTTCTTCCAAAGCCCCCGAGGCTGAAGAAAATTAGGATGGTAGTGATGCCGAAGGATCGGAGGAAGATACCAGCTCGACAACGTCGCCTCCTCTTGCGCTTTCTGAGGATACTTATGTTGACAGGAAGAGGAAGCATGTCGAAGAGCTTGCTTCATCGAGTACCTCCATTCAGAGAACTGCAGCCGGTGAGGCCCCTGTTTGAGAAGATAATCTAGAGCTTTTCGACTTCATGGCATCGTAAGTGTTCTGCGAACTTTATGGTTTTGTTGTGTTTGCTTTCTTCTTGTCGGGTTGCATAAAACCTATTTCCTTTTGCTTTCTTTGCAGTGATGATGAGGACCCGAAAAGGGATGCTGCCACTGCTCCTTCTGCTGAAGATATAACTGCCAATGAACCTCTTGTGCAAAAAGCTGAGCCGACCGTGAAGTCTCCCAAAGCCCCTAGAGCTTCTATTAAGAAAGTTCCGGTGACTCGGAGCGCCAAGCGGTCGAAGAAATCGAAAGAAGCCGATGTTTCCCTTGAAGCCCACGAGTCCACGGACTTCCCTGATGATGTGAGTAGTTGTCCTTGACTTATTTTCCTTGTGTCATCCATATACTTACGTGTTCTTCCTTGTTAGATATTGTTGAAAAAATTTGTTGCCTTGGACACTGAGTGTGCTGAGTACTTCAAAGCTGCTAGAGCTTCCGAAGGTGAACTCCTTTTCCTACATTTGCTTATCTTGCATGCTCTTCTTTGCTTGTTGCTTGACTTTCTCTTTCCTCCTTATTGTCTTGTAGATGCTTTAGCGACAGCCAATGCGCACATTTCTTTGCTGGAAGCTGAACTCAGCGCTTCTCGGAAAGCTTTTGATGCTGCGACCGCTGCCAAGGTCAGTGCTGAGAAGTCGAATAAATCAGCACTGGCTAAGGCAAAGAAAGCAGAGAAAACCTTGGCTGATGCTAACAAGGAGCACCTCCAGCGGGAGCAAGCTGTGGCTGAACGGCTGAATACGATGTCTGCTGCTGCTGGAGGTACATACTATACCTTTCTTCTTCTTCTGCCATTGTTTTACTTGCCTTCTTATACTCGCTGATATTTTCCTCTTCTGCTGCTTTCTGTTCTCTTGGTTCTACAGAATGCACCAAGGTGTCTTCGTCGACTTTGCAACCAGACGATGATCCTCTCATGGCTGCGGCTAGCTTACTTGAGGCAAACTGGAAATCTTCAAGTTGGTTAACCGCGTTCTTACGCGAATTTTTGTCGGGTTGTGGCCCAAGCAGAAGGCGGAGGTTCCAAACAATGATGTGAAGAAACTTGCCCAAGCCTTTGACACTACTGAAGACCCCATCCTTCAAATTAAAGGCCTTTCTTTGAAGCGAGGTGCCGAGGGGGCCATTGCATTTTCATATGCACATGGCGCGGAGTTTGACTGGGAGAAGGTTGGCTCTTCCCACGGCCGCACCCGCTCGGAGCTGAAGGCTTTCTTTGAGAAGGCGAAGAAGTTTGCGCCCGCCATCGTGGCGATGATTTCTCCTTCAGCGGCTTCTGCGGCTTCTTCTACGCTAGCTCCTTCGATTCCAGTGACTAATGAATCCGCGCCTCCTCCAACTACTGGTGCTGCTTCTGCCATGCCTTCTTCTGCCACGGAGCAGGACACTGAGGTGGCGTAGACTTAGTCTTCCTGTTGTATTTTTAATCTCTTTTGTTGTAATGAACTTCTAGTTTGTGCTTTGCCTGAGAACTTGCCAAAAGGCTTTGTACTCGTTCGCAGATATCTTTTCTAATATTAGATGCTTGAATGACGTTGCTGAGATGTGCCTCTTCTTCTGGTTGACTTCCAGCTTTTGCTTGCTGGTGAATCATCGGGTTATGTTCGAGCCCCATCTCCTGGCGATATATTCGCCTCTGGGATTTCCTCGCCTCCTCGACCTCCCTGTCGATGTGAGGAATATTCTTTCAGAGTTGCGGACCTTGAGGGCCGCCTATCCTTGATGAAATGCCAGGCACAGGTTGCTCTAGACCAGGCTAGTAAGTCCCATGATTTGATGAAGCAAGTGTCCAATCTTCAAGATAAAGTTTCGAGTCTAGTAGCGAGGATCGCACATTTTGAGGAATGCGAATCTTTTATGATTGGTATCGTCGAATCTGTTTGCAAGATGCTGTTGTGTAAGTCTTCGGGGGTCCTTTTTCTCTTCTGTTTTTGCTCTGGCTTGCTGTGTGCTAACTTTTACTTGCACCGTAGGTACTTGCCTTGATCTTGCTGGCGAATCACGCTGGGTTTCTGAGCGGATCGCTGCTCTTCAGAAAACTGCTCAGGGAACTGAGAGCTTATGGTCGAACCTTTGCCGCTGTCGCACCATCATGCTTCTTCAGGATCGCGCATAGCATATTGGCGAAGCTGTTGGTGGTTGTCGCATGTCCCTGACAACCATGTACTCTGTTATGTTGCCTTGTAATGCTATGCTGAGGGATTTTAGGCAACTACTTGAAACTTTCCGGACGAGCCAGCGGGTTCATCTCCTTATAAAACTGAACCTGATTGCTGGTGCTAATTTTGCTCTTGGGTGGATGCGAAAGTGGCATCCGAGACTTGATTATGACCGCATGTCTCAGAGTTTGCCTTCAGAATGAGCTACGGTTGGAGTTCATATGGATGCGACGCTAGAGTCAGCGAAGAGGATCATCTCAAGGTTACTGCAAGAGGATGTGAGGTTTTTCCGCGAGTACCATTATTTGAATCCTTTTGGTGTCGATGACTCAGAACCACCTGCACCGTGATTTTGATGCATATGGTTATTGTATCGCGAGAATGTTACCTCGAGGGCAATTTTAGTATTCAAGGCGTTTGGTTTGTTTTGGCATTTGCCGCGTTTAGATATGTAAGCTCAGATATGAGGTACTTGTCTTTATTATACTTGTAATATAAGATACATGGGGTGACCCAAGAGATCCAGCCGGTGACCTGTGTTCTGGATCTAGAGGGCATTGCCCTGGAATAACTCGTGGCTTTTACAGCCTTATTTTCCTACTCTATTTATTCGCCTATGTCGCTTGAGTCTTCTCTTCTTCTCCTGTGGACTTCTCTTGCTCTGGTGGCTGTACCCGAGGTTTCTTTACTTCTGGTTCCTTGGGGTTTCCTTCGAGTTGCTGCGTGACTCCTGTAGTCGTGCTTTTCATTTTGGGCTCCCCGTAGCTTGCCATCATGCCGAAGTTTTGGGCCATCTTGTGAAATTCCTTGTCGCATAGGTCCGCTAACTCGAAGCTTCCTTTGACTGTAATAATTCCTTTGTGTCCTGGCATTTTTAGTACCAGATAGGTGTAGTGAGGTACTGCCATGAATCGCAAAAACGCGGGTCTCCCGAGGATCACATGATATTGTGATGGCCAGTCCATGACTTCGAAGTCGAGTTTCTCCCTCCTGTAGTTTTGTCGATTTCCGAAGCAAACGTTGAGTGCTATTCGACCAAGTGGATAGTTGGCACTCCCTGGAACTATTCCATGGAAAGAGCAGTCAGTTGGCTTTAAGAACTCCAATGAAATGTGCATTGTCCGTAGGGTTTTTGCGTAAATCAGGTTTATTCCACTTCCTGCGTCCATGAATATTCTGTCGACATCGTACGTCCCTATTTGAGCTTTGAGTACCAAGGGCGCGTTTCCTGGCCGAGGTACTGTTATTGGGTGATCATCTCTGTTGAATTCTATTGGTTGCTCTGACCAATGTAGGTATTCCGTTGTCGCTGGAGGTGAAGTTATTGCGAGGTTGACTTGTCGAGTTATACTTTTCTCCTCTTTGTTCGACTTGGGCACTGGTTGTATCATTGTTGTGATGTGCCCTTTAGATGGAACATATCCTTCCTCATTGCCGCGTCCCTGGTTTGATTGATCTTGACCCTTGGGAGCTCCACTATTTCCTTGTTGGGTTGCCGGCGTGTTGCTTGTGTTTCCCTCGTATCCCTGACGTTTTGCCTCGGCTTGCTTGTTAAGTGCTGCTTCTTGTAGTTTCAAGAATGTAGTGCAATCTTTCATTGCGTGCCTAGATACTCATTTCCCATCGACGAACGCAGAATGGATGTGACACGGTCCATTGAGCATGTCTTCTAGTGATGGGTTGTACTCTCTGGATTCCCTTGGCGGAAATTTTTTGTACTCTTCTCTGCCATAGTTACGGTATCCCAAACTTTTGCGATCGTTGCCTTGGTAGTTGTTATCTTTATATCCTGCAGCTACTTGGCTGTGGGAGCCATAATTGTCGTAATTACGGGACCTTCTCCTTTGACCTCCATATCTGGTTCCTCTATCATCTTCTAGTGATCACGTGCGTTTATTGTTGCACGCATCTTCTCTATCTGTTGCGAATCTATTTGCTACATCCATTAGATCTGATACTATTTTTGGCTTGATCCTGCCCATCTCTTCGACTAGGTCTCCTCGTCGTAACCCGATTATGAATGCATCTATTGCTCTTTCGTCCGAGACTTTGACTGCCGAATTTTTGATAAGACTACACCTTTGGATATACGTTCTTAATGTCTCTCCGTGCTGCTGTACGCAGGCTTTGACTTCTTCTATGGATGCTGGCCGCTTGTATGTCGACTTGAAGTTACTTGTAAATTGCTTTGTGAGCTCCTCCCAGCTTCCAATTGTTTCCTTTTCTAATTTGCTTAGCCATGACCTTGCCGCTCCGGTGAGGTATAATTGCAAACTTTGCATTGCTGTTTCCTTGGTTCCTCCTAGTAGTTTTACTGCTTGCAGATAATCTGAGAGCCATGACTGTGGCTCCTGAGATCCGTCATACTTTTGTTGATCATGGGGTAGTTTGAAACCTTTGGGTACTGACGTGATGCGAACCCTATGGGTAAAGCATGGCGCCCCCATCTCCTTTTCATCATCTTCGTAGTCACATGTTCTGTTGGGAGTTCTGGATCGTCGGGTTCCTTTGTTCTTTGGACTATTGTATCGCCCAGGTGATGGCGTCCTAGACCGGCGACTTCCACTTCTGTGCCGAGGACTGCTGTGACGGTGTGGTGATCTTGGTTTGTGAATTCCTTTGTTGTGATATGCCTCCTCCTCTTTTGCTGATAATTTGTTGCCTACCATCTTCAATCCATTTAGCGCTGCTCGGTGCATATGTTCCCTCGGGTCTCCTGGATTTGGTCGTGTCGTATGCAGGTACGCTTGAGCTGCCACTAATGCTGCTTCCGAAGTTTTTGGGATAATATTTCCTTGCTCGTCGACCGATAGGAAGGACGAGTTGAGGTTTTTCGAGATGCTTTGCCTTTCTGAGTACTCTAGATTCTCATACCTTGAACCATGTCGATGATGCCTTCTGTTTGTGTATGATGCATCGCTACATGCTCTACGAGCAGCGTCGCTTGCTGCAATTGCTGAGTCCTTCCTTTTCTGTATTTCAATCCTCTCTTTTGCTAATTGCTTCGCCTGTTGCCTTAGGGCGTAATGGTACCCCAATAGCATGTTTTGGCTATAGTTTGTTGGTATTGGCATGCCGTGCTCCACGGCTGTATTGATTGTTCTCCACTCTTCTTCTGATAGTCGAACTTTTACCCTCGTTGCAAGGGAGTCAGCGGTTTCTCCCTCTGCTAAATGATTCGCCCCTCTGTTTATATTTGCTAGATTAAGTACTGGGTTGTTGTTGTCGTCGAGTTCTTCTGAGTTATCTTCTGCGATGGCGAGTATCTAACACCGATTGTCGAATTTGCTGTTGTGACTTGAGAAGATCGAATTGTCTTCTTCAGAAAGTTCTAGTCCCATTTTCCAGGAGTCTATTGATTGATCTGAGTTGTCATCGTGGTAGATTGTGAGATCTTCGAGTTGCACTTCTAAGTCAAAATTCTCCATGGTTTCGTCGCCTCCTGCGATTTTTCCTTCTTTTGCTTCTGCTAAGCTGACCGGCGAGTTTACCTCGCTAGAAGAGCCTTCTGATGATTTCGACATTGCTACTGTCTCGGGTTCACTTGCCGACAAATCCGTTTTCATCGGATCTGAAAGGCGAATCGAACCTAATGATCCAACGCGAAAGTTTAGACTTCCGATCGTCAAATCCATATCTTGATCCATACTCTCGAATACTTGCGTGAAACTTGACTGGTGAGGTTGAAAATCGACGGTTCCGAAGGGTATCTGAATTTCGTCGACTTGCGAGTTGTTGTTGGCTGAAAGCGAAAAAGCCGTCGAGTTCATGATGCCAACGCCCAGAGTCCCCACGGTCAGCGCCAATTGATGAGGGTTAAACTCGACAAATGTCCTAGATGAAGGACTTAGGATTGGGGAGACAGGGCGTCGGATGAACTCGAAGGTAAACTCAGTCAAACAAGGTGGCTATGAAAGTAAACGTGGGTGTAGAACCTGGCTTGCTTTCAATCTGTCCCACACCGTCCCCTCCTGGCCCCTTTATATAGGTGGCCAGGTCTCAAGGATCGGGTGGGATCCGATACAGATTACAATATCGATATACGACATGAACTCGTATTTCGACTAGTATTACAATTGGGCCTAGCTTAATGGGCCTCAGGGGTACTCAACTATCGGGCTCTATTATCTATACCCTTGTCAAGCAGCTTAGGTTGCTTGGCTTCCACACACAGCATGGCGCTGTGAACCAGGAGGAGGAGGCGCCAGCTGACCACTACACCATGTACCACGCCGGGGCGTCCTCGAGCTCGTACCAGGACGAAGGTACTTCTTCGTCATACTTTGGAGGCGCCACTTCATGGCCGAGTTGGGATTGATCTCTGATACGTCTCAAACGTATATATAATTTTTGGTGCTCCATGCTTGTTTTTACACCATTTGCTTAGTGTTTCGTTACACTTCATGGCATTTTTATGCATTTTTCGGAACTAACCTATTAACGAGATGCCACAGTGCTAGTTCCTTGTTTTATGCTGTTTTTGTGTTCAGAAAAGTTACAAAGGAAATATTCTCGGAATTGGACGAAACAAAAGCCAAACATACAGAAATTCATCGAAGATTCCAGAGAACCGAAGAGGAGACGGAGTGGGGCCACGAGGGGCCCACACAACAGGGCGGCGCGGCCCAGGGCTAGGTCGTGCCCCCTATGTGTGGCCGCCTCGGTCCACTTCTGACGATGCCCCTTCGCCTATAAAGACCCCCCGACGGGAAAAACCTAAACACCCGATCACTTTTCCAGAATACAACGCGATCTACCGCCGCCGTCGACCCGAGATCGGGAGGGTCCAGAAGCTCTTCCCGGCACCCTGCCGGAGAGGGGAATCGCCACCGGAGGTCTTCTTCATCACCATGCTTGCCTCCGGCGCGATGAGTGAGTAGTCTACCTTGGACTATGGGTCCATAGCAGTAGCTAGTTGGTTGTCTTCTCCACCATGTGCTTCATGTTTAGATCTCGTGAGCTGCCTTATATGATCGAGATCACCGCTATGTAATTCTACATGTTGTGTTTGTTGGGATCCGATGAATATTGGTGTTATGATTGAGTTGATGTGCTGAATATTATCTTATGTTATCTCTATGTTGTTTATGATCTTGCATGCTCTCCGTTGTTAGTAGCTATCTTGGCCGAGTAGATACTAGTGACTCCAAGAGGGGATATTTATGCTCGATAGTTGGGTTCATGCCTCTACTTAATCTGGGGGAGTGACAGAAACCTCTAAGGTTGTAGATGTGCTGTTGCCACTAGGGAGAAAACAACATTCATATGCTCAAGGGCATATGCTTTGTTTACATTACACACTTTGCTTAATGCAGTTATCTGTTGTTCGCAACTTAATACTTGTGGAGTTCTCGGATTGATTTGCCACAAGTGGATTATTAGTCATAGATGCAGTTGGATGGCGGTCTATGTATCTTGTTGTAATGCCCAGAGTAAATCTCATAGTGATCCTCTCGACATATCACGTTATCTTTATTCTATCAATTGCCCAACTGTAATTTGTTTACCCAACATGTGTTATTTTATCTTATGGAGAGACACCACTAGTGAACTGTGGACCCTGGTCCTATTTCCATTATATTGCTATCACCTGTTTACTTTACTCGCACTGTTTACTTTCTCGCATATTACTATTGCTTTCCACTCGATGCGCTCATACCCTTTGTTTCAAGCAAACCGGTGAGATTGACAACCTCATCGTAAGTTGGGAACAAAGTATTTGGTTGTGTTGTGTGCAGGTTCCTGATGTCTACGCACGCGTCTGTTCTTGTAGACAGTGTTGGGCCTCCAAGTGCAGAGGTTTGTAGAGCAGCAGCAAGTTTCCCTTAAGTGGATAACCCAAGGTTTATCGTACTCAGGGAGGAAGAGGTCAAAGCTATCCCTCTCAAACAACCCTGCAATTACGATACAGAAAGTCTCTTGTGTCCCCAACACACCCAGTACACTTGTCAGATGTATAGGTGCACTAGTTCGGCGAAGAGATAGTGAAATACAAGCGGTATAGATGATTATAAGTAGTAAATACAATCTGGAATAAAAATGGCAGCAAGCAAACAAGTAACAAAACAGCAAGTAAACGGTGTGCAAAGCTTGGAAACAAGGCATAGGGATCATACTTTCACTAGTGGACACACTCCCAACAAATATAACATAATTGAACAAATAAATAACTTCTCTTCACTATGCTACTCTGAATTACTCTCCTATTGAATAACACTAATCATTGCGTAGTGGCTACAGAAGCACCCCTTAAAGTTCATCAAGTACTTGACAAACACCACTCATAGAGATATCCAAATCAAATCACAACTCAAGATAGATATTATTGCAACTTAGACCAAGTACTAACACGGTGCACACACTGTCAACATTACACCATGAAAGGAGGAATAGATCACTTCAATACTATCATAGTGATAATTATTCTCATAATCCATAAGAGATCACAATCGTAGCCTAGACCAAGTACCACCACGATGCACACACTGTCACCGTTACACCATGGCAGGAGGAATAGATTACTTTAATAATACCACTAGAGTACACATAATGATGAAGAGTAGCATCTACTTATTCAACATGATACAAAGCTCACGATCACATAAAGATTACATCATGGGAGAGAGAGGTGAACCACATAGCTACCGGTAGAGCCCTCAGCCCCGGGGATGAACTACTCCCTCCTCATCATAGGAGACAACAAGGTTGATGGAGATGGCGGTGAGGTCGATGAAGACAGCGGAGACGGCGATGGAGACCAATGGAGATGACTCCGGGGGCACTTCCCCGTCCCGGCAGGGTGCCGGAACAGAGACTTCTGTCCCCCAAAATTTGTCGACGGCGGCGGCGGAACTGCGGAACTCTTTCTGGAAAATTGCCGACTCCCCTAGGGTTTTCCATCCCGAGGCTTTATATAGGCGAAGGGGCGTCGTCAGGGGGCTGCCAGGGGCTCCTCACACATAGGGGGCGCGGCCAGGGCCTGGGCCGCACCGCCCTGGTGTGTGGGGCCCTCATGGCCCCACTCCGCCTCCTCTTCGGTTCTCTGGAAGCTTTCGGGAAAAATAAGACTTTTGGAACTTGTTTCGTTCAATTCTGAGAATATTTCCTGTGTAGCTTTTCTGAAACACAAAAACAACAGAAAACAGGGAACTGGCACTGTGGCATCTTGTCAATAGGTTAGTTCCGGAAATTGCATAAAAACGCCACGAAGTGTAACGAAACACAAGGCAAATGGTGTAAAAACAAGCATAGAGCATCAAAAATTATAGATACGTTTGAGACGTATCAGCATCCCCAAGCTTAACTCCTGCTCGTCCTCGAGTAGGTAAGTGATAACAAAAAACATAATTTTTGAGGTGACATGCACCTACACAATATGGATCATATATGTAAGCGTTGTGAGCTGGGATCAAAAGAACTTAAAACATGGGCATGAAAGACATAATCTTGATAGAAGAAACTTAGCAACCATGTTATAACATGAAAATGAAGACAAACAAAAGATCATGAAAATAAAACAATGAAAGTCAAACATGTGTTCAAATCATAAGGAAAAACATACAAATGGTTTTCAGCTTGTCCTTCATGGAGAGCAAAACATAAATGCATAGGACACCTTCAAGTTTAAGAGGGCGACTAGATACAAATAATTTGAGAACAAGTGAAACCAACAATATGAATCAATCAATGAAAACTTTGGGACAATGCACATTATACTAAGAATGACAACTATGCTCTCTTAATGGTGCATAAAGATAGAAGGTGGTGACTCAACATAAAAGTAAAAGAAAGGCTCTTCGCGGAGGGAAGCAGTGATTGCAAGTTTTATAGACCTTCCAAAATTATGGTACTTACCGGCTTTGAGCTCTCATTGCCCCCATCATAAGCATCATGAATGGTTAAAGTTAATGCGAGAACACTTACGATGCATATGCTTAACAAATCATAAGTCGAAAACCTCGTATCCCGTGAATACGAGTACCCAAACCTCATGCTACTTACTTAGAGTCCCAAGCAAGGCTCTTGTCATTGTAAGTATATATGTATCATCGAGAACCACCAACGGGGTACCTCCGTGCCCGATGACATGGAACAAGCCCACATCAAAATGACAGGACAAGCAGACAATGAACACCTCTACATCTCTTTTATTTACCATTTGTTTAGCTTTTTATTTTGAGATGCGTCGTCGAATGTCCACTCTGGGTATGCTGCAAATTTCCACCATGAATTATGCATGGCTTAGATTGGTGGCCCATGCATTTCCCTAACACATATGCAAACTCCATGATCCCGCAAGATTCCCAATTCATTTCACACCGCGAGCATCCATAAACAAAAGATCACGATATCAACTCAAATAAGAAGTGCAATGTTGAAAGCTTGCCCCATGACGGCATGGTTGGGCTAATCTCCAACTTACAACTTGCAACCATAACAACTCAACATAAGAGACCACAATGTCAAATTTTTAAGAACAATACAAATAAAGTGTGCCTTCCGGTTCGTGAGAGCTTTACTGGCCAATTTTCGCATAACACTGGTAAGAGTTTAATTTGAAGAGTAGATAAAAGCAAGTCAAATGTACTTTGGAATAGCAAATTGCTAATAGGTATGTATGGTGGACACTTTGGCAAACTTGCATTTTTAGGAGTTGGATGCACGAGTAGAGCTCATACTCAGTACAAGACGAAGGCTAGCAAAAGACTGGGAGCGACCAACTAAGAGAGCAATAACGGCCATAATCATGCAAAGCGACATTAAAAGAAGCATAAGATGGCATCAAAAGTCAACAACTAAATGATCATAGAGGCTATTGGCGACTTTGGAAGAGTCTAACATGTGTGAGCATGCGCCAAGTCAACCCAAATAAAGCATCAAGGAGAAAACCAAAATAATGCTTCCAAACGATAAAAACAACGCATGATTTTTTCAAAGGCTCATTAAGCAATCTCAGTTATTTGAGACAAGTCATGCTACAGCAAAACCACTAAGCATACTATCAAAAAGACATCAAGCATGACATGCAAAAGCCTAGGCCGCAGTCTACACAAGCTCCTTCTTGTACCACTTTTTGCATAAAGGTTTTTCTCTTTTCCAACACCATTCAAACCTTTTTGAGGAAACTCTTTTGAGGAAAACCAACATATACCAGAGGTCCAAATACACCTTGATGCAAAGATAAAACAAGATCTGAACAAAAATCAAGGCGAAAAATGCAAGCTAAACGCAGTAGCAGAAAAAGAGAACACTCATTGAACGATAAGAGTGAAAACTAGAGTGTTCTTGGCAAATGAAAAGCGAGTTCATCTCCTCCAAAAGAAACATGATGTGATCTAACCATTTATTGCAGCAAGAAAAACAAAATAAAACTGAAAGCAAAAATAACTGACGCTCCAAGAAAAACACATAGTGCATGAAGCAATAAAAATATAGTGTCTTGAAAGGTGACCTGATTTTTGCCGATGAAGAAGGGGGTGCCTCGGGGGCATCCCCAAGCTTTGACGCTTGTACTTCTTGGATATTTCTTGGGGTGCATGGGCATCCCCAAGCTTGAGATTTTGTCCATTCTTCATCTCATCTCATCATTATCCAATCCCTACACTTGAAAACTTCCTTCATACAAAACTAAACACAATTCCATTAGCAACATTAGCATAAACATAATAATGAGTCAACCCTTTTAGCACCAGGTTTCAGCATAAAACCACCACATATAAAGCATATACTACTGTAGCAACTTACCCAAAAGTTCTGTGATCAAAAGAACTCAAAAAGAAAGCGATAAAGCGGCAAACACAAATATTGGCAGAAATCTGTCAAAACAGAACAGCTGACAAAGGTCGAATTTTTGAGGGTTTTTTTGTTGCTCAAATCAAAAAGTGTTAAACTAATGAAAGTTTGTATATAACCTGGTTCATATGCACAAGAAATATCAGGTCCAAAAGATATACAGAGAATTTTCACGAATTTTTACGGTGCAGCACCGAAAACTGTTTCAGGACAGCAACATCCCCAAATCTTACCTCACTCAAATTAGAGGCTACTCTTGGCACAACAACGAAATAAAAAGGATAAGGAGTGGTTATTACAGTAGTAATAACTTCCAAGACTCAAATAAAAGAAAAATTACTGTAAATAAAACATTGGGTTATCTCCCAAGAGTGTTTTTCTTTAACGCCTTTGAGCTAGGCGCAGTAATTTGTAAAGATGCTCATGTGGGCGCCATATAAGAGCTTGAGGCAAAGGCGCCATATAGAAACTTAAAGCAATAGAGAGCATCAACAAGCAAATGTGAAATACATTTAAATCTGAACCACTTCCTATGAAAAATAGTCTTGTAGAGAGACAAGTCATGAAAGCGCAAAGCAAAAAGCATAGGAAGGCAAAACAAGTACAACTTCAAGAATTGCAACATAAAGAGGGGAAACTCAATATTGTTGAGATTCATCAAACCATGTTTCCCTCTCTTATAATAACTTTTAGTAGCATCATGAATAGAACTAACAATATAACTATCACATAAAGCATCTCTATCATGAGCCACATGCATAAAATAATTAATACTCCCCACAAGAACAATCGTAGTAGGAGCAGATTCAACAGAATAATTATTCTCATCACCATAATCATCAAAAATAGGAGGCATATTGTAATCATAACTATTTTTCTCCTCAAAAGTAGGTGAACTGAAAACATTATACTCATCATCATAACCATCATAAACTAGAGGATTAGTATCATCACAAGCTAGAGAACAACTATTTCGCAAAGCATACTCATCAAACATATCATCATAAGAAGGAACATGGATAGTGCTAATGATACAACAATTATTAACCTTAGAATGGGTACCAAAAAGATTTTCAATATCAAAAGTAGAGTGCTTTTCCCAATCATGATCACTAACATAGGTAACAGGCATGGGAACATCATCCCAATCAGAATTATCATAATCTATAGCAGGATCATAACGCTTAGGGGAAGATACCGTGTCCTCTCGCCTTTTACTCCTCTTCTTCTTCTTCATACTCTTCTTACTCTCTCCTTTAGGAGGGAGAGACTTGAAGGGCATCTTCTCCACATAATCTGGTTTGCTGACAGAAACAACAGAAGAAACTTTGGAGGATTCCTCCTCTCTATTAATAAGATAAAAACATCTATCAGTCATGTCATAGCTTGGCAAAATATCAAGTTTTATAAGATTTTGTATGTAAGTATTTGCAAGGCAATCTTTAGCACAATAGAGACGACAACCACGAAGGGTACTATTAATATCAACATCATTCATATCTATCAAAGCAATCTTTCTAGATATCTCTTCACACGCCAAGAACAAAGCGAGCTCATCATGCTGATTGAGAGTAATCTTGTCATCACAATACATACTTAAGGTACTAGAAGAGTAAATATTAGGGCTTGAGCATTGGAAATTAAAATGACCTATGTCATCGCAATGTTTACAAAGAAAAGGATAAAGCTTACAAACTTTTTTACCGATCTCGCCTATATCCTTGTACCACATTCGGGTTTCTTCATTTGCATGGTGGACACAATAATCTTTCTTGTTATAACTCTGTTCACAAGGTCTATGTACTCCACAAAAATTAACATGCTTATAAGAAATAGGACTTTTAGAAGTTTGAGCATGTTTATTGGAATCATCAACATCAATATCATTTTCTATGCAAGTGTCCTTAAAAGGTTCATGATAAACATCCCCATTTCCTTTAGGAACATTCATATGGGAAGCAAAGGCTTTAAAGCAATCAACCATAATTTGAGGATCAAGACCATATTTAGCACTAAGCTCTTGAAAATTAGCAGTTTCAGCAAAAGACTTAATGCAATCAAACTCGTAATTCATACCTGATCCTTTACCTTTGTCACTATCCCAACCTTCAATATAGTTTTGAATTGTTTCAAGCAAATCCCACTTGGTGTCAACATCCTTTCTTGTGAAAGACCCATCAAAGCATGCATCTAGATAGTCCTTGTAATATCCTGAAAGCCTTGCATAAAAATTATTAATAACAATATTACGGGGAAGATCATGAACAGGACATTTATGCATTAGTAACTTCAATCTTCCCCAAGCTTGGGCAATGCTTTCTTCATCATGAGGCCAAAAGTTATATATCCGGTTACGATATTTATGAATTTCACTTGGAGGATAAAACTTGGAATAAAAGAGAGGTACAATTTCCTCCCATGCAATAGATGGACCATCTTTAAGCAGCTAAAGCACTCCTCAGCTCTACCCTTCAATGAATAAGAGAATAGCTTCCTCTTAACTTGGCTTGATGAAATACCTGCACACTTGAACAACTCGCACAATTCTTGTATAAAGAGTAAATGATCACCTGGAGGGACTGTCCCATCTCCTGAATAGCGGTTATTCATAACACGTTCAACAATTTTCATAGGTATTTTAAAAGGATGAGGAGCACAAGCATCATTAGAAACATCACATATGGGAGATAAAGTATCATCAGAGCAAACTTTCTCCACTAAAGCTGGGGAACTAAAAATATCATACTTAACAAAACGAGCTTCCCCAAGCTTAGACTTTTCTATAGCATTAGCATTAACAGTATTCAAAGCATTCGTACTAATAACATTGCTATGCGAAATAAGCTCCAAAGGATTTTCAATTTTCTCATCAAATCTAAACTCAGGAAAAAGACTAAAGAACTCTTTATTTTCCATTAAGCCTAACTAGTAAAAAATAAAAACAAGAAACAAAAAGATATAATTGCAGAATCTAAAGGAAATAACTCCGAGCACTCACACAGGAGGATGCGAGTACCTTTTACCTTACCTCCCCGGCAACAGCGCCAGAAAAGAGCTTGATGTCTATGCACGCGTATGTTCTTGTAGACAGTGTTGGGCCTCCAAGTGTAGAGGTTTGTAGAACAGCAGCGGGGATGAACTACTCCCTCCTCATCATAGGAGACAACAAGGTTGATGGAAATGGCGGTGAGGTCGATGAAGACGGCGGAGACGGCGATGGAGACCGATGAAGATGGCTCTGGGGGCACTTCCCCGTCCTGGCAGGGTGCCGAAACAGAGACTTATGTCCCCTAAAATTTGTCGATGGCGGCGGCGGAACTGCGGAACTCTTTCTGGAAAATTGCTGACTCCCCTAGGGTTTTCCATCCCGAGGCTTTATATAGGCGAAGGAGCGTCGTCAGGGGGCTGCCAGGGGCTCCTCACACATAGGGGGCGCGGCCAGGGCCTGGGCCGCACCGCCCTGGTGTGTGGGGCCCTTGTGGCCCCACTCCGCCTCCTTTTCGGTTCTCTGGAAGCTTCCGTGAAAAATAAGACTTCTGGAACTTGTTTCGTTCAATTCCGAGAATATATTTCTTGTGTAGCTTTTATGAAACACAAAAATAGCAGAAAACAGGGAACTGGCACTATGGCATCTTGTCAATAGGTTAGTTCCAGAAATCACATAAAAACGCCACAAAGTGTAACGAAACACAAGGCAAATGGTATAAAAACAAGCATGGAGCATCAAAAATTATAGATACATTTGAGACGTATCAGTTCCACATTACCGCTCGCAAAGCAAAGCTTGGACGAGGCGCCCTATAAATTGTCTGAAGCTGTCGCGAAGCTAGCAAGAATCACCTTCTGGAGTATTGGCTTTTTCCTACTGGATTGACTACCTTGGTTTCATAACTGAGAGAAAACTTGCTGCTATATTCATCAAACCTTCTCTTGGGGTTTCCAACTGGCCGGTCATTTACTTCATCAACTACACGCCAACAAGTTTTCTGGCACCATTCATCACTGCGCCATTAACAAGTTTTCTGGCGCTGTTGTCGGGGAAAAAGAAGACTTCTGCAAGGGGAGTTTCGCACACACATCCTTTACTTTATTTTAAGTTCTGCTTTACTTTATTTTTACTTGCACCGTTTTATAAAAAATACAAAACAAATTAGTTTCCTTTATAGTTGCTTTTATTTACTTGCTTTTAGTCTTGTTAGAATGAGTAATCCTGAAGTTGAAGTTTGTACTTTTAAGCAACAAGGGGGAGAGAGTTTGAAAGATGCTTGGTACCGTATTAGTAAATCTCATCATAAGTGTACTAAGAAGCATTCTACCATGATTCTCCTTAGAAATTTTTATGTTGGTATATCTAGTTGGAATAGGTATGTTCTTGATAATCTTGCAGGAGGTAATTTTCTGGGTACTCCCGCTCTTGAAGCATGCACTTTAATTGAAAGTTTAGTGGGAGTACCACCTATTCATGTTGTTAAAACTGAGGTCACTTTGGAAGAAGTTTTAGAAAAGCTTAGCTCTTTAGAAAAAAGTTTGCCAAATATCTTTGATAATGCTAGCCATGTTGATGAATTGATAGAAAGTATCAGTAAGAGAATCACCGTTTTAGAGGCTAGCACTACTCTTGATAGTCAAAATCTTAGGATTGGGAAACTGGAGGAATCTATGGAAAGTTTAATTTCAATATTCTCTTATCTTAAGTTTAAGAAGGAGAAAGCTTTTGTTGGAAAAGAGCAAAAATTTATGTATGTTCCCAAGGTGTATGTGCCTAAACCGCAGCATGTTTTTAAGATTGGTAAGACTTAATTCAACTAAGAGTGACTTGCAGGTTGAATCATCTTCGGGAACCTCTAAAGTGCCTAGTGTGGTAAGTGGTGATCTTGAGGAAACAGTTGATCTTAATGCTTCTTTCGAAAATACTTGATTCGCACTTTCTGCGCCTAGCTCAAAGGCGTTAAAGAAAAGCACTCTTGGGAGATAACCCAATATTTTTACTTTTAGTTTTTTATTTTCTTTTATTTGAGTCTTGGAAGTTATTACTACTGTAATAACCTCTCCTTATCCTTTTTATTTCGTTTTTGTGCCCAGAGAAGCCTCTAATTTGAGTGAGGTAAGATTTGGGGATGTTGCTGTCCTAAAACAGTTTTCGGTGCTGCACCGTAAAAATTCGTGAAAATTCTCAGAATATCTTTTGGATCTGAGATTTCTTGTGCATATGCCCCAGGTTATATCCAAACTTTCATTAGTTATACACTTTTTGATTTGAGCAACATAAAACCCTCTAAAAATTTGACCTTTGTCAGATGTTCTATTTTGACAGATTTCTGCCATTATTTGTGTTTGCCGCTCGATCGCTTTCTTTTTGAGTTCTTTTGATCACGGAACTTTTGTGGAAGTTGCTACAGTAGTATATGCTTTATATGTGGTGGTTTTGAGTTGAAACCTGAAGCAAAAAGGGTTGATTCATTGTTATGTTATGCTTACACTAATGTTGCTAATAGAATTGTGTTTAGTTTTGTATGAAGGAAGTTTTCAAGTGTAGGGATTGGAGAATGATGAGATGAGTTGAAGAATGGACAAAAGCTCAAGCTTGGGGATGCCCATGTCACCCCAAGAAATATCCAAGAGGTACAAGCATCAAAGCTTGGGGATGCCCCCGAGGCACCCCTTCTTCATCGGCAAAAATCAGGTCACCTTTCAACACACTATATTTTTATTGCTTCATGCATTATGCGTTTTTCTTGGAGCGTCAGTTGTTTTTAGTTTTGTTTAGTTTTTTTTGCTGCAATAAATGATTGGACCCCAACAAATTCCTTTTGGAGAAGTTGCCCCTTCGACTATAAAGACCCCCCGACGGGAAAAACCTAAACACCCGATCACTTTTCCAGAATACATCGCGATCCGCCGCCGCCGTCGACCCGAGATCGAGAGGGTCCAGAAGCTCTTCCCGGCACCCTGCCGGAGAGGGGAATCGCCACCGGAGATCTTCTTCATTGCCATGCTTGCCTCTGGCGCGATGAGTGAGTAGTCTACCTTGGACTATGGGTCCATAGTAGCAGCTAGTTGGTTGTCTTCTCCACCATGTGCTTCATGTTTAGATCTCGTGGGCTGCCTTACATGATCGAGATCACCGTTATGTAATTCTACATGTTGTGTTTGTTGGGATCCGATGAATATTGGTGTTATGATTGAGTTGATGTGCTGAATATTATCTTATGTTATCTCTATATTGTTTATGATCTTGCATGCTCTCCGTTTATAGTAGCTATCTTGGCCGAGTAGATACTAGTGACTCCAAGAGGGGGTATTTATGCTCGATAGTTGGGTTCATGCCTCTATTTAATCTGGGGGAGTGACAGAAACCTCTAAGGTTGTAGATGTGTTGTTGCCACTAGGGAGAAAACAACATTCATATGCTCAAGGGCATATGCTTTGTTTACATTACACACTTTGCTTAATGCAGTTATCTGTTGTTCGCAACTTAATACTTGTGGAGTTCTCGGATTGATTCGCCACAAGTGGATTATTAGTCATAGATGCAGTTGGATGGCGGTCTATGTATCTTGTTGTAATGCCCAGAGTAAATCTCATAGTGATCCTTGATGGTGTGGTGATGATGATGCCAGAAAACTTGATTGCGTGTAGTAAATGACCGGCCAGTTGGAAACCCCAAGAGAAGGTTTGATGAATATAGCAGCAAATTTTCCCTCAGTTATGAAACCAAGGTTATCAATCCAGTAGGAGGAATACAATATGACTGAAGGTGATGCCCGCTAGCTTTGTGACAGCTCCGGACAATTTATAGGGCACCTCGTCCAAGCTTTGCTTTGCGAGCGGCAACGTGGAACCTGCACACAACACAACCAAATACTTTGTTCCCAACTTACGATGAGGTTGTTAATCTCACCGGTTTGCTTGAAATAAAGGGTATGAGCGTGTCGAGTGGAAAACAATAGTAGTATGAGAGTAAAGTAAACAGTGCGAGTAAAGTAAACAGATGATAGCAATATAAAGGAAATAGGACCAGGGTCCATATTTCACTAGTGGTGTCTCTCCATAAGATAAAATAACACATGCTGGGTAAACAAATTACAGTTGGGCAATTGATAGAATAAAGACAACGTGCATATGTCGAGAGGATCACTATGAGATTTACTCTGGGCATTACAACAAGATACATAGACCGCCATCCAACTGCATCTATGACTAATAATCCACTTGTGGCGAATCAATCCGAGAACTCCACAAGTATTAAGTTGCGAACAACAGATAACTGCATTAAGCAAAGTGTGTAATGTAAACAAAGCATATGCCCTTGAGCATATGAATGTTGTTTTCCCCCTAGTAGCAACAACACATCCACAACCTTAGAGGTTTCTGTCACTCCCCCAGATTAAATAGAGGCATGAACCCACTATCGAGCATAAATACCCCCTCTTCGAGTCACTAGCAACTACTCGGCCAAGATAGCTACTAACAACGGAGAGCATGCAAGATCATAAACAACATAGCGATAACATAAGATAATATTCAGTACATCAACTCAATCATAACACCAATATTCATCGGATCCCAACAAACACAACATGTATAATTACATAACGGTTATCTCGATCATGTAAGGCAGCTCACGAGATCTAAACATGAAGCACATGGTGGAGAAGACAACCAACTAGCTACTGCTATGGACCTATAGTCCAAGGTAGACTACCCACTCATCACGCCGGAGGCAAGCATGGCGATGAAGAAGACCTCCGGTGGCGATTCCCCTCTCCGTCAGGGTGCCGGGAAGAGCTTCTGGACCCTCCCGATCTCGGGTCAACGACGGCGGCGGATCGCGATGTGTTTCTGGAAAAGTGATCGGGTCTTTAGGTTTTTCCCGTCGGGGGGTCTTTATAGGCGAAGAGGCGTCGTCAAAAGTGGGCCAGGGTGGCCTCACCACCAGGGGCGCGGGCCAGCCCTGGGGCGTGATACGTCTCAAACGTATCTATAATTTTTGATGCTCCATGCTTGTTTTTACACCATTTGCCTATTATTTCGTTACACTTAGTGGCACTTTTATGCATTTTCCGGAACTAACCTATTAACAAGTTGCCACAGTGCCAGTATCCTGTTTTCTGCTATTTTTGTGTTTCAGAAGTGATACACAGGAAATATTCTCGGAATTGGACGAAACAAGTTCCTGAAGTCTTATTTTACCCGGAAGCTTCCAGAGATCCGAAGAGGAGTAGGAGGGGGGCCACCAGGGCCCCACACGCATGGGCGGCGCGGCCAGCCCCCTGGCCACGCGGGCCCCGTGTGAGGGAGCCTGGCCCCTCCTCTGACATCGCCCCTTCGCCTATAAAGACCCCCCGACGGAAAAAACCTAAGGACCCGATCAGATTTCCAGAACACATCGCGATCCGCCGCCGCCATCGACCCGAAGATCGGGAGGGTCCAGAAGCTCTTCCCGGCACCCTGCCGGAGAGGGGAATCGCCACCGGAGGTCTTCTTCATCGCCATGCTTGCCTCCGGAGCGATGAGTGAGTAGTCTACCTTGGACTATGGGTCCATAGCAGTAGCTAGATGGTTGTCTTCTCCACCATGTGCTTCATGTTTAGATCTCATGAGCTGCCCTACATGATTGAGATCACCGTTATGTAATTCTACATGTTTGGTTTGTTGGGATCCGATGAATATTGGTGTTTATGATTGAGTTGTTGTACTGAATATTATCTTTTTTTATCTCTATGTTGTTTATGATCTTGCATGCTCTCCGTTGTTAGTAGCTATCTTGGCCGAGTAGTTGCTAGTGACTCCAAGAGGGGGTATTTATGCTCGATAGTGGGTTCATGCCTCTATTTCACCTGGGGGAGTGATAGAAACCTCTAAGGTGGTAGATGTGCTGTTGCTACTAGGGAGAAAACAACATTCATATGCTCAAGGGCATATGCTTTGTTTACATTACACACTTTGCTTAATGCAATTATCTGTTGTTCGCAACTTAATACTACTGGGGTGTTCGGATTGATATCCCCGGGAGTGGATTATTAGTCATAGATGCAGTTGGATGGCGGTCTATGTATTTTGTTGTAATGCCCAGAGTAAATCTCATAGTGATCTTCTTGACATATCATGTTTATCTTTATTCTATCAATTGCCCAACTGTAATTTGTTTACCCAGCATGTGTTATTTTATCTATGGAGAGACACCACTAGTGAACTGTGGACCCCGGTCCTATTTCCATCATATTGCTATCACCTGTTTACTTTACTCGCACTGTTTACTTTACTCGCATACTATATTATTTTCCACTTGATACGCTCATAATCTTTGTTTCAAGCAAACCGGTGAGATTGACAACCTCATCGCAAGTTGGGAACAAAGTACTTGGTTGTGTGTGTGCAGGTTCCGCATCACCTTCAGTCGTCGCTGTCTCTCCTCTCCTGATCGATAAACCTTGGTATCTTAACTGAGGGAAAACTAGCTGCTATACTCATCATACCTTCCTCTTGGGGTTCCCAACGGGCTGGTTATCCACCACGCACAAGGACCGTCTGCGCCCACGTCAACTACACGCCAGCAGCCTCTTTTCTGGCGCCATCAACAAGTAGCAGCTTCTTTTCTGGCGCCGTTGCCGGGGAGGAAGAGAAGACTTCTGCGAGGGGAGTTCTTCGCACACACATCCTTTACTTTGTTTATTGTTTTGCTTTACTTTATTTATTTTACCTGCATTGCTTTTTATCAAAAACCCAAAAAAATTAGAATCCTTGGTAGTTGCTACTACTATGTCGCCCGAGGACATGATTTTTACTTTTAAGCAGAAAGATGAGGAAAGCTTTAAAGAAGCTTGGTCTAGAATTTACGATTGGCATGAAAAAACTGAACCTAAAATGACTTTGAGTTTGCTTCTTAGTAGCTTTTACTTTGGACTTTCTCTTCGTTATAGATATGCTTTGGATGCTACTGCAGAAGGAGATTTCCTTCATTGTGATGGAGATCAAGCCTTCAATATTATAAAAAAGTTGATTACAATTTATAGCATGCCAACCTATTTTGATTCCTCTCTTGTGTGCATTTTTAATAGACTTAATACTCTTGAGACTCGCACTGCTAGTTTGAATTCTTGCTACAATACTTTGCGCCAGCATTTTGATTATGTGCCAACAAATACTGAACCTTCGAGTTGGTATCCTACGATAAAAATCACCATTAGTGGTGAAACTTTTCATGCTCGTTGTGATATTATGTCTGAATTTTGTCTCATGCCAAAGGATGTTTATGAATCTTTGAGCCTTTGGAAGCTTTCTGAGGGAGGAGAAGGAATTTCTCTTACTAACAATGCCACTATATTTCCCCTTGGAATAGCTGAAGGAGTTTTTACAAAAGTCCTAGGAAGAATGATATCTACTGATTATCTTGTTATTGAATGCGTAGGAAAAGGACAAATCACACTTGGAAGATCCATTCTGAAGCTCCTGGGCGCCGTCATCGATGTGGGAAAAGGCAATATAACATTTACCTCTCCACCTTGAAATAACCATGTCTTTCCTAGAGTCAAGAGCAAAGGTAAGAAAGGAAGACGTAAGGCACGTGCTCATCCTAGCACTTCATCACTTGATATTACTTGATTCGCAATTTTCTGCGCCTAGCTCAAAGGCGTTAAAGAAAAGCACTCTTGGGAGATAACCCAATGTTTTCTTTTCAGCACTTTTTCTTTTATTTGAGTCTTGGAAGTCATTACTACTGTAATGACCACTCCTTATCTTGTTTATTTCATTTTTGTGCCAAGAGAAGCCTCTAATTTGAGTGAGGTAAAATTTGGGGATGTTGCTGTCCTGAAACTGTTTTCGGTGCTGCACCGTAAACATTCGTGAAAATTCTCTGTTTATCTTTTGGACCTGCGATTTCTTTTGCATATGCCCCAGGTTATATCCAAACTTTTGTTAGTTGAACACTTTTTTATTTGAGCAACAGAAAATCCCTTAAAAATTCGACCTTTGTCAGCTGTTCAGTTTTGACAGATTTCTGCCAATATTTGTGTTTGCCACTTTATCGCTTTCTTTTGAGTTCTTTTGATCATGGAACTTTTTGGGAGGTTGCTACAGTAGTATTTGCTATATATGTGGTAGTTTTGAGTTGAAACCTGAAGCAAAAAGAGGTTGATTATATGTTATGCTTGCACTAATGTTGCTAATAGAATTGTGTTTAGTTTTTATGAAGGAAGTTTTCAAGTGTAGGGATTGGAGAATGATGAGATGAGTTGAAGAATGGACAAAAGCTCAAGCTTGGGGATGCCCATGCATCACCCCAAGAAATATCAAAGAATTACAAGCATCAAAGCATGGGGATGCCCCCGAGGCACCCCTTCTTCGTCGGCAAAAATCAGGTCACCTTTCAAAACACTATATTTTTATTGCTTCATGCACTATGTGTTTTTCTTGGAGCGTCAGTTGTTTTAGTTTTCTTAGTTGTTTAGTTTGTTTGTTTGCTGCAATAAATGGTTGGACCCCAACAAATTTCCTTTGGAGGAGATGTACTCGTTTTCATTTGCAAAGAACACTCCGTTTTTCATTCTTACAATTTCATCGAGTGTTCTTCTTTTTCTGCTACTGCTTTTGGTTTTCGTTTTCGCCTTGATTTGCGTTCAGATATTGTCATATCTTTTCATCAAGGTGTATTTTTGCCTCTGATCTTTATTGGTTTTCATCAAAAGAGGTGTTTATAAAAATTTCAAATGGTGTTGGAAAAGAGAAAAAGCTTTGTGCAAAATAGTGGTACAAGAAGGAGCTTGTGTAGACTGCGGCTTAGGCTTTTTCATGTCATGCTTGATGTCTTTTTGATAGTATGCTTAGTGGTTTTGCTATAGCATGACTTGTCTCAAATAACTGAGATTGCTTAATGAGCCTTTGAAAAAATCATGCGTTGTTTTTATTGTATGGAAGCATTATTTTGGTTTTCTCCTTGATGCTTTATTTGGGTTGACTTGGCGCATGCTCACACATGTTAGACTCTTACAAAGTCGCCAATAGCCTTCATGATCATTTAGTTTTTGACTTTTGATGCCATCTTATGCTTCTTTTAATGTCGCTTTGTCGCTTTGCATGATTATGGCCATTATTGCTCTCTTAGTTGGTCGCTCCCAGTCTTTTGCTAGCCCTCGCCTTGTACTGAGTATGAGCTCTACTCGTGCATCCAACTCCTAAAAGCCAAAGTTTTCCAAAGTGTCCACCATACATACCTACTAGCAATTTGCTATTCCAAGTAAATTTGACTTGCTTTTATTTTCTCTTCAAATTAAACTCTTACCAGTGTTATGCGAAATTCGGTCAGTAAAGCTCTCACGAACCGGAAGGCACACTTTACTTTTTCCTGTTCTTAAAAATTTGACATTGTGGTCTCTTATGTTGAGTTGTTATGCTTGCAAGTTGTAAGTTGGATTCTAGCCCATCCATGCTGTCATGGGGCAAGCTTTCAACATTGCACTTCTTATTTGAGTTGATATCGTGATCTTTTGTTTATGGATGCCCGCGGTGTGAAATGAATTGGGAATCTTGTGGGGATCATGGAGTTTGTATATGTGTTAGGGAAACGCCGGGCCGCCAATCTAAGCCATGCATAATTCATGGTGGAAATTTGCAGCATACCCATGGTGAACATACGACGACGCATCTCACAATAAAAAGCTAAACAAAAGGCAAATAAAAGAGATGTCGAGGTGTTTATTGTCTGCTTGTCCTGTCATTTTGGTGTGGGCTTGTTCCATGTCATCGGGCACAGAGGTACCCCATTGGCGGTTCTCAATGATATGCATATACTTACAATGACAAGAGCCTTGCTTGGGACTCTAAGTAAAGTAGCATGAGGTTTGGGTACTCGTATTCACGGGGCACGAGGTTTTCAACTTATGATTTGTCAAGCATATGCATCATAATTGTTCTCGCATTAACTTTAACCATTCAAGATGCTTATGATGGGGTCAATGAGAGCTCAAAGCCGGTAAGTACCATAATTTTTGAAGGTTATAAAACTTGCAATCACTGCTTCCCTCTGCGAAGGGCCTTTCTTCTACTTTTATGTTGAGTCACCACCTTCTTTCTTTATGCACCATTAAGAGAGCATAGTTGTCATTCTTAGTGTGATATGCATTGTCCCAAAGTTCATTGATTGACTCATATTGTTGGTTTCACTTGTTCTTAAATTATTTGTATCTAGTCGCCCTCTTAAACTTGAAGGTGTCCTATGCATTTATGTTTTGCTCTCTTTGAAGGACAAGCTGAAAACCATTTGTATGTTTTTCCTTATGATTTGAACACACGTTTGACTTTCATTGTTTCATTTTCATGATCTTTTGTTTGTGTTCATTTACATGTTTACAACATGGTTGCTAAGTTCTTATTGTCATGATTATATCTTCATGCCCATGTTTTAAGTTCTTAAGATCCCAGCTCACAAATGCTTACATATATGATCAAGATTGTGTAGGTGCATGTCACCTCAAAAATTATTCTTTTGTTATCACTTACCTAGTCGAGGACGAGCAGGAGTTAAGCTTGGGGATGCTTGATACGTCTCAAACGTATCTATAATTTTTGATGCTTCATGCTTGTTTTTACACCATTTGCCTATTGTTTCGTTACACTTAGTGGCACTTTTATGCATTTTCTAGAACTAACCTATTAACAAGTTGCCACAGTGCCAGTTTCCTGTTTTCTGCTGTTTTTGTGTTTCAGAAGTGATACACAGGAAATATTCTCGGAATTGGACGAAACAAGTTCCTGAAGTCTTATTTTACCCGGAAGCTTCCAGAGATCCGAAGAGGAGTAGGAGGGGGGCCACCAGGGCCCCACACGCATGGGCGGTGCGGCCAGCCCCCTAGCCGCGCAGGCCCCGTGTGAGGGAGCCTGGCCCCTCCTCTGACATCGCCCCTTCGCATATAAAGACCCCCCGACGAAAAAAACCTAAGGACCCGATCAGATTTCCAGAACACATCGCGATCCGCCGCCGCCGTCGATCCGAAATCGGGAGGGTCCAGAAGCTCTTCCCGGCACCCTGCCAGAGAGGGGAATCGCCACCGAAGGTCTTCTTCATCGCCATGCTTGCCTCCGGAGCGATGAGTGAGTAGTCTACCTTGGACTATGGGTCCATAGCAGTAGCTAGATGGTTGTCTTCTCCACCATGTGCTTCATGTTTAGATCTCATGAGCTGCCCTACATGATTGAGATCACCGTTATGTAATTCTACATGTTTGGTTTGTTGGGATCCGATGAATATTGGTGTTTATGATTGAGTTGCTGTACTGAATATTATCTTTTGTTATCTCTATGTTGTTTATGATCTTGCATGCTCTCCGTTGTTAGTAGCTATCTTGGCCGAGTAGTTGCTAGTGACTCCAAGAGGGGGTATTTATGCTCGATAGTGGGTTCATGCCTCTATTTCACCTGGGGGAGTGACAGAAACCTCTAAGGTGGTAGATGTGCTGTTGCTACTAGGGAGAAAACAACATTCATATGCTCAAGGGCATATGCTTTGTTTACATTACACACTTTGCTTAATGCAATTATCTGTTGTTCGCAACTTAATACTACTGGGGTGTTCGGATTGATATCCCCAGGAGTGGATTATTAGTCATAGATGCAGTTGGATGGCGGTCTATGTATTTTGTTGTAAGGCCCAAAGTAAATCTCATAGTGATCTTCTTGACATATCACGTTTATCTTTATTCTATCAATTGCCCAACTGTAATTTGTTTACCCAGCATGTGTTATTTTATCTATGGAGAGACACCACTAGTGAACTGTGGACCCCGGTCCTATTTCCATCATATTGCTATCACCTGTTTACTTTACTCGCACTATTTACTTTACTCGCATACTATATTATTTTCCACTCAATACGCTCATAATCTTTGTTTTAAGCAAACCGGTGAGATTGACAACCTCATCGCAAGTTGGGAACAAAGTACTTGGTTGTGTGTGTGCAGGTTCCGCATCACCTTCAGTCGTCGCTGTCTCTCCTCTCCTGATCGATAAACCTTGGTATCTTAACTGAGGGAAAACTAGCTGCTATACTCATCATACCTTCCTCTTGGGGTTCCCAACGGGCTGGTTATCCACCACGCACAAGGACCGTCTGCTCCCACGTCAACTACATGCCAGCAGCCTCTTTTCTGGCGCCATCAACAAGTAGCAGGGCGCGCTGCCTTGTGGTGTGGCCGCCCTATGGCCCCTCTCCGTCTCCTCTTCGGTTCTCTGAAAGCTTCGGTAAATATCTGGACGTCTGGCTTTTGTTTCGTCCAATTCTGAGAATATTTCCTGTGTAACTTTTCTGAAACACAAAAATAGCAAAAAACAGGGAACGGGCACTGTGGCATCTCATTAATAGGTTAGTTCCGGAAAATGCATAAAAATACCACGAAGTGTAACAAAACACTAAACAAATGGTGTAAAAACAAGCATGGAGCATCAAAAATTATAGATATGTTGGAGACGTATCAGCATCCCCAAGCTTAACTCCTGCTCGTCCTCGAGTAGGTAAGTGATAACAAAAGAAATAATTTTTGAGGTGACATGCACCTACACAATCTTGATCAACTATGTAAGCGTTGTGCGCTGGGATCAAATGAACTTAAAACATGGGCATGAAAGATATAATCTTGATAGAAGAAACTTAGCAACCATGTTATAACATGAAAATAAACACAAACAAAAGATCATGAAAATGAAACAATGAAAGTCAAACGTGTGTTCAAATCATAAGGAAAAACATACAAATGGTTTTCAGCTTGTCCTTCATGAGAGAGTAAAACATAAATGCATAGGACACCTTCAAGTTTAAGAGGGCGACTAGATACAAATAATTTGAGAACAAGTGAAACCAACAATATGAATCAATCAATGAAAACTTTGGGACAATGCACATTATACTGAGAATGAATACTATGCTCTCTTAACGGTGCATAAAGGTAGAAGGTGGAGACTCAACATAAAAGTAAAAGAAAGGCCCTTCGCGGAGGGAAGCAGTGATTAAACATGAGCTAGAGCTTTTCATTTGTAAAACAGAGATAAAAATTGGGTTTTGAGAGGTGGTTATTTTATGTCAACGACTAGCAATGGGGTCTTACTATCTTCCATAATAAACAAGTGAGAGCGGTTCCGAGTTCTTTGAAAATTTGGCTCATTGGTGCTCTTTTATAAAGCTTTGGCACTCTTCCCCACCTTTTTTCCTTTCTCAAACCATGGCTAACCGATTCCATCGGGTGCCCACCAACATTCAGATACCATGGAGGAGTGCCTTTTTTTCTTTTTCTTTTTAAAAAATTAGATTGCAATGGTCTGACCAGCTCTCATGCAAAATTAATGACGAGCAGATGAAGCTGTCTAGTCGAGGGGTACTTAATTTAATATGGAAGATAGCAATTCTGACCAATACGTCCCCATGAGCTAAAAATAGTGGCACAAAACGAGAAGTAGTTGAAAGTTTTGAAAGGTAGCACATGAAAATTTACTTGGAATGGCTTACAAATACCATGCATAGGAATTTATAGTGGACACAATGGCAAACTTGGTTTTTAGGAGTTGGATGCACGAGTAGAGCTCATACTCAGTACAAAATGAGGGCTAGCAAAAGACTGGAAGCGACCAACTAAGAGAGCAATAACGGCCATAATCATGCATAGCAACAAAGCGACATTAAAAGAAGCATAAGATGGGATCAAAAGTCAAAAACTAAATGATCATAGAGGCTATGGCGACTTTGTATGAGTCTAACATGTGTGAGCATGCGCCAAGTCAACCCAAATAAAGCATCAAAGGAGAAAACCAAAATAATGCTTCCAAATAATTAAAACAACGCATGATTTTTTTCAAAGGCTCATTAAGCAATCTCAGTTATTTGAGACAAGTCATGCTACAGCAAAACCACTAAGCATACTATCAAAAAGACATTAAGCACGACATGCAAAAGCCTAGGCCGCAGTCTACACAAGCTCCTTTTTGTACCACTTTTTTGCATAAAGCTTTTTCTCTTTTCCAACATCATTCGAACTTTTTATAAATAACTCTTTTGATGAAAACCAACATGGACCAGAGGTCAAAATACACCTTGATGAAAAGATATAACAAGATCTAAACACAAATCAAGGTGAAAATCGAAAGCTAAATGCAGTTCTAGAAAAAGAAGAACACTCGTTGAAACGATAAGAGTGAAAAACTGAGTGTTCTTGGCAAATGAAAAGCAAGGCAACTTCTCCAAAAGGAAATTTGTTGGGGTCCAACCATTTATTGCAGCAAACAAAACTAAACAAAATTGAAAGCTAAAAACAACTGACGCTCCAAGAAAAACGCATAATGCATAAAGCAATAAAAATATAGTGTTTTGAAAGGTGACCTGATTTTTGCTGATGAAGAAGGGGTGCCTCGGGGACATCCCCAAGCTTTGACACTTGTACTTCTTGGATATTTCTTGGGGTGACATGGGCATCCCCAAGCTTGAGCTTTTGTCCATTCTTCAACTCATCTCATCATTCTCCAATCCCTACACTTGAAAACTTCCTTCATACAAAACTAAACACAAATCTATTAGCAACATTAGTGTGAGCATAACATTGAATCAACCCTTTTTTGCTTCAGGTTTTAACCTAAAACCACCACATATAAAGCATATACTACTGTAGCAACTTCCCCAAAGTTCCGTGTGTTTGATGAATTTTTGTACCAAAAATTCATAATATAAATCTTATATTTACTAATTGGAGGCACTGTAGGAGGCTCCACGTTAATCCGTGGTAATTTTCCAGCAAAGCATAACGTCGAACGTTAGATCTTTGTTGGGCAGGATTTGGACCATTGATTTGATCGTGATGGTACGAAGACTCCTAAACTAGCACGCGACTTTGCCTACCCTGCCTCCAAACCCCCGTCTCTTCCAGATCAAAGAACAAATGTCACGCCCGTCTCGTGTTACCCACCGCTGCGGCGATCTAAACATGGCCTTTCCATCGAATCCACTCCTCTGTCGCAACTCCCGCAGCTCTGCTCACCGCAGTCACCATATGGTTTAGCCATCAATAAATTTCCAGGGAAACAACCTGCAATGAATCCCAGTGGATCATGGTTTCTAGCCACTCGCCCGTGCAAGGTGCACAAGCTCCAGATTCTGATTGTTCCCATCCCCTTAAATTTTCTCTTTATGCCAATCCTTGGATATATAATATTTATCTGTTGTGGTATGAATCAATACCTTACTGATATAATTTTTGAAGATGCCACCTTTGTCTTATGTAAATATGCGCTACTAAATTTTTTGAACAACATGATTAGTTAATTGAAAGTTTTGATTGCATGTTTCTATTTATTATCCAGTCTACCTGTACCTGTTTTTTCCTCGGCTCTAATCACTCTAATGTTGTGTCAAACCAAAAGTGTGTAACGGTAGTCTAATGCAACAAAGGTCCGTTTTTCTTAATGCCAGATTGGTTCTTGGATTATAATTCTACCATTTGTGTTGAAGAAGGCATTCCATTGGTACTTGAATCTGTTGTCTGGTATTTCAGCAAAATCTCTTTTTAAAAGGTAAACCTCTCTCTTTATGATTTTTAAAATAATAAATTCGTCTCAATGTATGCAGATGAATTTATTTTTAAATGATAAGCTGTGTGATATAGTTTCATTTGTAATTTCGAAATAACCCAATTTGTATCTGTGTACACTATTACTGTCTTATAGCACATATATCTGCCTCATGGACACGTGTTTAATCTAGGCAACCATGTATCTGTTACGAGATTTGCATCTGTATGCCTACGATATTTGGATCTGTATTATGTATGTCTATGAAGAGTTCAGTTCTTGATTTCTAAATTTCGTGGGGCAGAGGATGGACTTTAATTTTTTTTATGAGAATCATTTTCTTTCAGGTATTTAATATTCGGATTTGCTAAGCAACAGGTGTCCGAAGTGCACTAACGTAAACCTGCCCTCAGCACCCAGTCGCACTGCATGCAGTTTGTTTTCCGTGTGTACTGTACAGAAGCAGAGTTCCGTTTCTCAGGTGAAGTACCAGCCGGCGGATTCATGTAATTAATCTGCAACTTAAATTTAAATATATGCTTGCATCAATGTTATTATGTGGATAGCAATAGAATTTGTGCATCAAAAGCACTATAAGCTAACATTGTGTGCTACAGACTACAGAGTTCTCTCTCGGTTTCACCAAGTCCTGCAGGTCCTCCCTGGTCAAAACCATCTTCTGCCTTTGAGTCGTCTTTCTATGAGCTCTCTCAAACAGAGAACAAACCACAAGAAAATAAAAGAACAGAGAACGGGAAGGAATCGCGGTCGGCCATTGTCTAGCGATCGACGGAAGCAGCTGGTGAGCGTAAGCACGGCACATACCAGGCAGTAGAACTCTGCAATTTAACAGACCTGGACCTTGGCATCAACGACTCAACGAGGACAAAATTGACCTTGCTAAAACTGCAGGCCTGAGGCGGTAATTCTCTGCCAAGTCCCAATCCTGACCACCTTGTGTTGCAACTTCTGGTTCTTAGCATTGGACAAAGCACGTTAGGTGTTTCAAGAATGGCTCACTTGACAGCGCTTCAGCTATATCACAAGGATTTTTCTTGGAACAATTTATAATTTCATGGTTGAATCAGTAAATTAATATCATTAGTATAGGACTAATGCTATATTTTGGCTTGAACCATATTTGCTCATAAAAGAGAATTTGTTTGCGCTCGACAAGAATATTTGTTCACTCAGAAACTTCAACCTTGAATAGGCAAGTGACATTCAACACTATTTTCTTGCTTCAACTTTGAAGTTTGGATCTACATATATTTGCATTCTAAAGGAAATTTTCTTTAATGGATTTTCATATGTGTATATTGGTGTCGCTAGACTATTTCCTGAAACTTTTAATAGATAGTCTATTAAAGTATTGTCAATATTTTGTCTACAGTCCGAGCAAAAATCTAAACACGTAGAGGGCTTTCTTTCAAGGCCAATAGCTTCTTGAAATTGGATGTCATAGCGTGAAACAAAATTCATATGTAATAAGGGAGACTAATTAGAATAATGAAATTAGTTCTTTTTAAATATGCTAGACCGTGCAGGTGCACGGGTTAACGACTAGTATATATAAATTGGCATGGCTCTTATCTATGGCATGCAGGTCCCGTGAGGGCAAAATATTTCTGAAAAGATATATATTCGATATTGGACTCATCTTATAGAGTTCATTGCCTGCATTCTAATGGTGCAAAAAGATTACAAGTTCGACGAACTATGTAGAAATCATGGTCTTCTAAAGATTCTGCGTTTAAAAGAGCTAGCTAGCTAAGTTCTTGAGCACCATGCACATCGATCAGCATGCATGTAATCTTTGAATATTTTATGGCATGAGCAAATGTGTATACGTCTTTGCCTACCCATGGTCATGATGTACTAAGCCCAAGGCCCACAATACAGAGGTAACGCCTGCCTTGGTGTAGTGTGTACTCAAGCTGTACGTCTAGTTCCTTCATGGCGGCGTCTCGGAGTTGATGGCATCGTGTGTTTGCCGATTCTTCGGATCGGCGGCTTTCAGTTTCTTGGATGGTGTCGTCGAGGCGGAGGCGATGATCCCATCAGGTGTGTTCATCCTCCTGCTCTGTCCCCGTTACTATGGCGTTGGCTCCGACGTCATGGTGGAGCAGGGAGGATGTGTTGTCCAGGAGTACGTGCAGACGTTTGTCTGCGTATGTGACAGACGGAAGATGGTGTATCCTATGCTGGGTTTGTGGATGGAGGCCGGCAATTCTGATTTCCTCCCCCGACGCTGTAGTCGTGGGGGGGTATCAGTTCTGGAGTTCGATCGCGTGTCCGAGGACATGTTGCCTCGGTCCGATTCTTTCATCGACAATGGTTTTGCCTCCGGCAAACTACTTTGGAGGTCCGAAAAGCTGCTGATCAGCGATGGAGCCGTGTCGAGCTCGGGTGTTGTGGTGATCTGTCTTCCGTCCCTTTGGCGTTCGCTTTGGTGGTGTCGAAGGAGGAGGATAGACGCTGGTTTTTTGCATAGGTTTATCCTATCTTTTCAGTTCTGTAAGGTCTGTTCGTTCGTAACTTGTAACTTGTTTTTATCTTATGAATAAAGAGCGGATTACAGTGTCAAAAAAAAAGTTGTACGTCTAGTTTCTAGATCCCTCGTCCGTATACGTATCCAGAAACAAACCAGATAAACTCAGACGTAATCAAAACCAATTCGCCGGCTAGTTACAACCGAGGGATGCGCAGCGATAAGCTCGTCCTCGTTTTAAACGGGTTGCCGTGTGAAACAAGATGATAGCCACCGCCTATATAAAGCCAGGGATCGCTCGGCCCTGGGAGGAGGGAGAGACACGCCCGTGCGCCGCCAGGCTGCGGCGCTCCATCCACGCATGCATGGGTGACGCGAGGCGAAGCCCTGCTGTGCGCCAAGCCAACACCATCTAAACTCACATCTCATCCTCACGAAAGACCCCAGAAGGAGACAGATACACGCACCACACCGAGGCTCTGTTCCGTGGGAGAGTAATCACGCGGAGAGAAGCCAACACACGCGCACGGGAAGAGCAAGATCTCATCACCGCTTTCCCCTGCGCCACACACCCAATCACCACGTTCTAACTGCACCTCGTCGGGAGGGCGCGTGCACGCTGCCTAGCACACGAAGCCATGTTGATCATCGCGCCGGACATCTTCATCGAGGGTAAGTTATAAGATCCGATCATGAGATTGGTTTTGTATGAAGAAAAGAGTACATCTTGCGCGATTCAATCTATTCGTCTGCGAGACACATCTGTTCTCTCTTTCAATCAAATCATGGTAATGATTGCCTCATCAAAGTCGCCCATAAGAGGTGCACAACCATGGTTTGACCATCGTATCGATGTCGGCCATGTGGACTAACCGTGCATACTTACCACCACGGCTCGACCGCCTCATCAACGTCGGCCGTGTGGATCCGTATTACAACCACGGCTCGACCGCCTCATCAACGTCAACCGTGTGGATCCGTATCGCAACCATGGCTCGACTGCCCCATCAAAGTCGGCTATGCGGAACCTACGCGATTTATCACAACCATGGTAGCAACGTCAATGTTGTCCATGTGGAATAAAACGTGAGCATCTACAAACCCATCGTCTGACTGTTTCATCTATGTCGGCGGTGCACAACCTTGATCCTTGTTAAGGAGCTTGGTTGATACAACGAGTAAAGACATGCTTCATCAATTGTCTACCTCGGATCTATGGTCTAACATCTACAAGACAATGACCAAGTTCATCATATTCATCATCTCATGTCTAGTGCCGACGAGGCTAGACGTCATACTCATCCCATGGCCAAGTGACGACGAAGTTCAATCACTATGTCATCAACACGTCTTAATTTTGATGAGATAGTCACACCGTTGCTGGGAACGACGAGGCAAAAGCAACATTATTTGATGAAGTCAGGGTCATATGGCTGGGCACCGACGAGGCAAAAGCCACCCTTTTCATCGATAAATCTCACTCTTAATTATGTACGTCGCGATAGCATATCGTGATTGTGTTTCGGCGAAACAAAGCCGCACTCTTTCTCATAGTTATTCAAACGACGACGACCATCAACGCAACATAATCGGAGGTATTCTGTAGGCTTGTCCTACAGATATAATTAACCGGCCGCTTTGCAAAAGCGCCGGGAATCAGCGGACTACACGCAATCTCTCCAAATCAGTTCTCCTTAAGCATACTCGCAGAAGGCAAAATAAGCAAATTCCTATGGGAGCATGTACAATGTACTTTGTATTCAATATAATGATCAATAAAGATACAGAGTTCCCATATATACTATGTGCATTTGTCATACATATATTTTGTTTATTTTTTCCTTCGAAACAAAATGGCACGCCCAGTGGGATCTGGTTCTCCTCCCATCTTTGCTGCGCTCCGATCATCGTCCAGATTTATCGGGACGAGCCAAGGCTCGGTCCTCCCAAAAAATGTCATGTGCGTGTTTGCAATTTTGCATGCACCCAAAATATTAGTGCACACAAGTATCTAGCGATGAATGAGCTAGAAGTGCTCCTTTGAAAGAAAGAAAAGGGTAAGTGCATGCACGTATTCTCCATATGTGCCATGCGCTTGTTTCAAGTCCATGTGTGGCATCTTTATCCCCAAGTTCAAATTATATTCACAAGACATCGCCGTTCAAACAAAATTCTGCTGGTTCTGCTCTCTAACATTCTTTACTCGTCCTAAATATCGAGGCACCTTCTGGCAACTTCGCGAGAGCTAGTAAATCAAAACAACAGGGCCTGTTCACATATGGGTCATGCATGTATCCTTTCTCTGCTGCACACATATACGGAAACAAGTGGAACTTTCCTTGATATACCCTTCCGAGCGGCTTTGATTGGAAAAAGAAATTTTATCCAGGCTGTATTGACTATGGCCATACATGCATATTCTGAAAGTTTATTAAGCAAGCGCCAACCGTGATTGGAAGTAGGCAAGTCAGTTTATGAGCATATCCATGGCTATACCGGCCACACCTAATAAGTTCATAACAGGAGTGGCCGCTCATCTCTAAGGGCTATCCTCATTTGTGAGAAATCATCTACCGTCCAAATGGTGGATGACACTTGTACTTGAATAAATTTGCAGAAGTACATGCAAATATATACTTCTAGTCCTCCCACTGCTTTTACGAAAGCATGTATCAAGAAGTAGAAGATTTTTTTTCTACTCGATACATTTCTGAAGCCATGATGTCCAAGCCGTGACACAGGTGTTAATTTCTATTCGTGATGATACCTATGAATACCTGGCATGTATTCACTAGTGCTGGTAAATTAGGGGCGTGCATGGGACAGATCATCATGCATGCCATTTTTTTGGATAAATTTTTCTTACTTTGGTCATTGGAAGCTACATATGAGAGGCCTTGATAGAGAAATAAATTCTACCGGCATGTATTTTTGTGCTGTTAAAATAATATGTCAGCTTGGCTATACACTTGTTTCTTTCCAAGTGGTTTGTTTGTTCAAAGCCAGTGCACTAAGACGTTGCAAAACAAGAAAAACTACAGCGTCCTGCATGCTCAAAGTACATGGATTAACATGTGCTAAAAAGAAAGAAAACCATGGCACACAACATTTCATGTGTCACATGACACACGTGAATGATTCTCAAGCTAATGAAAAGCAAGGACCAACATCTCACGTGGATGGTGGTTCATAAAGCCATGACGATTACTCAGGGAGAGGTACTTGATGCTGCCCCTGCTCCATTATAGCTTGAAGATGGTGGACAATGTACCGTCGACGAGCTTGTCGAAATTAATCTGGGTACAGAGGATGACCCACGACCTACTTTTGTCAGTGCCTCCCTCACGCTGGAAGAAAGAGAGAGTTACCGACAATTCCTAATAGAGTTTAGGGACTGCTTTGCATGGTCCTATAAAGAAATGCCAGGGCTCGATCCTCGAGTCGCCACTCACAAGCTAGCAATTGACCCTCAGTTCAGGCCAGTGAAGCAGCAACCACGCCGCGCCGCTTTCGCCCAGAACTACAAGACTGTATTATTGCCGAGGTAGACAAACTCATCGTCGCCGGCTTCATAAAGGAGGTACAATATGCTCGTTGGCTAGCAAATATTGTTCCAGTAGAGAAAAAGAATGGGTAAACACGCATTTGTGTCGACTTTTGTGACCTAAACCGTGCTTGTCCCAAAGATGATTTCCCCATACCCATCACTAAAATGGTCGTTGACTCTACGACTGGTTATGGTGCCTTATCCTTCATGGATGGGTCATCTGGTTATTATCAAATTAAGATGGACGAGCATGATGCCATTGACACCGCTTTCTGGACACCCAAAGGAAATTTCTATTACACAGTTATGCCTTTTGGACTAAAGAATGCGGGTGCAACATACCAACGAGCTATGACCAATATTTTGGATGATCTCATCCATAACACTGTGGAATGCTATGCCGATGACATGGTTGTCAAAACCAAAGATCGCCTACATCATCAAGACGATCTACGTGTTGTCTTTAACCGTTTAAGGAAACATCAACTCAAAATGAATCCTCTTAAATGTGCTTTTGCTGTACAATCCGGTCTATTTCTGGGTTTCATTGTCCATCACCGCGGCATCGAAATTTCACCAAAGAATATCAAAGCAGTACAAGACATGCCGCCACCTACCAATTTGAAAGAGTTGAAGTCCTTACAAGGTCATTTGGCGTACATACGACGCTTTATTTCTAATCTCTCGGGGAGTACCCAACCCTTCACGAGACTAATGAGAAAGGGCATTCCCTTTGTATGGGATGAGCAATGCCAAAACGCCTTTGAAAGTATTAAGCGATATTTGCTGAACCCTCCTGTTCTAGCTGCTCCAGTCAAAGGACGGCCCCTCATTCTATATATTGCTGCACAACCCGCTTCGGTAGGTGCATTGTTAGCCCAACATAATGATGAAGGAAAAGAGGTAGCATGCTACTACCTGAGTCGTACCATGGCAGGTGCCGAGCACAATTACTCACCCATAGAGAAGTTGTGTTTAACACTAATTTTCGCTTTGATAAAATTGCGGCATTATATGTTAGGACATGAAATACAACTTGTTGCACGTGCTGACCCCATAAAGTATGTGCTAAATCAACCTGCACTCATGGGACGTCTTGGCAAATAGGCTCTAGCCATGATGAAATATGATATTACTTATGTTCCACAGAAGGCAATAAAGGGTCAAGCATTAGCTGATTTTCTTGCAGCACATCCTTTACTTGATGACTCCCCACTAGTCGTTGAGCTACCCGACGAGGAAGTATTTACCGTCGACATCGAGTCCCAATGGGAACTATATTTTGATGGAGCCTCTCGCACAGAGACGGATCCTGACGGTGAAACAAAACGACGAGCCGGTGCGGGATTGGTGTTTAAAACACCTCAAGGAGGTACGATACATCACTCCTTTTCCCTTCTCAAAGAAGAATGCTCCAATAATGAAGCAGAGTATGAGGCTCTTCTCTTCGGCCTTCTACTTGCACTTTCCATGGATGTGCGTAATATTCTAGTGTATGGCGATTCCCAACTCATCATTCGCCAAGTCAATAACATATACGAGGTACGTAAACCCGAACTGGTGCCGTATCACATGGCAGCCCAAATCCTCATCAAGAAATTTGAGCATATCCAATTATTGCATGTTCCACGAAGCAAGAATTCGTCTGCAGATGCTTTAGCTAAGCTCGCAGCATCGTTGGTGCTCCCAGAAGGGGAGCCCGCTCTTGTAAAAATAGAAGAAAGGTGGCTCCTTCCGGCTGTGTTGGAGCTAATCCCGCAAGAATATGAAGTGCATCATGTTGTGGCCAATACTAGTGGAGATGACGACTGGCGCAAGCCATTTCTTATTTACTTTAATCATGGGACACTCCCAGATGACATAGTGGAAAGGCGCAGGTTGCAGCGACGCCTGCCTTCCTATGTAGTTAAAGCAAGAACTTTGTATCGGCGTTCTTTTGGACAAGAGATGTTGCTACGGTGTGTATCCAGAAATGAAGCAGAACAGGTTTTGCAAGAGGTCCACCATGGTGTGTGTGGTGGGCATCAAAGTGGACCCAAAATGTATCATAGTATCAAGCTTTGCGGCTACTATTGGCCGGGGATGATGGCAGACCGCCTTAAGATAGCACGGTCATGTCATAGCTGCCAAATCCATGGCGTTATAAAACATCAACCACCTGTTCCATTACATCCGACTGTACCTGCATGGCCCTTTGATGCATGGGGTATAGATGTCATGGGCCCATTTGAGCCTCCATCCTCTAGGGGGCACAAATTCATTCTTGCAGCAACAGACTATTTCTCTAAGTGGGCCGAAGCAGTACCATTAAGAGAAGTAAAGAGTGACAATGTCATAAACTTTCTAGAGCGTAATATCATTTATCGCTTTGGAGTCCCACATCGCATTACCTCCGATAACGAAAAGGCTTTTAAGTCACACAAAATGGTCAAATTCATGACCAAGTATAAAATCCGGTGGAATTATTCCACGGGGTATTATCCACAGGCCAATGGGCCGATTGAAGAATTTAATAAGACCCTTGGCCAGATTTTGAAAAAGACAGTTCACAAGCATCATCGCGACTGGCATGATCGTCTCTATGAAGCTCTTTGGGCTTACCGAGTTACGGTCCGTACACCAACTCAAGCTACGCCTTAATCCCTAGTCTATGGGAGTGAGGCTGTTCTTCCTCTAGAGGTGGAGCTTCCATCTTTAAGAGTGGCTATCCATGATGAGATTACCCAAGATGAGCAAATTCGGCTACGTTTTCAGCAGCTGGATTCCTTGGAAGAAGACCGCCTCAATGCACTACAAGATTTAGAGCTATATCATCGAAATATGGTGCGTGCATATGATAAACTTGTTAAACCCCGAGTTTTCCGCAAAGGAGAACTTGTTCTTGTACTTAGGCGCCCCATCGTTGTAAAAGGCAAAGCTAAAGGAAAACTTGAGCCTAAATGGAAAGGGCCATTTGTTATTGAACAAGTATACGACGGCGGTGCTTATCAGCTGATTAATCAAGAAGGGGAATGGCCAATGCCACCTATTAATGGGAGGTTCCTAAAAAAAATATTACGCGTGACCATATCCGTGTCAACCATTTTTTTTTCTCTTCGTTTTTTTGTTTTGTTTTCCTAAAAAAAACAACTTTTACAAAAAATCCATGGATGATATCAATATCCTACAGTAAATGGCTTTCCCTAAAACACGCCATGCTAGTGGTTAAAGACTTGGGAACCCTTGGGCTACTCTGAAGGTTGCACGTGCACCACACACCAATTGGAGTTGTGCCTATACCCACCACACACGACACGTGCCAAAGTGTTGCTTTCAGAAAGAGTGGGGAAAATTTCTTGGGCTACTTCTGTGTATTGAGGCCCCATACTCCTCATGTTTCCTGCCATGTCTTGGGATCCCAGAGGCAAGATGCCCTGGGGTAACCTATAGGGAAAAGAGCTCCTTGCCACCCCCGGGGTATTCTTTCACCACAGCCAAAATGCCTATGAGGGTCTATATAGTCCACAAAGTTATGTGGCTGCTCTTCAAATTCTGAACATGAGTCCCCTAGCAATTGCAAAAAGAAGGAAGGTCCTCCAGGTAGTCCAATCAAATCCTCTAGTGGAAATGAGGAAATACCATCAAAAGTTCTAGAAGTTCAAGCAATCCTCCAATAAAAAGTGGGGAAAACAAAGTCAATCAAAGAAGCAAGGCTCCATCAAGCAAGTCATGATTAGTAGGGGACTCATTGGACAGAAGGAGGGGAGTAGTCGTGTATCACCCCTCAACATGGCCAAAAAAATTGCCAAGCCAATTATCCCATAACCATTTTTACCTGAATCATCCTCTCCTATGTCTCTGTGTTCTTGAGGCATGCGCAGGGGGCATGATGAAGTCGTGGGGCTACTCGGCCACATGAAGTCTAGAGTACGAATTCCCATTCTTCAGAAAGCAATCAGGGAAGCATGTTGTCCTTCACATACACTCACTAAAGCTAAGTTATCACATCATAACTGTCATGGTCCTTCGACAGTTCCTGATGATTAGCACTTGGGTTACCTTTTCTGAGATCACATCCATAGCTGGTGTTACACGGGAAAGCCAACATCCCAAATCCTTTAAAAAAACTCCTTTTTTTGTTTGGTTTTGTTTTTCCATGATTCCTATTTGGGCTCGAGTTCTTACGAAGACATACATATTTCCTGGATATTTTTGTGCAGCTCTTATATGCCACTTATGCATGTAAACAACACCGCCTGTCATGCATAGTGTCGTCAAAAATTGTTCAACAATTAGCCTTCTACCCCAACCCACGCATCGACGCTGGGGGCATCATGCATCCTGTAATCATGCCAGCAACACTGGGGGCAACTTAAGCTCCTAAGTTTCTTCTACATCGTCGATGGTATTCCGACGCTTCAAATTATGGAGCAGCAAGGCACGCCAGTGCGGCCAGTGCCAAGCTGTGAAGTTCTTCGAGTCTGATGGCTGGCATCGCTCATATTTGTGATCGCACCAGACTCGGGAAGATTATGGGAGCAACAAGGCACGCCAGTGCGGCCAGTGCCAAGCTGTGAAGTTCTTCGAGTCTGATGGCTGGCATCGCTCATATTTGTGATCGCACCAGACTCGGGAAGATTATGGGAGCAGCAAGGCACGCCAGTGCGGTCAGTGTCAACCTGTGAAACCCTTCAAGTCTGATGGCTGGCACCACACATCATTTTATGGTCGCATCGGACTCGATAAATTATTTCTATCCATAAGCCGATTTTCTGGCATAAAAGGGAAAGTCTTGCGCCATCGGCTGGCACCATATTACATGTGGTCGCGATGGTAATGAATAAAAGCAAGTTGTTTCTTTGGCATGTGGCATGGGTATTTCGCCATATTCCATTGTAAGTTTACATTTCCTATGGGTGTTTATTACTACGATTCAAGACTGAGAATCATAGTATAATCCAGTGGCTGACACCATATATTGGTCGCAGTCGAGTTCTTATATCCATTGGCTGGCACCGCAAATTGGTTGCATTGGAGTTTTGATACCCATTGTCTGGAACCTAGCTTGGTCGTAATGGAGGAAAAAAGGGAATACATTCCTTTTAATGGAAAAAGGCTTGAAATATTCACCATAATATTGCACCAATTCTTTCTAAAATGGTGGCATGAGTATTTTGCCATATTTCATTGTAATTGCACTCACCCTTTATGAGTGTTTATCAAATAATAGCATGGATATGTGCTATTGAATGCAAGATTTTGCTTCTCATGTTTTCCTTGACATATATGGTATGAATTATTTCACCATAGATTGTCATAATCTCCACCTATCACTTCACGTTGTGGCATAAACTTACCCTACAACTAAGCTCTTGCTCAGGGCCAAGACTATATCTATTTCGCCAACTAAATCAGTCTCATGATAGATGAATGGTATAAGGTCGGTATGGGCTGGCCGTACATTTGCTGGCCAAATATAAGTGTATGTGTTTGTACATTGTTTTATACGTGTACATTACATCTTATCAGCTCTTTTTCCCCCGAGTATAGTCCGTTCGCTTTCCTACACGCACTACACTCGGTGGGGGGCATTTGTTTGATGAATTTTTTACCAAAAAATCATAATATAAATATATATAAATTGGCATGGCTCTTATTTATGGCATGCAGGTCCCGTGAGGGCAAAAAAATTCTGAAAAGATATATATTCGATATTGTACTCATCTTATAGAGTTCATTGCCTGCATTCTAATGGTGCAAAAAGATTACAAGTTCGACGAACTATGTAGAAATCATGGTCTTCTAAAGATTCTGCGTTTAAAAGAGCTAGCTAGCTAAGTTCTTGAGCACCATGCACATCGATCAGCATGCATGTAATCTTTGAATATTTTATGGCATGAGCAAATGTGTATACGTCTTTGCCTACCCATGGCCATGATGTACTAAGCCCAAGGCCCACAATACAGAGGTAACGCCTGCCTTGGTGTAGTGTGTACTCACGTCATGAGGGGAGTCCCTGGTCATCGCTCGTTGCGTCGATTCGCGAGGCGACGCACGCGCGATCCCGAGTGGGCCGGCCCAACAACTCGAATTGGCAGGTGGCATACTGGACGGGACTACTATACTAGTTTGTCTTTTTTTTAATTCGAAAATTACTCAAATTCGAAATTGTTTAAAATCAAAAGATGTTCAAATTTAAAATTGTTCAATTTTGGAACTGTTTAAATTTAAAATTGTTCAAATTAGAAAAAGTTTTCAAATCAAAAAATATTCAGATCCGAAAATGTTCAAATTTAAAATTATTTAATTTTGAAATTGTTCAAATTTAAAATTGTTCAAATTTGAAATTGTTCAAATTTAAAATTGTTCAAATTTAAAATTGTTCAAATTTAAAATTGTTCAAGTTTAAAATTGTTCAAATTCGGAATCTATTCAAATTTGAAAATACTTTAATTCCGAAAATCTGTTAAAAAATCGATAAACAAAAACGAAAAAACAAAAATGAAAAACAAAACAGGAAAATAGAAACAGATACAAAAAACCGGATGAAAACCGGCCCAAGACGCAAAACCAGCTAGAAACCAGCCTGGAATATTCTAGAAGGTTCCTAAAACCGGAAATAACCAGAAACATACAATTCTTATTGGGCCGGCCCATTAGATCGAAGGGGGTGTGCGTCAAGTCGAAATTCATCACAACGAGCGTAGACTAGGGATTGCCCGTCATGAGGAGACCGCTTGATTATTAATCACGTCAAGGTGTACGTCTAGTTTCAGAACTCTAGAAATCGTTAATAATTTATTCCATTTTGTGAAATATCGCGAATCTAGTGGAAAAGGGCCCCTCTAGAACATTCCTTTGAATGGAATTGTTCATTGGGTTCGACTTGTTGTTCTAAAAAATAGAAAGCTGTCTCTCGTATGTTATTTGAAGGTGATTCATTCAGAATATTTCTTATGTGCGGTTTCAAGATGCTCTAAAAGTATCTTTTTGAATCGGCTTTTGAGCTCCATTATGTGGACTTCATCAATTTAGGAATAGATCCCTCGTCCGTATACGTATCCAGAAACAAACCAGATAAACTCAGACGTAATCAAAACCAATTCGCCGGCTAGTTACAACCGAGGGATGCGCAGCGATAAGCTCATCCTCGTTTTAAACGGGTTGCCGTGTGAAACAAGATGATAGCCACCGCCTATATAAAGCCAGGGATCGCTCGGCCCTGGGAGGAGGGAGAGACACGCCCGTGCGTTCGACAGGCTGCGGCGCTCCATCCACGCATGCATGGGTGACGCGAGGCGAAGCCCTGCTGTGCGCCAAGCCAACACCATCTAAACCCACATCTCATCCTCACGAAAGACCCCAGAAGGAGACAGATACACGCACCACACCGAGGCTCTGTTCCGTGGGAGAGTAATCACGCGGAGAGAAGCCAACACACGCGCACGGGAAGAGCGAGATCTCATCACCGCTTTGCCCTGCGCCACACACCCAATCACCACGTTCTAACTGCACCTCGTCGGGAGGGCGCGTGCACGCTGCCGAGCACACGAAGCCATGTTGATCATCGCGCCGGACATCTTCATCGAGGGTAAGTTATAAGATCCGATCATGAGATTGGTTTTGTATGAAGAAAAGAGTACATCTTGCACGATTCAATCTATTCGTCTGCGAGACACATCTGTTCTCTCTTTCAATCAAATCATGGTAGTGATTGCCTCATCAAAGTCGCCCATAAGAGGTGTACAACCATGGTTTGACCATCGTATCGATGTCGGCCATGTGGACTAACCGTGCATCCTTACCACCACGGCTCGACCGCCTCATCAACGTCGGCCGTGTGGATCCGTATTACAACCACGGCTCGACCGCCTCATCAACGTCAACCGTGTGGATCCGTATCGCAACCATGGCTCGACTGCCCCATCAAAGTCGGCTATGCGGAACCTACGCGATTTATCACAACCATGGTAGCAACGTCAATGTTGTCCATGTGGAATAAAACGTGAGCATCTACAAACCCATCGTCTGACTGTTTCATCTATGTCGGCGGTGCACAACCTTGATCCTTGTTAAGGAGCTTGGTTGATACAACGAGTAAAGACATGCTTCATCAATTGTCTACATCGGATCTATGGTCTAACGTCTACAAGACAATGACCAAGTTCATCATATTCATCATCTCATGTCTAGTGCCGACGAGGCTAGACATCATACTCATCCCATGGCCAAGTGACGGCGAAGTTCGATCACTATGTCATCAACACGTCTTAATTTTGATGAGATAGTCACACCGTTGCTGGGAACGACGAGGCAAAAGCAACATTATTTGATGAAGTCAGGGTCATATGGCTGGGCACCGACGAGGCAAAAGCCACCCTTTTCATCGATAAATCTCACTCTTAATTATGTACGTCGCGATAGCATATCGTGATTGTGTTTCGGCGAAACAAAGCCGCACTCTTTCTCATAATTATTCAAACGACGACGACCATCAGCGCAACATAATCGAAGGTATTCTGTAGGCTTGTCCTACAGATGTAATTAACCGGCCGCTTTGCAAAAGCGCCGGGAATCAGCGGACTACACGCAATCTCTCCAAGTCAGATCTCCTTAAGCATACTCGCAGAAGGCAAAATAAGCAAATTCCTATGGGAGCATGTACAATGTACTTTGTATTCAATACAATGATCAATAAAGATACAGAGTTCCCATATATACTGTGTGCATTTGTCATACATATATTTTGTTTATTTTTTCCTTCGAAACAAAATGGCACGCCCAGTGGGACCTGGTTCTCCTCCCATCTTTGCTGCGCTCCGATCATCGTCCAGATTTATCGGGACGAGCCAAGGCTCGGTCCTCCCAAAAAATGTCATGTGCGTGTTTGCAATTTTGCATGCACCCAAAATATTAGTGCACACAAGTATCTAGCGATGAATGAGCTAGAAGTGCTCCTTTGAAAGAAAGAAAAGGGTAAGTGCATGCACGTATTCTCCATATGTGCCATGCGCTTGTTTCAAGTCCATGTGTGGCATCTTTATCCCCAAGTTCAAATTATATTCACAAGACATCGCCGTTCAAACAAAATTCTGCTGGTTCTGCTCTCTAACATTCTTTAGTCGTCCTAAATATCGAGGCACCTTCTGGCAACTTCGCGAGAGCTAGTAAATCAAAACAACAGGGCCTGTTCACATATGGGTCATGCATGTATCCTTTCTCTGCTGCACACATATACGGAAACAAGTGCAACTTTCCTTGATATACCCTTCCGAGCGGCTTTGATTGGAAAAAGAAATTTTATCCAGGCTGTATTGACTATGGCCATACATGCATATTCTGAAAGTTTATTAAGCAAGCGCCAACCATGATTGGAAGTAGGCAAGTCAGTTTATGAGCATATCCATGGCTATACCGGCCACACCTAATAAGTTCATAACAGGAGTGGCCGCTCATCTCTAAGGGCTATCCTCATTTGTGAGAAATCATCTACCGTCCAAATGGTGGATGACACTTGTACTTGAATAAATTTGCAGAAGTACATGCAAATATATACTTCTAGTCCTCCCACTGCTTTTACGAAAGCATGTATCAAGAAGTAGAAGATTTTTTTCTACTCGATACATTTCTGAAGCCATGATGTCCAAGCCGTGACACAGGTGTTAATTTCTATTCGTGATGATACCTATGAATACCTGGCATGTATTCACTAGTGCTGGTAAATTAGGGGCGTGCATGGGACAGATCATCATGCATGCCATTTTTCTGGATAAAATTTTCTTACTTTGGTCATTGGAAGCTTCATATGAGAGGCCTTGATAGAGAAATAAATTCTACCGGCATGTATTTTTGTGCTGTTAAAATAATATGTCAGCTTGGCTATACACTTGTTTCTTTCCAAGTGGTTTATTTGTTCAAAGCCAGTGCACTAAGACGTTGCAAAACAAGAAAAACTACATCGTCCTGCATGCTCAAAGTACATGGATTAACATGTGCTAAAAAGAAAGAAAACCATGGCACACAACATTTCATGTGTCACATGACACACGTGAATGATTCTCAAGCTAATGAAAAGCAAGGACCAACATCTCACGTGGATGGTGGTTCATAAAGCCATGACGATTACTCAGGGAGAGGTACTTGATGCTGCCCCTGCTCCATTATAGCTTGAAGATGGTGGACAATGTACCGTCGACGAGCTTGTCGAAATTAATCTGGGTACAGAGGATGACCCACGACCTACTTTTGTCAGTGCCTCCCTCACGCTGGAAGAAAGAGAGAGTTACCGACAATTCCTAATAGAGTTTAGGGACTGCTTTGCATGGTCCTATAAAGAAATGCCAGGGCTCGATCCTCGAGTCGCCACTCACAAGCTAGCAATTGACCCTCAGTTCAGGCCAGTGAAGCAGCAACCACGCCGCGCCGCTTTCGCCCAGAACTACAAGACTGTATTATTGCCGAGGTAGACAAACTCATCGTCACCGGCTTCATAAAGGAGGTACAATATGCTCGTTGGCTAGCAAATATTGTTCCGGTAGAGAAAAAGAATGGGCAAACACGCATTTGTGTCGACTTTTGTGACCTAAACCGTGCTTGTCCCAAAGATGATTTCCCCATACCCATCACTAAAATGGTCGTTGACTCTACGACTGGTTATGGTGCCTTATCCTTCATGGATGGGTCATCTGGTTATAATCAAATTAAGATGGACGAGCATGATGCCATTGACACCGCTTTCTGGACACCCAAAGGAAATTTCTATTACACAGTTATGCCTTTTGGACTAAAGAATGCGGGTGCAACATACCAACGAGCTATGACCAATATTTTGGATGATCTCATCCATAACACTGTGGAATGCTATGTCGATGACATGGTTGTCAAAACCAAAGATCGCCTACATCATCAAGACGATCTACGTGTTGTCTTTAACCGTTTAAGGAAACATCAACTCAAAATGAATCCTCTTAAATGTGCTTTTGCTGTACAATCCAGTCTATTTCTGGGTTTCATTGTCCATCACCGTGGCATCGAAATTTCACCAAAGAATATCAAAGCAGTACAAGACATGCCGCCACCTACCAATTTGAAAGAGTTGAAGTCCTTACAAGGTCATTTGGCGTACATACGACGCTTTATTTCTAATCTCTCGGGGCGTACCCAACCCTTCACAAGACTAATGAGAAAGGGCATTCCCTTTGTATGGGATGAGCAATGCCAAAACGCCTTTGAAAGTATTAAGCGATATTTGCTGAACCCTCATGTTCTAGCTGCTCCAGTCAAATGACGGCCCCTCATTCTATATATTGCTGCACAACCCGCTTCGGTAGGTGCATTGTTAGCCCAACATAATGATGAAGGAAAAGAGGTAGCATGCTACTACCTGAGTCGTACCATGGCAGGTGCCGAGCACAATTACTCACCCATAGAGAAGTTGTGTTTAACACTAATTTTTGCTTTGAAAAAATTGCGGCATTATATGTTAGGACATGAAATACAACTTGTTGCACGTGATGACCCCATAAAGTATGTGCTAAATCAACCTGCACTCATGGGACGTCTTGGCAAATGGGCTCTAGCCATGATGGAATATGATATTACTTATGTTCCATAGAAGGCAATAAAGGGTCAAGCATTATCTGATTTTCTTGCAGCACATCCTTTACTTGATGACTCCCCACTAGTCGTTGAGCTACCCGACGAGGAAGTATTTACCGTCGACATCGAGTCCCAATGGGAACTATATTTTGATGGAGCCTCTCGCACAGAGACGGATCCTGACGGTGAAACAAAACGACGAGCCGGTGCGGGATTGGTGTTTAAAACAGCTCAAGGAGGTACGATACATCACTCCTTTTCCCTTCTCAAAGAAGAATGCTCCAATAGTGAAGCAGAGTATGAGGCTCTTCTCTTCGGCCTTCTACTTGCACTTTCCATGGATGTGCGTAATATTCTAGTGTATGGCGATTCCCAACTCATCATTCGCCAAGTCAATAACATATATGAGATACGTAAACCCGAACTGGTGCCGTATCACACGGCAGCCCAAATCCTCATCAAGAAATTTGAGCATATCCAATTATTGCATGTTCCACGAAGCAAGAATTCATCTGCAGATGCTTTAGCTAAGCTCGCAGCATCGTTGGTGCTCCCAGAAGGGGAGCCCGCTCTTGTAAAAATAGAAGAAAGGTGGCTCCTTCCGGCTGTGTTGGAGTTAATCCCGCAAGAATATGAAGTGCATCATGTTGTGGCCAATACTACTGGAGATGACGACTGGCGCAAGCCATTTCTTATTTACTTTAATCATGGGACACTCCCAGATGACATAGTGGAAAGGCGCAGGTTGCAGCGACGTCTTCCTTCCTATGTAGTTAAAGCAAGAACTTTGTATCGGCGTTCTTTTGGACAAGAGATGTTGCTACGGTGTGTATCCAGAAATGAAGCAGAACAGGTTTTGCAAGAGGTCCACCATGGTGTGTGTGGTGGGCATCAAAGTGGACCCAAAATGTATCATAGTATCAAGCTTTGCGGCTACTATTGGCCGGGGATGATGGCAGACTACCTTAAGATAGAACGGTCATGTCATAGCTGCCAAATCCATGGCGTTATAAAACATCAACCACCTGTTCCATTACATCCGACCGTACGTGCATGGCCCTTTGATGCATGGGGTATAGATGTCGTGGGCCCATTTGAGCCTCCATCCTCTAGGGGGCACAAATTCATTCTTGCAGCAACAGACTATTTCTCTAAGTGGGCTGAAGCAGTACCATTAAGAGAAGTAAAGAGTGACAATGTCATAAACTTTCTAGAGCGTAATATCATTTATCGCTTTGGAGTCCCACATCGCATTACCTCCGATAACGCAAAGGCTTTTAAGTCACACAAAATGGTCAAATTCATGACCAAGTATAAAATCCGGTGGAATTATTCCACGGGGTATTATCCACAGGCCAATGGGCTGATTGAAGCATTTAATAAGACCCTTGGCCAGATTTTGAAAAAGACAGTTCACAAGCATCATCGCGACTGGCATGATCGTCTCTATGAAGCTCTTTGGGCTTACCGAGTTACGGTCCGTACACCAACTCAAGCTACGCCTTACTCCCTAGTCTATGGGAGTGAGGCTGTTCTTCCTCTAGAGGTGGAGCTTCCATCTTTAAGAGTGGCCATCCATGATGAGATTACCCAAGATGAGCAAATTCGGCTACGTTTTCAGCAGCTGGATTCCTTGGAAGAAGACCGCCTCAATGCACTACAAGATTTAGAGCTATATCGTCGAAATATGGTGCGTGCATATGATAAACTTGTTAAACCCCGAGTTTTCCGCAAAGGAGAACTTGTTCTTGTACTTAGGCGCCCCATCGTTGTAAAAGGCAAAGCTAAAGGAAAACTTGAGCCTAAATGGGAAGGGCCATTTGTTATTGAACAAGTATACGACGGCGGTGGTTATCAGCTGATTAATCAAGAAGGGGAACGGCCAATGCCACCTATTAATGGGAGGTTCCTAAAAAAATATTACGCGTGACCATATCCGCGTCAACCATTTTTTTTTTCTCTTCGTTTTTTTTGTTTTGTTTTCCTAAAAAAAACAACTTTTACAAAAAAAATCCATGGATGATATCAATATCCTACAGTAAATGGCTTTCCCTAAAACACGCCATGCTAGTGGTTAAAGACTTGGGACCCCTTGGGCTACTCTGAAGGTTGCACATGCACCACACACCAATTGGAGCTGTGCCTATACCCACCACACACGACACGTGCCAAAGTGTTGCTTTCAGAAAGAGTGGGGAAAATTTCTTGGGCTACTTCTGTGTATTGAGGCCCCATACTCCTCATGTTTCCTGCCATGTCTTGGGATCCCAGAGGCAAGATGCCCTGGGGTAACCTATAGGGAAAAGAGCTCCTTGCCACCCCCGGGGTATTCTTTCACCACAGCCAAAATGCCTATGAGGGTCTATATAGTCCACAAAGTTATGCGGCTGCTCTTCAAATTCTGAACATGAGTCCCCTAGCAATTGCAAAAAGAAGGAAGGTCCTCCAGGTAGTCCAATCAAATCCTCTAGTGGAAATGAGGAAATACCATCAAAAGTTCTAGAAGTTCAAGCAATCCTCCAATAAAAAGTGGGGAAAACAAAGTCAATCAAAGAAGCAAGGCTCCATCAAGCAAGTCATGATTAGTAGGGGACTCATTGGACAGAAGGAGGGGAGTAGTCGTGTATCACCCCTCAACATGGCCAAAAAAATTGCCAAGCCAATTATCCCATAACCATTTTTACCTGAATCATCCTCTCCTATGTCTCTGTGTTCTTGAGGCATGCGCAGGGGGCATGATGAAGTCGTGGGGCTACTCGGCCACATGAAGGCTAGAGTACAAATTCCCATTCTTCAGAAAGCAATCAGGGAAGCATGTTGTCCTTCACATACACTCACTAAAGCTAAGTTATCACATCATAACTGTCATGGTTCTTCGACAGTTCCTGATGATTAGCACTTGGGTTACCTTTTCTGAGATCACATCCATAGCTGGTGTTACACGGGAAAGCCAACATCCCAAATCCTTTAAAAAAACTCCTTTTTTTTGTTTGGTTTTGTTTTTCCATGATTCCTATTTGGGCTCGAGTTCTTACGGAGACATACATATTTCCTGGATATTTTTGTGCAGCTCTTATATGCCACTTATGCATGTAAACAACACCGCCTGTCATGCATAGTGTCGTCAAAAATTGTTCAACAATTAGCCTTCTACCCCAACCCACGCATCGACGCTGGGGGCATCATGCATCCTGTAATCATGCCAGCAACACTGGGGGCAACTTAAGCTCCTAAGTTTCTTCTACATCGTCGATGGTATTCCGACGCTTCAAATTATGGAGCAGTAAGGCACGCCAGTGCGGCCGGTGCCAAGCTGTGAAGTTCTTCGAGTCTGATGGCTGGCATCGCTCATATTTGTGATCGCACTAGACTCGGGAAGATTATGGGAGCAGCAAGGCACGCCAGTGCGGCCAGTGCCAAGCTGTGAAGTTCTTCGAGTCTGATGGCTGGCATCGCTCATATTTGTGATCGCACCAGACTCGGGAAGATTATGGGAGCAGCAAGGCACGCCTGTGCGGTCAGTGTCAACTTGTGAAACCCTTCAAGTCTGATGGCTGCCACCACACATCATTTTATGGTCGCATCGGACTCGATAAATTATTTCTATCCATAAGCCGATTTTCTGGCATAAAAGGGAAAGTCTTGCGCCATCGGCTGGCACCATATTACATGTGGTCGCGATGGTAATGAATAAAAGCAAGTTGTTTCTTTGGCATGTGGCATGGGTATTTCGCCATATTCCATTGTAAGTTTACATTTCCTATGGGTGTTTATTACTACGATTCAAGACTGAGAATCATAGTATAATCCAGTGGCTGACACCATATATTGGTCGCAGTCGAGTTCTTATATCCATTGGCTAGCACCGCAAATTGGTTGCATTGGAGTTTTGATACCCATTGTCTGGAACCTAGCTTGGTCGTAATGGAGGAAAAAAGGGAATACATTCCTTTTAATGGAAAAAGGCTTGAAATATTCACCATAATATTGCACCAATTCTTTCTAAAATGGTGGCATGAGTATTTTGCCATATTTCATTGTAATTGCACTCACCCTTTATGAGTGTTTATCAAATAATAGCATGGATATGCGCTATTGAATGCAAGATTTTGTTTCTCATGTTTTCCTTGACATATATGGTATGAATTATTTCACCATAGATTGTCATAATCTCCACCTATCACTTCACGTTGTGGCATAAACTTACCCTACAACTAAGCTCTTGCTCAGGGCCAAGACTATATCTATTTCGACAACTAAATCAGTCTCATGATAGATGAATGGTATAAGGTCGGTATGGGCTGGCCGTACATTTGCTGGCCAAATATAAGTGTATGTGTTTGTACATTGTTTTATACGTGTACATTACATCTTATCAGCTCTTTTTCCCCCGAGTATAGTCCGTTCGCTTTCATACACGCACTACACTCGGTGGGGGGCATTTGTTTGATGAATTTTTTACCAAAAAATCATAATATAAATATATATAAATTGGCATGGCTCTTATTTATGGCATGCAGGTCCCGTGAGGGCAAAAAAATTCTGAAAAGATATATATTCGATATTGTACTCATCTTATAGAGTTCATTGCCTGCATTCTAATGGTGCAAAAAGATTACAAGTTCGACGAACTATGTAGAAATCATGGTCTTCTAAAGATTCTGCGTTTAAAAGAGCTAGCTAGCTAAGTTCTTGAGCACCATGCACATCGATCAGCATGCATGTAATCTTTGAATATTTTATGGCATGAGCAAATGTGTATACGTCTTTGCCTACCCATGGCCATGATGTACTAAGCCCAAGGCCCACAATACAGAGGTAACGCCTGCCTTGGTGTAGTGTGTACTCACGTCATGAGGAGACTGCTTGATTATTAATCACGTCAAGCTGTACGTCTAGTTTCGGAACTCTAGAAATCGTTAATAATTTATTCTATTTTGTGAAATATCGCGAATCTAGTGGAAAAGGGCCCCTCTAGAACATTTCTTTGAATGGAATTGTTCATTGGGTTCGACTTGTTGTTCTAAAAAATAGAAAGCTGTCTCTCGTATGTTATTTTAAGGTGATTCATTCAGAATATTTCTTATGTGCGGTTTCAAGATGCTCTAAAAGTATCTTTTTGAATCGGCTTTTGAGCTCCATTATGTGGACTTCATCAGTTTAGGAATAGATCCCTCGTCCGTATACGTATCCAGAAACAAACCAGATAAACTCAGACGTAATCAAAACCAATTCGCCGGCTAGTTACAACCGATGGATGCGCAGCGATAAGCTCGTCCTCGTTTTAAACGGGTTGCCGTGTGAAACAAGATGATAGCCACCGCCTATATAAAGCCAGGGATCGCTCGGCCCTGGGAGGAGGGAGAGACACGCCCGTGCGGCCGCCAGGCTGCGGCGCTCCATCCACGCATGCATGGGTGATGCGAGGCGAAGCCCTGCTGTGCGCCAAGCCAACACCATCTAAATCCACATCTCATCCTCACGAAAGACTCCAGAAGGAGACAGATACACGCACCACACCGAGGCTCTATTCCGTGGGAGAGTAATCACGCGGAGAGAAGCCAACACACGCGCACGGGAAGAGCGAGATCTCATCACCGCTTTGCCCTGCGCCACACACCCAATCACCACGTTCTAACTGCACCTCGTCGGGAGGGCGCGTGCACGCTGCCGAGCACACGAATCCATGTTGATCATCGCGCCGGACATCTTCATCGAGGGTAAGTTATAAGATCCGATCATGAGATTGGTTTTGTATGAAGAAAAGAGTACATCTTGCGCGATTCAATCTATTCGTCTGCGAGACACATCTGTTCTCTCTTTCAATCAAATCATGGTAGTGATTGCCTCATCAAAGTCGCCCATAAGAGGTGTACAACCATGGTTTGACCATCGTATCGATGTCGGCCATGTGGACTAACCGTGCATCCTTACCACCACGGCTCGACCGCCTCATCAACGTCGGCCGTGTGGATCCGTATTACAACCACGGCTCGACCGCCTCATCAACGTCAACCGTGTGGATCCGTATCGCAACCATGGCTCGACTGCCCCATCAAAGTCGGCTATGCGGAACCTACGCGATTTATCACAACCATGGTAGCAACGTCAATGTTGTCCATGTGGAATAAAACGTGAGCATCTACAAACCCATCGTCTGACTGTTTCATCTATGTCGGCGGTGCACAACCTTGATCCTTGTTAAGGAGCTTGGTTGATACAATGAGTAAAGACATGCTTCATCAATTGTCTACCTCGGATCTATGGTCTAACGTCTACAAGACAATGACTAAGTTCATCATATTCATCATCTCATGTCTAGTGCCAACGAGGCTAGACGTCATACTCATCCCATGGCCAAGTGACGACGAAGCTCGATCACTATGTCATCAACACGTCTTAATTTTTATGAGATAGTCACACCGTTGCTGGGCACCGACGAGGCAAAAGCAACATTATTTGATGAAGTCAGGGTCATATGGCTGGGCACCGACGAGGCAAAACCCAACCTTTTCATCGATAAATCTCACTCTTAATTATGTACGTCGCGATAGCATATCGTGATTGTGTTTCGGCGAAACAAAGCCGCACTCTTTCTCATAATTATTCAAACGACGACGACCATCAGCGCAACATAATCAGAGGTATTCTGTAGGCTTGTCCTACAGATGTAATTAACCGGCCGCTTTGCAAAAGCGCTGGGAATCAGCGGACTACACGCAATCTCTCCAAGTCAGATCTCCTTAAGCATACTCGCAGAAGGCAAAATAAGCAAATTCCTATGGGAGCATGTACAATGTACTTTGTATTCAATACAATGATCAATAAAGATACAGAGTTCCCATATATACGGTGTGCATTTGTCATACATATATTTTGTTTATTTTTTCCTTCGAAACACTGTGATCAAAATAACTCAAAAAGAAAGCGATAAAGCGGCAAACACAAATATTGGCAGAAATCTGTCAAAACAGAACAGCTGACAAAGGTCGAATTTTTAGAGGGTTTTCTGTTGCTCAAATCAAAAAGTATTCAACTAATGAAAGTTTGGATATAACCTGGGGAATATGCACAAGAAATTGCAGGTCCAAAAGATATACAGAGAATTTTCACGAATTTTTACGGTGCAGCACCGAAAACTGTTTCAGGACAGCAACATCCCCAAATCTTACCTCACCCAAATTAGAGGCTTCTCTTGGTACAACAACGAAATAAAAAGGATAAGGAGTGGTTATTACAGTAGTAATAACTTCCAAGACTCAAATTAAATAAAAAGTACTGAAAGTAAAAACATTGGGTTATCTCCCAAGAGTGCTTTTCTTTAACGCCTTTGAGCTAGGCGCAGAAAGTGCGAATCAAGTAATATCAAGTGATGAAGTGCTAGGATCAGCGGGTGCCTTACGTCTTCCTTTCTTACCTTTGCTCTTAACTCTAGGAAAGACTTTACTATTGCAAGGTGGAGAGATGAATCTTAGATTGCCTTTTCCCACATTAATAACGACGCCCAGGAGCTTCAGTAGAGATCTTCCAAGTGTAATTTGTCCTTTTCCTACACATTCAATAACAAGATAATCAGTAGATACCATTCTTCCTATGACTTTTGTATAAATTACTTCATCTACTCCAATGAGAAATATAGTGGCATTATTAGTAAGAGAAATTTCTTCTCCCCCATCAGAGTGTTTCCAAAGACTCAGAGATTCATAAACATCCTTTGGTATAAGACAAAATTCAGACAGAATATCACAACGAGCATGAAAAGTTTCACCATTAATGGTGATTTTTACCGTAGGGTACCAGCTCGAAGGTTCAGCATTTGCTGGCACATAATCAAAATGCTGGCGCAAAGTATTGTAGCAAAGTATTGTAGCAAGTATTCAAACTAGCAGTGCGAGTCTCAAGAGTATTAAGTCTATTAAAAATGCTCACAAGAGAGGAATCAAAATAAGTTGGCATGCTATAAATTGTAATCAACTTTTTTATAATATTGAAAGCTTGATCTCCATCACAATGAAGGAAATCTCCTTCCGCAGTAGCATCCAAAACATATCTATAACGAAGAGCAAGTCCAAAGTAAAAGAAACTAAGAAGCAAACTCATGGTCATTTTCGGTTCAGTTTTTCCATGCCAATCATAAATTCTAGACCAAGCTTCTTTAAAACTTTCCTTATCCTTTTGTTTGAAAGTGAAAATCATATCCTCGGGCGACATAGTAGTAGCAACTGAACTAGACATAATAAACAACTATAAAGGATACTAATTTTTTTTGTGTTTTTTGATAAAATGATGCAAGTAAAAATAAAGTAAAGCAAAACTTAAAACAAAGTAAAGGATGTGCGTGCGAAACTCCCCTTGCAGAAGTCTTCTTTTCCTCCCCGGCAACGGCGCCAGAAAACTTGTTGATGGCGCGGTGATGATGGTGCTAGAAAACTTGATGGTGTGTAGTAATTAACCGGCCAGTTGGAAACCCCAAGAGAAGGTTTGATGAATATAGCAGCAAGTTTTCCCTCAGTTATGAAACCAAGGTTTATCGATCCAGTAGGAGGAAGACAATACGACTGAAGGTGATGCCCGCTAGATTCGCGACAGCTCCGGACAATTTATAGGGCGCCTCGTCCAAGCTTTGCATTGCGAGCGGCAACGTGGAACCTACACACAACACAACCAAATACTTTGTTCCCAACTTACGATGAGGTTGTCAATCTCACCGGTTTGCTTGAAACAAATGGTATGAGCGTATCGAGTAGAAAACAATAGTAGTATGCAAGTAAAGTAAACAGTGCAAGTAAAGTAAACAGGTGATAGCAATATAAAGGAAATAGGACCGGGGTCCACAGTTCACTAGTGCTGTCTCTCCATAAGATAAAATAACACATGCTGGGTAAACAAATTACAGCTGGGCAATTGATAGAATAAAGACAGCGTGCATACGTCGAGAGGATCACTATGAGATTTACTCTGGGCATTACAACAAGATACATAGACCGCCCTCCAACTGCATCTATGACTAATAATCCACTTGTGGCGAATCAATCCGATAACTCCACAAGTATTAAGTTGCGAACAACAGATAACTGCATTTAACAAAGTGTGTAATGTAAATAAAGCATATGCCCTTGAGCATATGAATGTTGTTTTCCCCCTAGTAGCAACAACACATCTACAACCTTAGAGGTTTCTGTCACTCCCCCAGATTAAACAGAGGCATGAACCCACTATTGAGCATAAATACCCCCTCTTGAAGTCACTAGCAACTACTCGGCCAAGATAGCTACTAACAACGGAGAGCATGCAAGATCATAAACAACATAGAGATAACATAAGATAATATTCAGTACATCAACTCAATCATAACACCAATATTCATCGGATCCCAACAAACAGAACATGTAGAATTACATAAGAGTGATCTCGATCATGTAAGGCAGCTCACGAGATCTAAACATGAAGCACATGGTGGACAAGACAACCAACTAGCTACTGCTATGGACCCATAGTCCAAGGTAGACTACTCACTCATCGCGCCGGAGGCAAGGATGGCGATGAAGAAGACCTCCGGTGGCAATTCCCCTCTCCGGCAGGGTGCCAGGAAGAGCTTCTGGACCCTCCGATCTCGGGTCGACGACGGCGGCGGATCGCGATGTGTTTCTGGAAAAGTGATCGGGTCTTTAGGTTTTTCCCGTCGGGGGTTCTTTATAGGCGAAGGGGCGTCGTCAGAAGTGGGCCAGCGTGGCCTCACCACCAGGGGTGCGGGCCAACCCTGGGGTGCACCGCCCTATGGTGTGGCCGCCCTGTGGCCCCTCTCCGTCTCCTCTTCGGTTCTCTGGAAGCTTCGGTAAATATCTGGACGTCTGGCTTTTGTTTCGTCCAATTCCGAGAATATTTCCTGTGTAACTTTTCTGAAACACAAAAATAGCAGAAAACAGGGAACTGGCACTGTGGCATCTCGTTAATAGGTTAGTTCCAGAAAATGCATAAAAATGCCACGAAGTGTAACGAAACACTAAACAAATGGTGTAAAAACAAGAATGGAGCATAAAAAATTATAGATACGTTGGAAAGTGTAACGAAACACTAAACAAATGGTGTAAAAACAAGCATGGAGCATCAAAAATTATAGATACGTTGGAGACGTATCAATCCTCTCGACATATCATGTTATCTTTATTCTATCAATTGCCCAACTGTAATTTGTTTACCCAGTGACAAGCGTATAGCTAATAGAGCCCGCTAGTTGAGTACCCCTGAGGCCCGTTAAGCTAGGCCCAATTGTTATAATAGTCGAGATACGAGTTCTTACCGTATGTTGATATTGTAATCTGTATCGGACCCTACCCGATCCTCGAGACCTGGCCACCTATATATAGGAGCCAGGAGGGGACGGTGGAAGACAGATTGAAAGCAAGCCAGGTTCAACACCCAAGTTTACTTTCGGTATACACCTATTTCGACTAACTTTACCTTCGAGTTTATCCGATGCCCTATCTCCCCGATCCTAAGTCCTTCATCTACGACATTTGTCGAGTTAACCCTCGTCAACTGGCGCCGACCGTGCGGACTCTGGGCGTTGGAACCATGAATTCGACGGCTTTTTTGCTTTTAGCCAACAACAGTGCAGGAATCAACGAAAATGAAGAGATGGAGTTGACAATCGGAAGTCTAAGCATCTTCATCGGGCCGTCGGGTTCGACTCGCCTTTCAGATCCGGCGAAACCAGATGCGTCGGCAAGTGAGCCCGAAATAGTAGCAATGATGGAATATTCTGAAGGCTCTTCCAGCGAGGTAAACTCGCCGGTCAACTTAGGAGAAGTACAAAAAGGAAAAATCGCAGAAGACAACGAAACAATGGAAAATTCCGATGTAGGGGTCCAACTCGAAGATCTCATGATCTGCCACGGCGATATCTCAGAGAAGTCAACAGATACGTGGAAGACAGGGTTAGAGCTTTCTGAAGATGATGACTCGATCTTCTCAAGCTTTAATAATAAAATCGGCAAACAATGCCAGGTGCTCGCCATTGTAGGAGACAATTCAGAAGAATTCGACGAAAACAACAATCCAGTGTTAAACCCAGCAAATATCGACAGAGGAGCAAATCATCTAGCAGAAGGGCAAACAGCAGAATCCCTCACAACTAGGGAAAAAATTCGACTATCAGCCGATGAATGGAGGATAATAAGGGAAGCTGTGGAAAACGGCACACCAATACCATCAAATTCCAGCAAGGATATGCTCCTGGGGTATCACTATGCCCTAAGGCAGCAGGCAAAGCAACTAGCAAAGGAGAAAATAGAGATACAAAAAAGAAAAGACTCAGCCATTGCAGCCAGCAACGCCGCTCGCAGAGCACGAAGCGACGCGTCACATACTAACGCAAGGAGAAATTGTCGACATGGTACAAGGTATGAAAACCTCGAGTATTCAGAAAGGCAAAGCATCTCCAAAAATCTCGACTCGTCCTTCCTATCGGTCGACGAGCAGGGAAACATCATGCCAAAAACCCCTGAAGCAGCACTAGTGGCAGCTCAAGCATATCTGCTTACAACTCGACCAAGTCCAGGGGACCCTAGGGAACATATGCACAGAGCAGCGCTAAATGGACTAAATATGGTGGGCAACAAGCTATCAGCAAAAGGAGAGGAGGCATATCACCACAAGGAAACACACAAGCCAAGGTCACCTCACTGTCACAATAGTCCTCGGCACAGAGGTAGTAATCAACGATCTCGATCGCCATCACCAAGACACCACGGGAGCCCAAAACATGGAGGAACCCGAAGATCTCGATCTCCAAACGGAAAGCACGACTATGAAGATGACGAAAAGGAGATGGGAGCATCGTGCTTTACCCGCAGGGTTCGCACTACGCCAGTACCCAAGGGATTCAAACTACCTCATGATCAACAAAAATACGACGGATCACAGGAACCACAGTCGTGGCTCTCAGACTATCTACAAGCAGTACAAATATTGGGAGGAACCAAAGAAACAGCAATGCAAAGTTTGCAACTACACCTCACCGACGCAGCAAGGTCATGGTTGAGCAAACTAGAGAAAGAAACTATTGGAAGTTGGGAAGATCTCACGAAGCAATTCACAAGCAACTTCAGGTCGACATACAAGCGGCCGACATCAATAGAAGATGTCAAAGCGTGTGTGCAACAACGCGACGAAACCTTAAGGGCATACATCCAAAGATGGAGTCTTATCAAAAAATCATCAGTTGAAGTTTCAGACGAAACAACAATAGACGCGTTCATAATTGGATTAAGGCGAAGAGACCTAGTCGAAGAGATGGGCAGAATCAAGCCGAAAACAGTGTCAGACCTCATAGACGTAGCAAACAGATTTGCAGACGGAGAAGACACGTGCAACAACAAGCGGACACGATCGCCAGAGGACGATAGAAGAAACAGATATGGAAGTCAAAGAAGAAGGTCCCGCAATTACGACAACTACGGCTCCCACAGCCAAGTAGCTGCGGGATATAAGGACAACAGCTACCAAGGGAGTGATCGCAGAAGCTCGGGATATCGAAGCTACGGAAAAGAGGACTATAAAAAGTTTCCCACAAGAGAATCCAGAGAGTATAACCCGTCGCCAGAAGACATGCTAAACAGGCCTTGTCATATACACTCAGCGTTTGTCGATGGAAAGCGAGTATCCAAGCATGCAATGAAAGATTGCACAACATTCTTGAAGCTACAAGAGGCATCATTAAGTAAGCAAACCGAAGCAAAGCGACAAGGATACGAAGGAAGCAACAAGCCTCCCACAAATCAACAAGGGAACAATGGAGCCCCTCAAGGACAAGACCAGCCAAACCAGGGACACGATGACGACGGAGGGTACATTCCATCTAAGGGGCACATCACAGCAATGATACAAGCCGTGCCCAAGTCGAACAAAGAAGAAAAAAGCATTACCTGACAAGTCAATCTAGCAGTTACTTCACCTCCAGCTACAACAGAATATCTACACTGGTCAGAACAACCAATTGAGTTCAACAAAGAAGATCACCCTATAACAGTATCTTGGCCGGGAAATGCGCCCTTGGTACTCAAAGCTCAAATCGGCGCGTATGATGTCGACAGAATATTTATGGACGCGGGAAGTGGATTCAATTTGATATATGCGAAAACAGTCAGAGCAATACATATATCACTAGAGTTCCTGAAGCCAACAGACTGTTCCTTCCATGGGATCGTACCAGGAAGTGCCAATTATCCACTAGGTCGGATAGCACTCAATGTTTGCTTCGGCAACTGACAAAACTACAGAAGAGAAAAGCTAGACTTCGAGGTCATGGACTGGCCAACTCAGTATCATGCGATCCTCGGGCGACCCGCGTTTTCGCGATTTATGGCAGTACCTCACTATACGTATCTAGTACTCAAGATGTCAGGACCAAAGGGAATCATCACTGTAAAGGGAAGCTTCGAGGTTTCAGACCTCTGCGACAAGGAGTTCCACAAGATGGCGCAAAACTTTGGCATGATAGCCAACTATGCAAAGAAGGTGAAAAGCACGACTATGGAAGGCGACAAGCTACATGAAGGACGTGCTGCGGAGCCAGAGATAAAGAAACCACGAGTAGAAGCATCAGGAGAAGACAAAGTTGCAGAAGAAGAAGAGAAAGCCACGACGGCATAAACATCAAGAAAGAAGAATAAGGCTGTAAAAGCCACGAGTCATCCCAGGGCAATGCCCTCTAGATCCAGAACACAGGTCATAGGCCGGATCTCTTGGGTCACCCCATGTATCTTACATCACAAGTATAATAAAGACAAAACGTTCCTCATATTCGAGTTTACGAGTCTCTCAAAAGGAAAATGCGGCAAACGCACGAATCATACAAAACGCTCTGGGAACAAATTTTAGACGTACAGTCGCAAAATAAGAAACTCTCGCGTTCTACATAAACACGAGTATTACAACATCGGGTTATCAGAATCATCTACACCTAAAGGATCTAAATAGTGATACTCGCGGAAAAACGCGGCATCCGCTCGCAACAGCTTAGCTACAATCCTTCGAGCAGGCTGCAAGGTACTCTCCACATGTACTCGCAGACTAGCTCCACCTGGAGCTAAACTCAGTGACATAGAGCTATAATTAAGTCTTGGGTACCACTTACGCATCCACCCAAGAGCAAAATTGGCACCTGCCACTAAGTTTAGCTCTATTAGCCGATGAATACGCTGACTGGATCTAAAAGTATTGAGTAACAGTGGGAAACTTCCGGGCAGAGGATTGAGAGGAAGCATGGCAGAATGCATAGTTATGAGAGCTCTTCGGCAACCATCAACTGACTCGCCGATATGCTGGGCATGGTCCTGAAGCAATACGATAGCACAGCGGCGGCGAGGATCAGACCACAAACTCTCAATACCCGCTGACATCTTTTCCAGAGCCGCATTTCGCTCGGCAACCCGACGATTGATACGTCTCAAACGTATCTATAATTTTTGATGCTCCATGCTTTGTTTTACACCATTTGCCTATTGTTTCGTTACACTTAGTGGCATTTTTATACGCTTTCCGGAACTAACCTATTAACGAAGTGCCACAGTGCCAGTTCCCTGTTTTCTACTGTTTTTGGTTTCAAAAGTGATACACAGGAAATATTCTCGGAATTGGACGAAACAAGTTCCTGAAGTCATATTTCACCGGGGAGCTCCCAAACATCCGAAGACCTGACGGAGGGGGGCCACGTGGCCCCCACACATAGGGGCGGCGCGGCCTGGCCCCTGGCCGCGCCACCCCCGTGTGAGGCCCCGTGGCTCCACCTCTGACAGCCCTCTTTCGCCTACATATACCCCCTGACGAGAAAAACCTAAGGCCCGATCAGTTTTCCAGAATACATCGCGATCCGCCGCCGCCGTCGACCCGAAGATCGGGAGGGTCCAGAAGCTCTTCCCGGCACCCTGCCAGAGAGGGGAATCGCCACCGGAGGTCTCCTTCATCGCCATGATTGCCTCCGGAGCGATGAGTGAGTAGTCTACCTTGGACTATGGGTCCATAGCAGTAGCTAGATGGTTGTCTTCTCCACCATGTGCTTCATGTTTAGATCTCATGAGCTGCCCTACATGATTGAGATCACCGTTATGTAATACTATGCTGTTGGTTTGTTGGGATCCGATGAATATTGGTGTTTATGATTAAGTTGCTGTACTGAATTATATCTTTTGTTATCTCTATGTTGTTTATGATCTTGCATGCTCTCCGTTGTTAGTAGCTATCTTGGCCGAGTAGTTGCTAGTGACTCCAAGAGGGGGTATTTATGCTCGATAGTGGGTTCATGTCTCTATTTCACCTGGGGGAGTGACAGAAACCTCTAAGGTGGTAGATGTGCTGTTGCTACTAGGGAGAAAACAACATTCATATGCTCAAGGGCATATGCTTTGTTTACATTACACACTTTGCTTAATGCAATTATCTGTTGTTCGCAACTTAATACTTTTGGGGTGTTCGGATGATATCCCCGGGGGTGGATTATTAGTCATAGATGCAGTTGGATGGCGGTCTATGTATTTTGTTGTAATGCCCAGAGTAAATTTCATAGTGATCTTCTTGACATATCACGTTATCTTTATTCTATCAATTGCCCAACTGTAATTTGTTTACCCAGCATGTTATTTATCTATGGAGAGACACCACTAGTGAACTGTGGACCCCGGTCCTATTTTAATCATATTGCAATCACCTATTTACTATTCCCGCACTGTTTACTTTACTCGCATATTACTACTGTTTTCCACTCGATACACTCATAACCTTTGTTTCAAGCAAACCGGTGAGATTGACAACCTCATCGCAAGTTGGGAGCAAAGTATTTGTTTGTGTGTGTGCAGGTTCCGCGTTGCAGCTAGCAAGCAAAGCTTGGACAAAGCGCCAGTTGTCCGCTGCTGTCGCAAACTAGTCCGCATCACCTTCAGTCGTCACCGTCGCTCCTCTCCTGATCGATATTAAACCTTGGTTTCTTAACTGAGGGAAAACTAGCTGCTATACTCATCACACCTTCCTCTTGGGGTTCCCAACGGGCTGGTCATTCACCACGCATCAAGCTAATTTTCTGGCGCCGTTGCCGGGGAGGAAGAGAAGACTTCTGCGAGGGGAGTTCTTCGCACACACATTCTTTACTTTGTTATTTGTTTTGCTTTACTTTATTTTATTTTACCTGCATTGCTTTTTATATCAAAAACCCAAAAAAATTAGAATCCTTGGTAGCTGTTTTTACCTTACTTTAGTTTATCATGTCTAGTTTAGTTGCTACTACTATGTCCCCCGCGGACATGATCTTTACCTTTAAGCAGAAAGATGAGGAAAGCTTTAAAGAAGCTAGGTCTAGAATTTATGATTGGCATGGAAAAACTGAACCTAAAATAACTTTGAGTTTGCTTCTTAGTAGCTTTTACTTTGGACTTTCTCTTCGTTATAGATATGCTTTGGATGCTACTGCAGAAGGAGATTTCCTTCATTGTGATGGAGATCAAGCCTTCAATATTATTAAAAAGTTGATTACAATTTATAGCATGCCAACCTATTTTGATTCCTCTCTTGTGTGCATCTTTAATAGACTTAATACTCTTGAGGCTCACACTGCTAGTTTGAATTCTTGCTACAGTACTTTGCGCCAGCATTTTGATTATGTGCCTATAAATTCTGAGCCTTCGAGTTGGTATCCTACAATAAAAATCACCATTAGTGGTGAAACTTTTCATGCTCGTTGTGATATTATGTCTGAATTTTGTCTCATGCCAAAATATGTTTATGAATCTTTGAGCCTTTGGAAGCTTTCTGAGGGAGGAGAAGAAATTTTTCTTACTAATAATGCCACCATATCTCCCCTTGGAATAGCTGAAGGAGTCTTTACAAAAATCCTAGGAAGAATGATATCTACTGATTATCTTGTTATTGAATGTGTAGGAAAAGGACAAATCACACTTGGAAGATCCATTCTGAAGCTCCTTGGCGCCGTTATCGATGTGGGAAAAGGCAATATAACATTTACTACTCCACCTTGCAATAACCATGTTTTTCCTAGAGTCAAGAGCAAAGGTAAGAAAGGGAGACGTAAGGCACGCTCTGATCCTAGTGCTTCATCTATTGATAATACTTGATTCGCAATTTTCTGCGCCTAGCTCAAAGGCGTTAAAGAAAAGCACTCTTGGGAGATAACCCATTGTTTACTTTTCAGTACTTTTTCTTTTTCTTGAGTCTTGGAAGTCATTACTACCGTAATGACCGCTCCTTATCTTGTTTATTTCGTTTTTGTGCCAAGAGAAGCCTCTAATTTGAGTGAGGTAAAGATTTGGGGTTATTGCTATCCTGAAACTGATTTCGGTGTTGCACCGTAAAAATTCGTGAAAATTCTCTGTATATCTTTTGGACCTGCGATTTCTTGTGCTTATGCCCCAGGTTATATCCAAACTTTTCTTAGTTGAACACTTTTTTATTTGAGCAACAGAAAATCCCTCAAAAATTCGTCCATTATCAGCTGTCCAGTTTTGACAGATTTCTGCCAATATTTGTTTTTGCCACTTTATCGCTTTCTTTTGAGTTCTTTTTGATCATGGAACTCTTGTGGAAGTTGCTACAGTAGTATATACTTTATATGTGGTGGTTTTGGGTTGAAACCTGAAGCTAAAAGAGGTTGAATATATTTTATGCTTACACTAATGTTGCTAATAGAATTGTGTTTAGTTTTGTATGAAGGAAGTTTTCAAGTGTAGGGATTGGAGAATGATGAGATGAGTTGAAGAATGGACAAAAGCTCAAGCTTGGGGATGCCCATGCATCACCCCAAGAAATATCCAAGAAGTACAAGCGTCAAAGCTTGGGGATGCCCCCGAGGCACCCCTTCTTCATCGGCAAAAATCAGGTCACCTTTCAAAACACTATATTTTTATTGCTTCATGCACTATGTGTTCTTCTTGGAGCGTCAGTTGTTTTAGTTTTCTTAGTTTGTTTAGTTTGTTTGTTTGCTGCAATAAATGGTTGGACCCCAACAAATTTCCTTTGGAGGAGATGTACTCGTTTTCATTTGCAAAGAATGCTCTAGTTTTCACTCTTATTAATCGAGCATTCTAGTTTTTCCGCTACTGCTTTTGGTTTTCGTTTTCGCCTTGATATGCGTTCAGATCTTGCCATATCTTTTCATCAAGGTGTATTTTTGCCTCTGAACTTTATTGGTTTTCATCAAAAGAGGTGTCTTAAAAAATTTCAAATGGTGTTGGAAAAGAGAAAAAGCTTTGTGCAAAATAGTGGTACAAGAAGGAGCTTGTGTAGACTGCGGCTTAGGCTTTTTCATGTCATGCTAGATGTCTTTTTGATAGTATGCTTAGTGGTTTTGCTGTAGCATGACTTGTCTCAAATAACTGAGATTGCTTAATGAGCCTTTGAAAAAATCATGCGTTGTTTTTATTGTATGGAAGCATTATTTTGGTTTTCTCCTTGATGCTTTATTTGGGTTGACTTGGCGCATGCTCAAACATGTTAGACTCTTACAAAGTCGCCATTAGCCTTCATGATCATTTAGTTTTTGACTTTTGATGCCATCGTATGCTTCTTTTAATGTCGCTTTGCATGATTATGGCCATTACTGCTCTCTTAGTTGGTCGCTCCCAGTCTTTTGCTAGCCCTCGCCTTGTACTGAGTATGAGCTCTACTCGTGCATCCAACTCCTAAAAGCCAAAGTTTTCCATTGTGTCCACCATACATACCTACTAGCAATTTGCTATTCCAAGTAAATTTGACTTGCTTTTATTTTCTCTTCAAATTAAACTCTTACCACTGTTATGCGAAATTCGGTCAGTAAAGCTCTCACGAACCGGAAGGCACACTTTACTTTTTCCTGTTCTTAAAAATTTGACATTGTGGTCTTTTATGCTGAGTTGTTATGCTTGCAAGTTGTAAGTTGGATTCTAGCCCAGCCATGCCGTCATGGGGCAAGCTTTCAACATTGCACTTCTTTTTTTGAGTTGATATTGTGATCTTTTGTTTATGGATGCCCGCTGTGTGAAATGAATTGGGAATCTTGTGAGGATCATGGAGTTTTTATATGTGTTAGGGAAACGCCGGGCCGCCAATCTAAGCCATGCATAATACATGGTGGAAATTTGCAGCATACCCATGGTGAACATTCGACGACACATCTCACAATAAAAAGCTAAACAATATAGCAAATAAAAGAGATGTCGAGGTGTTCATTGTCTGCTTGTCCTGTCATTTTGGTGTGGGCTTGTTCCATGTCATCGGGCACGGAGGTACCCCATTGGCGGTTCTCAATGATATGCATATACTTACAATGACAAGAGCCTTGCTTGGGACTCTAAGTAAACTAGCATGGTTTGGGTACTCGTATTCACGGGACACGAGGTTTTCAACTTATGATTTGTCAAGCATATGCATCATAATTGTTCTCGCATTAACTTTAACCATTCAAGATGCTTATGATGGGGGCAATGAGAGCTCAAAGCCGGTAAGTACCATAATTTTTGAAGGTTATAAAACTTGCAATCACTGCTTCCCTCTGCGAAGGGCCTTTCTTTTACTTTTATGTTGAGTCACCACCTTCTTTCTTTATGCACCATTAAGAGAGCATAGTTGTCATTCTTAGTGTGATATGCATTGTCCCAAGGTTCATTGATTGACTCATATTGTTGGTTTCACTTGTTCTTAAATTATTTGTATCTAGTCGCCCTCTTAAACTTTGAGGTGTCCTATGCATTTATGTTTTGCTCTCTTTGAAGGACAAGCTGAAAACCATTTGTATGTTTTTCCTTATGATTTGAACACACGTTTGACTTTCATTGTTTCATTATCATGATCTTTTGTTTGTGTTCATTTGCATGTTTACAACATGGTTGCTAAGTTCTTATTGTCATGATTATATCTTTCATGCCCATGTTTTAAGTTCTATTGATCCCAGCTCATCAATGCTTACATATATGATCAAGATTGTGTAGGTGCATGTCACCTCAAAAATTATTCTTTTGTTATCACTTACCTACTCGAGGACGAGCAGGAGTTAAGCTTGGGGATGCTTGATACGTCTCAAACGTATCTATAATTTTTGATGCTCCATGCTTTGTTTTACACCATTTGCCTATTGTTTCGTTACACTTAGTGGCATTTTTATACGCTTTCCGGAACTAACCTATTAACGAAGTGCCACAGTGCCAGTTCCCTGTTTTCTACTGTTTTTGGTTTCAGAAGTGATACACAGGAAATATTCTCGGAATTGGACGAAACAAGTTCCTGAAGTCATATTTCACCGGGGAGCTCCCAAACATCCGAAGACCTGACGGAGGGAGGCCACGTGGCCCCCACACACAGGGGCGGCGCGGCCTGGCCCCTGGCCGCGCCACCCCCGTGTGAGGCCCCGTGGCTCCACCTCTGACAGCCCTCTTTCGCCTACATATACCCCCCTGACGAGAAAAACCTAAGGCCCGATCAGTTTTCCAGAATACATCGCGATCCGCCGCCGCCGTCGACCCGAAGATCGGGAGGGTCTAGAAGCTCTTCCCGGCACCCTGCCGGAGAGGGGAATCGCCACCGGAGGTCTCCTTCATCGCCATGATTGCCTCCGGAGCGATGAGTGAGTAGTCTACCTTGGACTATGGGTCCATAGCAGTAGCTAGATGGTTGTCTTCTCCACCATGTGCTTCATGTTTAGATCTCATGAGCTGCCCTACATGATTGAGATCACCGTTATGTAATACTATGATGTTGGTTTGTTGGGATCCGATGAATATTGGTGTTTATGATTAAGTTGCTGTACTGAATTATATCTTTTGTTATCTCTATGTTGTTTATGATCTTGCATGCTCTCCGTTGTTAGTAGCTATCTTGGCCGAGTAGTTGCTAGTGACTCCAAGAGGGGGTATTTATGCTCGATAGTGGGTTCATGTCTCTATTTCACCTGGGGGAGTGACAGAAACCTCTAAGGTGGTAGATGTGCTGTTGCTACTAGGGAGAAAACAACATTCATATGCTCAAGGGCATATGCTTTGTTTACATTACACACTTTGCTTAATGCAATTATCTGTTGTTCGCAACTTAATACTTTTGGGGTGTTCGGATGATATCCCCGGGGGTGGATTATTAGTCATAGATGCAGTTGGATGGCGGTCTATGTATTTTGTTGTAATGCCCAGAGTAAATTTCATAGTGATCTTCTTGACATATCACGTTATCTTTATTCTATCAATTGCCCAACTGTAATTTGTTTACCCAGCATGTTATTTATCTATGGAGAGACACCACTAGTGAACTGTGGACCCCGGTCCTATTTTAATCATATTGCAATCACCTGTTTACTATTCCCGCACTGTTTACTTTACTCGCATATTACTACTGTTTTCCACTCGATACACTCATAACCTTTGTTTCAAGCAAACCGGTGAGATTGACAACCTCATCGCAAGTTGGGAGCAAAGTATTTGTTTGTGTGTGTGCAGGTTCCGCGTTGCAGCTAGCAAGCAAAGCTTGGACAAAGCGCCAGTTGTCCGCTGCTGTCGCAAACTAGTCCGCATCACCTTCAGTCGTCACCGTCTCTCCTCTCCTGATCGATATTAAACCTTGGTTTCTTAACTGAGGGAAAAATAGCTGCTATACTCATCACACCTTCCTCTTGGGGTTCCCAACGGGCTGGTCATTCACCACGCATCAACGATCTTCAGCAGCAAAATCCAAACAAGTGCCTAAGATGACAAAGGATATCACAAAGCAGCAGTGGAACAAAAGGGAAAAAAAAAAGAGAAGCCGCAAGGAATCTTACATCGCAATATCTCGCAGGCAGACTCGATAATGCCGATGACAAAAGAGTCGCATTCTTCATGATGCACAATCTTTGCCATCAGACTAGACACCTTATCGTCGAGAACAGATATCTGCTTCATCAACCCACAAGCTTTGCTAGCTTTATCTATAGTCATCTGCGCTTGGCGTTTGGCTAAAGTCAAGCGATTCTCAAGATCCGAAATCCTTGAAGAATATTCAGCGCATTGACAGCAGCGGCGAGGAGGCGACGAAGCTTTAGAGTCAAAAGCACCAGAGGGAGCCTGGTCGCGACTTGGAGGATCACCAATACGCATAGACTGGAAGCCAAAAGAAAAGAAAGGAGAATCATTTTAGAAGCCAACACGATATAATAGAAAAGAAGCATATTTACATAGATGCAAACCCTTTGACTAAAGTTCTCGGGTTGCACACGACTAAAGGTTTTACACCAAAAGCAGAAATTGAAAATTACAAATAACAGGCCAAATCTACGCTACCTCAGCATTTTGCTCCATGGCGGAGGAAGGCATGGCAAAAGCAGTGCCAGCAGTTGAAGGAGGTGCGGGCTCTTCCGTCGCTGGAGTCAAGGGAGTTGGCGCCGTAGAAGTCGCGGAAGCCACCGAAGGAGAAATAATCGATACTAGGGTGGGCGCAAACTTCTTTGCCTTCTCGAAGAAAGCCGTTAACTCTGAGCGGGTGCGGCCATGAGGAGAGCTAACCTTCTCCCAGTCGAAATCTGCACCATGTGCATAAGAAAGTGCGATAGCACCCTCAGCACCTCGCTTCAAAGAAAGCCCCTTTAGCTGGAGGACGGGTCGTCAGTCGTATCGAAGGCTTCGGCAAGTTTCTTAAAGTCATTGTTCGGAACCTCCGTCTTTTTCGTGGGCCACAACCCGACGAACATCCGCGTAAGAACGCGGCTCACCAACTCAAAGATCTCCTGGATAGATATCCAGTTTGCTTTGAGTAAGTTAACCACGGTCATCAGAGGATCATCGCCCGGTTGCAGAGTCGACAAAGACACCCCGGTAAATCCTATACAACAAAGGGGGCAAGGAAAAAGCAGGAAAGGAAAGTATTAGCAAGTGCAAGAAAGCAACAGCAGTCGAAGAAGAGGACAAGGCGAGTATGTAACTATAGCAGCAGCAGGCATCGTGCGAAGACGCTCCGCCACGGCTTGCTCTCGCTGGGAATGCTCTTTGTTAGCATCGGCCAAAGCCTTTTCCACTTTCTTCGCCTTAGCCATTGCCGACTTCTGCGACTTCTCCATACTTGCTTTGGCAACGGTCGCAACATCAAAGGCTTTCCGCGAAGCACTGAGCTCGGTTTCCAGCGATGCAATGCGAGCATTGGCTAATGCTAGAGCATCTGCAGTCCAGCAAAGAAAGGAAAGGAGAAGTCAAACAAACAATAAAGAGAAGCATACAGGACAAGCAAAAATAGGATAAAAGAATTCACCTTCGGAAGCTTTAGCAATCTTTAGGTACTCAGCACATTCAGTGCCCAAGGCGACAAATCTCTTCTTCAATGCCCGGGAAAAAAGGACGCATAAGAGTATAGATTACGCAAGGAAAGTAAGTCAGGGACATTTACTCACATCATCAGGGGAGACCACAGATTCATGGGCTTCAAGAGAAACGTCGGCTTCCTTGGATCTTTTCGACTGCTTGGTGCTTCGGGTCACAGGAACCTTCTTGACAGAGGCCCTGGTGGTCCTCGGCGCCTGCACAACCGGTTCAATTTCTTGTGCGGAAGGCTCATCAGCAATTACAGCTTGAGTAGAAGGAGCAGCCGTAGCATCCCTTTGCGGCTCTTCATCATCACTGCAAGAGGAAACAGGTTATATACAACCCGAAAGAAAGAGAGCAAGTACAGTGCAATCGCAGAACTCGCAGAACACTTACGATGCCATGAGGTCGAAGAATTCAACATCTTCTTCTAGAACAGGGGCTTTATTAGCCGCTGTTCTCTGCATAGAGGTACTCGAAGAAGTAAACTCGTCGACACGCTTCCTCTTCTTGTCCGCGCCAATGTCTTCAGAAAGCGCAGGAGGAGGCGATGTCGTCGAGCTGGTATCCTCTTCCGATTCTTCGGCTTCATCTCCGTCCTGATTTTCTTCAGCCTCGGGGGCTTCAGATACAGAAGAGGCCAGATCAGCCGGAAGAGGCCCTTCCTCTGGAAGAGGAGGGCGTGAAATGAGGAATTGGTGGTCCTACAAGCGAATAAGTCAGCAAAGTAACCGATACAATGATAAACACAGCTCGAAACCGATGAATTCGACAACAAGTGTACAAAGCAAACAAATATATACCTCGGGTAGGGGGTGCACAGAGTCGAAATAATTAGCGGCCAATTCAGCAACCGCATGGTCCTTGGTGAGCTTGGTGAGGCTCCTAACTCGCATGTCGACTTCTTGCTTCTCCATTAGATCTCCAGAGATGCGAGAAGGATCCACCAAGCCAGAGTAGCTCCAAAGTTTGGTAAGTCGATGTTGCATGGGTTGAACTCGACGTTGCACAAAGAACGCCATGAGCTGAATACCCGACAATGCGCCTCCTTTACCTCCTTTCAGAGCTTGGATGCGGGTCAATAGAGGAGCAATTTGCTCCATCTCAGCAACTGTGGGAGGCGAATCCCAAGAGGCCAATTTCTTCAGCTCCTTGGAGGCGTCAAAGGGGGCTATGCCATATTCGTCTTCGGAGGAGGCCTTACGGTCTTTGATGTAAAACCATTTGGTCCTCCAACCTTGGACTGACGCAGACATGGAAAATTCCAGATACTGTGCCTCAGGGCGCACAGAGACGACAGCACCGCCCAGTTCGGGTTTTTTTAGCTAAAGCAACGCTGGGACGGAGCTAGAAGATAGATCTCCAAAGAAGAAAATGGGGCTCAATCCTCAGGAATTACTCGCAAAGAGTCACGAAGCAAGCGATATGGAGGATGGGGTTAGGTGTGAGCTGGTGAAGTTGCACACCATAAACAAAAAGAAGCCCACAAAGAAACTCGTGGGCAGGAAGAGACAGTCCGCGGAAGAGGAAGGAAAGGAACATCACCCGATAACCGCTCGGGGGCTGAGGGATCCGCTCGGTGCTTGGGAACTTGATGGAGTCGCTGCTGGAGATGAGGCCGTACGTCCTAGCCTTCTCCACCTTCTTCTGCACGATGGCAGAGGGCACCCAGCTAGTCGCAGAGTTCATTGTCTTTCCCTTGGCCATGGTGTTCTTAGCCGCAAGGTGCTTCACACGCATTTACAAATCTGCGCCTAGGGGCTATGCACGAGAGGAGCAGGAAGCAGAGATCGACAATGGCGGCGGCGGAGAGAAAGAGCTGGTAAACAGTACAAATCCCCACTATCCCTTTATATACCTTCTCGGTGAAGGAACGTGGGCTGAGACGTGGCGAAAGGAGCGGAAGCAGCAGCCCACTAACGGGCAGAGAAATACAAAATTACCGCGCTACCCATGAAACGATACGCGCTCAGTAAGGGTGACGTATAGCTAAATTTGGCCACTGACGTCATGAAGAGGATGAAAGATTAGAGATCAATTCAACAGATGCATATAATCGACGAGTATCAAATATGGCGACTATCAAATAAAAGATGACAGAAAAGAACAAACAAGGTTGGCGCCGACAATACAAAAACCAAATTAGGAGACTATACCCGAAAACAATCGACTATAGCCTCGGGGGCTACTACCATCGGGAGCGCTGAACGCGCACCCGGCGAAGTTATCGCTAAACTATTTCGAGTCGAAGCATGATGATGGAGTACACTATATTTGAGCCTATACTCGAAAAAAGTTTTGTTCGACTATAGCCTCAGGGGCTACTCCCATCGGGAGTGCTGAGCGCGCACCCGACGATGTTTATTAACGAGCACTAGAGCATGGAAAGCGAAGGAATATGCGGTGAAACATCGTTACTCCCATCGGGAGCGAGTTTTTATGGTTGTATAACCCAAATATTTTCAGTCAAGTGAGACTGCGACATGAGATTCTCAAGTCGCGTTATCGCAACGAAACTTGAATGCTGTGATTTATCACGAAGGTAAGACCCCGGGATCTGTCCTGTGTGGCCTGGTATACGCACATGGATGCGCTCTGCTGGTATGTATCCATGTCTACGACACGAAGAAATCCTGGTGGACGCACTGGGTACCCTGAGAACCACTGGGACTCATTTTTTGTAAGTCCTAAATGCGGCAAAAGAATGGGTTTGACCGGTATCCCGAATTCAAGTCCAAGGGGATTGAATTTGAAGTATGTGACAAGTATCTGTTCTGGCAGTTAATCGACCTCTTGATCCGTCAGAGTTGTCAGGCTTGTTCATCAAAACCCCTTGCAAAATATTATCATAAAAACAAGTCGAAAGACCAAGTCGAAGATTTGAGGATATGAAGAAGTCAAAGAATTGATCAAGTCAAAGATTTAAAGATTAGAGATTCAACCCGAATCTGCAATTCTGGTAGAATCTCAGGGGCTACTGACAAGGGTATAGCTAATAGAGCCCGCTAGTTGAGTACCCCTGAGGCCCGTTAAGCTAGGCCCAATTGTAATAATAGTCGAGATACGAGTTCTTACCGTATGTCGATATTGTAATCTGTATCGGACCCTACCCGATCCTCGAGACCTGGCCACCTATATATAGGGGCCAGGAGGGGACGGTGGAAGACAGATTGAAAGCAAGCCAGGTTCAACACCCAAGTTTACTTTCGGTATACACCTATTTCGACTAACTTTACCTTCGAGTTCATCCGACGCCCTATCTCCCCGATCCTAAGTCCTTCATCTAGGACATTTGTCGAGTTAACTCTTGTCACCCAGCATGTGTTATTTTATCTTATGGAGAGACACCACTAGTGAACTGTGGACCCCGGCCCTATTTCCATTATATTGCTATCACATGTTTACTTTACTCGCATTGTTTACTTTCTCGCATATTACTATTGCTTTCCACTCGATACGCTCATACCCTTTGTTTCAAGCAAACCGGTGAGATTGACAACCTCATCGTAAGTTGGGAACAAAGTATTTGGTTGTGTTGTGTGCAGGTTCCACATTGCCGCTCACAAAGCAAAGCTTGGATGAGGCGCCCTATAAATTGTCCGAAGCTGTCGCGAAGTGATGGCGCGGTGACGATGGTGCTAGAAAACTTGATGGTGTGTAGTAATTAACCGGCCAGTTGGAAACCCCAAGAGAAAGTTTGATGAATATAGCAGCAAGTTTTCCCTCAGTTATGAAACCAAGGTTTATCGATCCAGTAGGAGGAAGACAATACGACTGAAGGTGATGCCCGCTAGCTTCGCGACAGCTCCAGACAATTTATAGGGCGCCTCGTCCAAGCTTTGCTTTGCGAGCGGCAACGTGGAACCTGCACATAACACAACCAAATACTTTGTTCCCAACTTATGATGAGGTTGTCAATCTTACCGGTTTGCTTGAAACAAAGGGTATGAGCGTATCGAGTGGAAAACAATAGTAGTATGCGAGTAAAGTAAACAGTGCGAGTAAAGTAAACATGTGATAGCAATATAAAGGAAATAGGACCGGGGTCCACAGTTCACTAGTGGTGTCTCTCCATAAGATAAAATAACACATGCTGGGTAAACAAATTACAGTTGGGCAATTGATAGAATAAAGACAACGTGCATACGTCGAGAGGATCACTATGAGATTTACTTTGGGCATTACAACAAGATACATAGACCGCCATCCAACTGCATCTATGACTAATAATCCACTTATGGCGAATCAATCCGAGAACTCCACAGTATTAAGTTGCGAACAACAGATAACTGCATTAAGCAAAGTGTGTAATGTAAACAAAGCATATGCCCTTGAGCATATGAATGTTGTTTTCCCCCTAGTAGCAACAACACATCTACAACCTTAGAGGTTTCTGTCACTCCCCCAGATTAAATAAAGGCATAAACCCACTATCGAGCATAAATACCCCCTCTTGGAGTCACTAGCAACTACTCGGCCAAGATAGCTACTAACAACGGAGAGCATGCAAGATCATAAATAACATAGAGATAACATAAGATAATATTCAGCACATCAACTCAATCATAACAAAAATATTCATCGGATCCTAACAAACACAACATGTAGAATTACATAACGGTGATCTTGATCATGTAAGGCAGCTCACGAGATCTAAACATGAAGCACATGGTGGAGAAGACAACCAACTAGCTACTGCTATGGACCCATAGTCCAAGGTAGACTACTCACTCATCACGCCGAAGGCAAGCATGGCGATGAAGAAGACCTCCGGGGGCGATTCCCCTCTCCGACAGGGTGCCGGGAAGAGCTTCTGGACCCTCCCAATCTCGGGTCGACGGTGGCGGTGGATCGCGATGTGTTTTTGGAAAAGTGATCGGGTATTTAGGTTTTTCCTGTCGGGGGGTCTTTATAGGCGAAGGAGCGGCGTCAGAAGTGGGCCAGGATGGCCTCACCACCAGGGGGCGCGGGCCAGGGGCAGGCCGCGCCGCCCTGTGGTGCGGCTGCCCTGTGGCCCCACTCCGTCTCCTCTTTGGTTCTCTGGAAGCTTCGGTAAATATCTGGACGTCTGGCTTTGGTTTCGTCCAATTCTGAGAATATTTCCTGTGTAACTTTTCTGAAACACAAAAACAGCAGAAAATAGGGAACTGGCACTATGGCATCTCGTTAATAGGTTAGTTCCGGAAAATGCATAAAAATGCCACGAAGTGTAACGAAACACTAAGCAAATGGTGTAAAAACAAGCATGGAGCATCAAAAATTATAGATACGTTAGAGACGTATGAGCATCCCCAAGCTTAACTCCTGCTCGTCATCGAGTAGGTAAGTGATAACAAAAGAAATAATTTTTGAGGTGACATGCACCTACACAATCTTGATCATCTATGTAAGGATTGTGCACTGGGATAAAAAAGAACTTAAAACATGGGCATGAAAGATATAATCTTGATAGAAGAAACTTAGCAACCATGTTATAACATGAAAATGAACACAAATAAAAGATCATGAAAATGAAACAATAAAAGTCAAACGTGTGTTCAAATCATATGGAAATACATACAAATGGTTTTCAGCTTGTCCCTCATGGAGAGCAAAACATAAATGCATAGGACACCTTCAAGTTTAAGAGGGCGACTAGATACAAGTAATTTAAGAACAAGTGAAACCAACAATATGAATCAATCAATAAAAACTTTGGGACAATGCACATTATACTCAGAATGATAACTATGCTCTCTTAGACGGTACATAAAGATAGAAGGTGGTGACTCAACATAAAAAATAAAAGAAAGGCCCTTCGCGGAGGGAAGCAGTGATTGCAAGTTTTATAAACCTTCAAAAATTATGGTACTGATACGTCCATTTTGCATCACTATTTTGTATCATAATTTACTGTTATTCATTGATATATTTCATATTTAGAGTTGATACTTATGTTATTTCCTTTGTTTTCACATGTTTGATGATCATTGGAAGAGTTGCTGCCAGAGTCAGGATTCTGCTAGAAAAAGAACCATCAAGGGACCATATTTTGAAGATCAGGAAAATTCCAGAAAAATACCCAAAAATTATATTTTCCCAGAAGACTCAGGAAGCCAGAAGGAGGAGTCGAGAGGAGCCAGGAGGGCCCCACACGCCAGGGTGGTGCGGCCAGCCCCCTGGCCGCGCCAGCCCTGCGTGAGGCCGCCCTAGCCCACCTCTGGTCTCGCCCCTTCGCGTAGATCATCGTCCCCGAAAACCTAAGTCAAGGGGGGGCTCAGAGTTAGACACAGCCGCCTCTGCGGGGCGGAGAACACTAGAGAGAGAAAAGCTCTCCGGCAGGGAGAAATCTACCGGGGAAATTCCTTCCCGGAGAGGGGAGATCATCGCCATCGTCATCACCATCGCACCGGACTTCATCGGGATCATCATCGTCATCATCTCCATCACTAGTACCTCCATCTCCACCATCACCACGCCATCCCGCTGTAACATCTTGAGTTGGATCTTGTTATATTCATAGGGGAAACTTTCCCGGTGTTGATTACACTTGTAGTTGATGCTATTGAGTGGAACCATTAAATTAAGGTTTATGTTCAGATTGTTATTTACCATTATTTCACCTCTGATCATGATCCATATGATGTCTTGTGAGTAGTTCGTTTAGTTCTTGAGGACATGGGAGAAGTCAAGATGTTAGTAGTGAATTATTGTTGAGAAATATTTAATGGTTTGATATTGTTGTCGTGCTATTTCACTAGTGGTGTCATGTGAACGTCGACTACATGATACTTCACCATTTATGGGCCTAGTGAGATGCATTGTGTATTTGGCTACCGATTGTGGGGTTGCTGGAGTGACAGAAACCTAAACCTCCGTTGGGAAACCATTGCACCAGGGAGCGTAGGATCTTAGAGTTTAAGGCTGTGGTTAGATTTATCTTAATTACTTTCTTATATTTGCGGATGCTTGCAAGGGGTATAATCACAAGTGTGTATTTATCCTAGTAAGGGTAGTGCGCTAGCACAGGTTCACCCCCATAACACCTATCAAACCAATAAAGACTATTGGCTTTATGAAGCGAAAGCTCTTGACAGAAACTCCCGTGTGTCCTCGAGAACGTTTGGTTATTATAAGTACACAACCGGCTTGTCCTTTGCTGAAGAAAGGATTGGGCCACTTGCTGCAATTGCTACTACTGTCTTTTATTTACTCGCACTTTATTTATTCGTATTACCAAATACCCCTGAAAACCTGTTTGCTAGTATTTACAGTGATTCCTTGATCAAAACTGCTCGTCAACACCTTCTGCTCCTCGTTGGGTTCGACACCCTTATTTATCGAAAGTACTACGATACACCCCCTATACTTGTGGGTCATCAAGACTATTTTCTGGCGCCGTTGCCGGGGAGTGTAGCGCTATTGAAGAGTGGAATTGGTGAAGGTAACCGTCGCTGTGAGTATTGTTTTTATTTTGTCTTTTATTTTTGTTTTACTCTGCTATGGAGAACTCTCCATTTGGTTTCCTATTTGGAAACACATCTACTACTACTGCTGCACATGCGGAGGAACCACCACCACCACCGCCTGCTGAAATTGATCCTTTTAAAATACCTATGAAAATTGTTGGGCGTATTATGGATAACTGCTATTCAGGAGATGGAACTGTCCATCCGGGTGATTACTTATTATTTATACATGAATTATGCGAGTTGTTCAGATGTGCAGGTATTTCACCAAGCTAGGTCAAGAAGAAATTATTCTCTTTATCATTGAAAGGCAGAGCTGAAGAGTGGTATCGACTACTCCAAGATGGTCCATCTATGGCATGGGAGGATATTGTACCTCTCTTTTATTCCAAGTTTTATCCTCCAAGTGAAATTCATAAAGACCGTAACCGGATATATAATTTTTGGCCTCATGATGGAGAGAGTATTGCTCAAGCGTGGGGGAGATTGAAGTTACTAATGCTCAAATGCCCCATTCTTGAGCTCCCCAATAATATTGTTATTGATAATTTTTATGCGCGGCTTACCCTTCCTGATAAGGATTATTTGGATGCTTCTTGCTTTGGATCATTTACTCATATGAAAGAAGATGCTAAGTGGAAAATTCTTGACCGTATACAAGAGAATGCTGAAGGTTGGGAAAATGACAAAGGTAGGAAGTCAGGTATAAACTATGATTATGAATGCATTAAATCTTTTATGGGGACCGATGACTTTCATAGTGTTAGCACTGCTTATGGTCTTGATTCACAAATACTTGCTAATTGTCTTAAGGCTTTTGCCTCTTATATTGATGTTCCAAAGAAAGATTGGAACAAATATCATGCGCCTTATAAAGATTCTATTAGTCATATTCCTGCTGCAGCTACTGAAGTTTGTACTGTTGATAGCATTGTGCCTGAACCTTATTTTGAGAAGACACCTTTCCCTGCTAAGGTAAAGAAGTATTCTACTTTGGTAAGTGTGTCTAATAAAAGTACTAAGAAAGCTGCAGAACCTGATGAGAAAATTACTATTAAGTCTCCTGTAGCTATATTGAAGGATCTTTTTACTAAAGATGTAGGGGATGAATATATTCTTTTTTGTGAAGATGCTTCTAACATTCTCTCACATCCTAAAAAGCATAGGAAAACAAGTGTTCCTGTTATTTCTGTCAGGATTGGAGACCATTGCTATTATGGTTTATGTGATATTGGTGCTAGTGCAAGTGCTATTCCTTTAGAGCTTTACAAAGAAATTATGCACGAGATAGGCGCTTGTGAACTTGAAGATATTGATGTGGTCGTTCAGCTTGCTAACAGAGAGACTGTTTGGCCTCTTGGTATTGTTCGAGATGTGGAAGTTCTTTGCGGTAAGACTAAATACCCTACTGATTTTCTAGTCCTTGGTAAGGAGGCTAGTAAAACTTGTCCTATTATTTTTGGTAGACCATTCTTGAACACTTGTGGCGCCGTGATAGATTGTAAGAAGGAGAATTTTTTTACTAAGTTCAATGGAGAGTCTTATGAGTTTAATTTTTCCAAGTTTGTTAAGACTTCTTATGAAAATGACACGCCTAATGAAAATTTTCGAGTTGAACAACTTGCTTCTATTGCTCTTGCTCCTAATAATGCCTTGCAGCAATTCATGGAAGATCACGAAAGTGATGTTTTCAGCAAGGAAAGAGAAGAGATTGACGATATTCTTCTTCGTCAACCACCATTACTCAAGCATAATCTACCTGTGGAGGATCTTGGTACCACCTTGCCACCTAAGGAAGATCCTGTGTTTGAATTAAAGCCTTTGCCTGATAATCTCAAATATGCTTATATAGATGATAAGAAAATATATCCTGTTATTATTAGTTCTAAACTTTCAGGAAAGGAAGAAGAAAGATTATTGGAGATATTGAGGAAACACCGAGGAGCTATGGGATATACTCTTGATGATTTAAAAGGGATTTCTCCCACGTTATGTCAGCATGCCATTAATATGGAGAAAGACGCAAAGCCAGTCGTGGAGCATCAACGCCGCCTAATTCCCAAGATGAAGGATGTGGTAAGAAATGAGGTATTAAAACTCCTTGATGATGGTATTATTTATCCTATTGCTGATAGTAGATGGGTTAGTCTTGTTCATTGTGTTCCTAAGAAAGGAGGTATGATTGTTGTGCCTAATGAGAATAACGAGCTTATTCCTCAAAGGGTAGTAGTTGGTTATAGAATGTGCATTGATTATAAGAAGGTAAACAAAGTTACTAAGAAAGATCATTATCCTTTACCGTTTATAGATCAGATGTTAGAAAGGTTGTCTAAAAAGACTCATTTTTGTTTCCTTGATGGTTATTCTGGTTTTTCTCAAATTGTTGTTAAGACGGATGATCAAGAGAAAACCACTTGTACTTATGGAACTTATGCTTATAGACGTATGCCGTTTGGTTTATGCAATGCTCCTGCTACTTTTCAAAGATGTATGTCTGCTATTTTTCATGGCTTTTGTGAAGAAATTGTGGAGGTCTTCATGGACGATTTCTCCGTCTATGGAACTTCTTTTGATAATTGTTTGCACAACCTTGATAAAGTTTTGCAGAGGTGCAAAGAAACTAACCTTGTTCTTAATTGGGAGAAATGCCACTTTATGGTGAATGAAGGAATTGTCCTTGGACATAAAATTTCTGAAAGAGGTATTGAAGTTGACAGAGCAAAAGTGGAGGCAATTGAGAAAATGCCCTGTCCCAGAGATGTTAAAGGTATTCGTAGTATTCTTGGTCATGCTGGTTTCTATAGGAGGTTTATTAAGGATTTCTCTAAGATTTCAAAGCCTCTTACTAATCTTCTTCAAAAGGATGTACCATTTGTCTTTGATGATGATTGTAAAGAAGCTTTTGAAACTCTTAAGAAGGCTTTAACTACTGCTCCTATTGTTCAACCACCTGATTGGAATTTACCTTTTGAAATTATGTGTGATGCTAGTGATTTCGCTGTTGGTGCTGTTCTTGGACAGCGCATTGATAATAAGTTGAATGTTATTCATTATGCTAGTAAGACTCTTGATGTTGCTTAGAAGAATTATGCTACTACTGAGAAAGAGTTTCTTGCTGTTGTTTTTGCATGTGATAAGTTTAGATCTTACATTGTTGATTCTAAAGTTACTATTCATACTGATCACGCTGCTATTAGATATCTTATGACTAAGAAGGATGCTAAGCCTAGGCTTATTAGATGGGTGTTGCTTTTACAAGAGTTTGATTTGCATATCGTAGATAGGAAAGGTGCTGAAAATCCTGTGGCTGACAATTTGTCTAGATTGGAAAACATTTCTTTTGATCCTATTCCTGTTAATGATAGTTTTCCAAATGAACAGTTGGCTGCAATAAATGTAACTTCGCGAGACCTTCCTTGGTATGCTGATTATGCTAACTTTATTGTTTCCAAGTATTTGCCTCCAACCTTTACAGCTCAGCAAAGAAGAAAATTCTTTTATGATTTGAGGCATTATTTTTGGGATGACCCACACTTATATAAAGAAGGAGTTGATGGTATTATGAGAAGATGCGTACCGGAATATGAGCAACAAGAGATATTAAGAAAATGCCATAGTAGTGCTTATGGAGGGCATCATGCTGGAGATAGAACCGCGCAGAAGGTTCTACAATCAGGTTTTTATTGGCCAACCCTCTTTAAAGATGCCAGAAGGTATGTTTTATCTTGTGATGAATGTCAAAGAGTTGGTAATATTTCTAGACGCAATCAAATGCCTATGAATTACACTCTTGTTATTGAACCGTTTGATTGTTGGGGATTTGACTTTATGGGTCCTTTTCCTCCTTCAAAAGGCTATACCCATATACTTGTTGCTGTTGATTATGTTACTAAATGGGTAGAAGCCATACCTACAAAGAGTGCCGATGGTGAGACTTCATTAAAAATGCTTAAGGATGTTATTTTTCCAAGGTTTGGTGTGCCTAGATATCTTATGACTGACGGAGGGTCTCATTTTATTCACGGTAGTTTTAGAAAAACTCTTGCTAAATATGATGTTAATCATAGAATTGCTTCTGCTTATCATCCCCAAACTAGTGGACATGTAGAGCTTTCAAATAGGGAGATCAAGTCTATCTTGCAGAAGACTGTCAATAGATCTAGGAAAAACTGGGCTAGTAAGTTAAACGATGCTTTATGGGCTTATAGAACTGCTTATAAGAACCCCATGGGTATGTCTCCTTATAAGATGGTTTACGGAAAAGCGTGTCACTTGCCCTTAGAATTAGAACACAAAGCTTTTTGGGCAGTGAGAGAGCTTAATAGAGATTTTAAACTAGCTGGTAAGAAAAGGTTATTAGATTTGAGTTCTCTTGATGAGTGGAGAAATGAAGCGTATGAGAATGCCAGACTTTTCAAAGAGAAAGTCAAGCAATGGCATGATAAGAGAATTCTTAAGAGAGAGTTTCATGTTGGTGAGAAAGTTCTATTGTATAGGTCTCGTCTCAGATTTTTTGTAGGAAAATTACTTTCAAAATGGGAAGGACCATATGTTATAGTGGAAGTGTATCGCTCAGGTGCTATTAAGAGTGCTTCATTGAAAGATGACTCTACACAAGTGGTGAATGGGCAAAGACTCAAACATTATATTTCTGGAGATTCTTATAATGAAGATGTTGATGTTATTGAAACAGTTTCTCCGGAAGAATTCATCCAAGACAAATTGCAGGTACCTGCAGAATTCGTTTTAGAATAGGTAACAGTTCTAGTCAGAGAAGTTTCGCGAAAAGCTCTTCCTTTAATATTTTTGCTGTTTTTACTAAATATGAAAAATCACGAGACGAAAACGGGCAGGAAAAAGAGTCCGTGTGCCCCTCACACGTAGGTGGCGCGGGCCCACCCCTGGCCGCGCCACCTAGGTGTGAGAACACCCCAGAACTCGTTTCCGTCCCGGTTTCCTCCTGTGACTTCGTTTCGATGTATAATTTTCGCCTACTTAACCCCCCGGAGTCCCCGAGGTCTGTATATCGTTTTCTCGTCGTGTTTTGTTTCGAGCTGTTTCTGTCAGGGATTGCTCTTGGCTTTGGAGTTATAATGACTTCGTCCGGTTCATTTAAAGAGAACCCTCTTGCGGATTCCATCAATCCGTATATGAGGGAGCTGAAGATGCATCTGAAGGAGTTGTCACTCAAGGATGGGGAGTTGCAGATTAAAGATGTTCAAGGACCCAAGGGAGAAGGGAGTCTCGAAGCAAGGATGGAAGCGCTGGAACAAGAAGTTTTCAAATACAAGAAGATGGCAGAACGCGAGGTGGACATTATCTATAGGATTAATCAAGAGCTTGTTGCCAAGTACAAGAAAGAGACTACAGAGCTCTGGAGGGATGTTCTCTCACTCCAGGAGACGACTAGCCAATTACAAGCACAACTCTACAACGTGCAGAACCAAAATTGTGAGTATGAAGCTAGATTTCAACAAATGAGTGCTGCTGCAAGTTTCAGGATTTTGGAGACCAAGACATCCTTCCTTGATGGAGGACCTCTGCCTTGGAAGTACGACAACGATGATGATTCACCGCCACCGCCAAAGGAGTAATTCGTCATCGGTATAGGCATCCCCTTGGCTTGTTCCAAGCTTGGGGGAGTGCCGCGGTATCACATCATTACCTTTTGCTCATTTACTTTTCAAGTAGTGTCATATCATGAATAGAGAAGTTATCGTATAGAATAGTTTGCAGTTTGGAAGTATCCTCTTTAGTTGGTTATCTATGTATCCCTTGGTGTGAGTTGCGGTAATGAAATATTAATGAGAAGTTTTATCGTTTATTTTCCGCACACTTTATGTTAGTTTGCAATCTCTCTTGTATGACTAGTCTTGTTGATTGGTATTGGTATCACTTTGGGAGCATGAGTAAATTTAGTTGGTTTTGGCAAACCTAGCTTGGTCAGTAGCAATTTTACCTTGAGGTTTGAGTAGAAAAGAATAAAGAAGTGTTTGTAGTTACATCACTTCAGTTTTCCTTATGTTTGGCTTGTAAGCATTGTTATTCTCAAAGTTAAAATCATTGTACCTTCAAGGGAGTTTGCATGATTGTTCTTATTATATGTGTGTTTGTTTGTTTCATGCAATTCTTATGCTTGCTACCCAGCCTTGCTAGCCAAAAACCTGTACTGAGAGGAAATACTTCTCGTGCATCCAATTCCCAAAAGCCAAGTCACTTCCAAAGAGTCCACTATAAATTCCTATGCATGGTATTTTAAGCCATTCCAAGTAAATTTTCATGTGCTACCTTTCAAAAACCTTCAAACACTTCTCATTTTGTGCCACTGTTTTTAGCTCATGAGGACGTAGTGGATGGGTTTGTTATCTTCCATACTAAATTAAGTACCCTTCGACTAGGCAGCTTCATCTGCTCGTCACTAATTTTGCAAGGGAACTGGTCAGACCATTACAATCTCAAATAGAAAATAAAAAGAAAAGCACTCCTCCATGGAATGTGAAAGTTGGTCGGCACCCGATGGAATCGGTTAGCCATGGATTGAGAAAGGAAAAAGGTGGGGAGGAGTGCAAAGCTATAAAAGAGCACCAAAGTGCCAATTAATCAAACATCTCGGAACCACTCTCACTTGTTTAGTATGGAAGATATCAAGAACTCCGTTGCTAGTCGTTGACAAAAGCAACCACCTCTCAAAATAACTTTTTACCTCTGTTTTACAAATGAAAAGCTCTAGCACATGTTTAATCCCTGCTTCCCTCTGCGAAGGGCCTATCTTTTACTTTTATGTTGAGTCAACCTACTTTCCTCTGTCTCAAGCAAGCATTTGAGTTGTTATGTTTCATTCATCCATATGTTGATTCGTTTAATCATGTTTTACTATCTTCCTTGTTTTGTATAATGCTTTTGTCTGAAGGAATATATCTTTGAAAGCTTTCTACGAATGCAAAAGTTTGTTTTGTTGAGCATATAGTCTTTGCTATATTAGCTCTGTTTTAAAAGGCTCCGTTCAAAAGAAAGAATAGCTTGTTCTTCATTCTTTGACCAAGAACTAAGGTTTGCCACTGCCAATTATAGTTTACCTTGTGCATCTTTACATGTGACTCCCTTTTACCTATTGCAAGCCTATATCTTATAAAGGGAAGTTGCTATCTATTATAACTTGTGCCTTGGTGAATGTGATGCTTCTTGTCCGTATTTTGATTATCGACACTTCACTCCATAAACCAGTGGTCATGTTTACCGAGTTTAGTTTTCGCTTGGGGACAAGCGAGGTCTAAGCTTGGGGGGGTTGATACGTCCATTTTGCATCACTATTTTGTATCATAATTTACTGTTATTCATTGATATATTTCATATTTAGAGTTGATACTTATGTTATTTTCTTTGTTTTCACATGTTTGATGATCATTGGAAGAGTTGCTGCCAGAGTCAGGATTATGCTGGAAAAAGGACAATCAAGGGACCATATTTTGAAGATCAGGAAAATTCCAGAAAAATACCCAGAAATTATATTTTCCCAGAAGACTCAAGAAGCCAGAAGGAGGAGTCGAGAGGAGCCAGGAGGGCCCCACATGCCAGGGTGGCGCGGCCAGCCCCCTGGCCGCGCCAGCCCTGCGTGAGGCCGCCCTGGCCCACCTCTGGTCTCGCCCCTTCGCGTACATCATCGTCCCCGAAAACCTAAGTCAAGGGGGGGGGGGCTCAGAGTTAGACACAGCCGCCTCTGCGGGGCAGAGAACACCAGAGAGAGAAAAGCTCTCCGGCAGGGAGAAATCTGCCGGGGAAATTCCTTCCCGGAGAGGGGAGATCGTCGCCATCGTCATCACCATCGCACTGGACTTCATCGGGATCATCATCGTCATCATCTCCATCACCAGTACCTCCATCTCCACCATCACCACGCCATCCCGCTGTAACATCTTGAGTTGGATCTTGTTATATTCATAGGGGAAACTTTCCCGGTGTTGATTACTCTTGTAGTTGATGCTATTGAGTGGAACCATTGAATTAAGGTTTATGTTCAGATTGTTATTTACCATTATTTCACCTCTGATCATGATCCATATGATGTCTTGTGAGTAGTTCGTTTAGTTCTTGAGGACATGGGAGAAGTCAAGATGTTAGTAGTGAATTATTGTTGAGAAATATTTAATGGTTTGATATTGTTGTGGTGCTATTTCACTAGTGGTGTCATGTGAACGTCGACTACATGATACTTCACCATTTATGGGCCTAGTGAGATGCATTGTGTATTTGGCTACCGATTGTGGGGTTGCTGGAGTGACAGAAACCTAAACCTCCGTTGGGAAACCATTGCACCAGGGAGCGTAGGATCTTAGAGTTTAAGGCTGTGGTTAGATTTATCTTAATTACTTTCTTGTATTTGTGGATGCTTGCAAGGGGTATAATCACAAGTGTGTATTTATCCTAGTAAGGGTAGTGCGCTAGCACAGGTTCACCCCCATAACACCTATCAAACCAATAAAGACTATTGGCTTTATGAAGCGAAAGCTCTTGACATAAACTCCCGTGTGTCCTCGAGAACGTTTGGTTATTATAAGTACACAACCGGCTTGTCCTTTGCTGCAGAAAGGATTGGGCCACTTGCTGCAATTGCTACTACTGTCTTTTATTTACTCACACTTTATTTATTCGTATTACCAAATACCCCTGAAAACCTGTTTGCTAGTATTTACAGTGATTCCTTGATCAAAACTGCTCGTCAACACCTTCTGCTCCTCGTTGGGTTCGACACTCTTATTTATCGAAAGTACTACGATACACCCCCTATACTTGTGGGTCATTAGGTACTTACCGGCTTTGAGCTCTCATTGCCCCCATCATAAGCATCTTGAATGGTTAAAGTTAATGCGAGTACACTTATGCTGCATATGCTTGACAAATCATAACTTAAAAACCTCGTGTCCCGTGAAGTACGAATACCCAAACCTCATGCTACTTTACTTAGAGTCCCAAGCAAGCTCTTGTCATTGTAAGTATACATGTATCATCGAGAACCGCCAACAGGGTACCTCCGTGCCCGATGACATGGAACAAGGCCACATCAAAATGACAGGACAAACAGACAATGAACACCTCGGCATCTCTTTTATTTACCATTGGTATAGCTTTTTATTGTGAGATGCGTCGTTGAATGTTCACTATGGGCATGCTGTAAATTTCCACCGTGAATTATGCATGGCTTAGATTAGCGGCCCAGGCATTTCTCTAACACGTATACAAACTCCATGATCCTACAAGATTCCCAATTCATTTCACACCGCGAGTATCCATAAACAAAAGATCACGATATCAACTCAAATGAAAGATAGTGCAATGTTGAAAGCTTGCCCCATGACGGCATGGCTGGGCTAATTCCCAACTTACAACTTGCAAGCATAACAACTCAACATAAGAGAGCCACAATGTCAAAATTTTAAAACGAGAAAAGTAAAGTGTGCCATCAGGTTTGTGAGAGCTTTACTGACCAATTTTCGCATAACACCAAAAAGAGTTTAATTTGAAGGATAGATAAAAGCAATTCAAATGTACTTTGGAATAGCAATTTGCTAATTGGTATGTATGGTGGACACTTTGGAACAACTTGGTTTTTAGGAGTTGGATGCACGAGTAGAGCTCATACTCAGTACAAAACGAGGGCTAGCAAAAGGCTGGGAGCGACCAACTAAGAGAGCAATAACGGCCATAATCATGCATAGCGACAAAGCGACATTAAAAGAAGCATAAGATGGCATCAAAAGTCAAAAACTAAATGATCATAGAGGCAATGGTGACTTTGTATGAGTCTAACATGTGTGAGCATGCACCAAGTTAACCCAAATAAAGCATCAAAGGAGAAAACCAAAATAATGCTTCCAAATAATTAAAAAAACGCATGATTTTTTCAAAGGCTCATTAAGCAATCTCAGTTATTTGAGACAAGTCATACTACAGCAAAACCACTAAGCATACTATCAAAAAGACATCAAGCACGACATCCAAAAGCCTAGGGGCTTCTCTTGGCACAAAAACGAAAATTGTTTCAGGACAGCAACATCCCCAAATCTTACCTCACTCAAATTAGAGGCTTCTCTTGGCACAAAAACGAAATAAAAAGGATAAGGAGCGGTTATTACAGTAGTAATAACTTCCAAGACTCAAATAAAGGAAAAGTAACTGAAAGTAAAAATATTGGATTATCTCCCAAGAGTGCTTTTCTTTAACGCCTTTGAGCTAGGCGCAGAAAGTGCGAATCAAGTAATATCAAAGGAATCATTAAGATCAACTGTAGAAGTCTTTTCAACAATGAATTGAATTGTGTCCAAATGAGTTTTTGAAGATCCCTTATGATCACTTTTTGGTACACTACCTTCATCAAAAAGGTTTTCAGGACAAATCCAACCAAAATTGTTTTCCAAAGCATCATGAATTCCTAAAAGTTTACAAGGTATTGGCACTCTAAAATCATTGGGTGTACCAACAACCTCTACAGGCGAGCCAAGCTTATTAAATTTCTTAAAAACCTTTCTAGCCTCACTGGCACATCTCTAAATTCTATGCGCAAAGTTTCCAAGATAAAAGCTTTCTTTTCGGGGTCCTCAATATCATGAAGCTTAAGAAACATGTGTTGCATAAAAGGATTAAGGCTAGCAAACCTAGCTTCTAACATGTGAATCAAATAAGCAGAAGCAACTTCATAACTAGGAGCAAGCTCAGCCAAAGACTTTTCCTCAACATCTTTATGCATACTAATATGATTAAAGAACTCCTCGATGTTACTTTTTCCAATAATTGAACCACTACCTACTAAGAGGTCCTCCAAAACGTACTTAGGAAACAACATAATGAACTAAAAGTAATAAATTAACAACTATAAAGGAAACTATTTTTTTGTGTTTTTTGATAAAACGATGCAAGTAAAAATAAAGTAAAGCAAAACTTAAAACAAAGTAAAGGATGTGCGTGCGAAACTCCCCTTGCAGAAGTCTTCTTTTCCTCCCCGGCAACGGCGCCAGAAAACTTGTTGATGGCGCAGTGATGATGGTGCTAGAAAACTTGATGGTGTGTAGTAATTAACCGGCCAGTTGGAAACCCCAAGAGAAGGTTTGATGAATATAGCAGCAAGTTTTCCCTCAGTTATGAAACCAAGGTTTATCGATCCAGTAGGAGGAAGACAATACGACTGAAGGTGATGCCCGCTAGATTCGCGACAGCTCCGGACAATTTATAGGGCACCTCGTCCAAGCTTTGCTTTGCGAGCGGCAACGTGGAACCTGCACACAACACAACCAAATACTTTGTTCCCAACTTACGATGAGGTTGTCAATCTCACCGGTTTGCTTGAAACAAAGGGTATGAGCGTATCGAGTGGAAAACAATAGTAGTATGCGAGTAAGTAAACAGTGCGAGTAAAGTAAACATGTGATAGCAATATAAAGGAAATAGGACCGGGGTCCACAGTTCACTAGTGGTGTCTCTCCATAAGATAAAATAACACATGCTGGGTAAACAAATTACAGTTGGGCAATTGATAGAATAAAGACAACGTGCATATGTCGAGAGGATCACTATGAGATTTACTCTGGGCATTACAACAAGATACATAGACCGCCATCCAACTGCATCTATGACTAATAATCAACTTGTGGCGAATCATTCCGAGAACTCCACAAGTATTAAGTTGCGAACAACAGATAACTGCATTAAGCAAAGTGTGTAATGTAAACAAAGCATATGCCCTTGAGCATATGAATGTTGTTTTCCCCCTAGTAGCAACAACACATCTACAACCTTAGAGGTTTCTGTCACTCCCCCAGACTAAATAGAGGCATGAACCCACTATCGAGCATAAATACCCCCTCTTGGAGTCACTAGCAACTACTAGGCCAAGATAGCTACTAACAACGGAGAGCATGCAAGATCATAAACAACATAGAGATAACATAAGATAATATTCAGCACATCAACTCAATCATGACACAAATATTCATCGGATCCCAACAAACACAGCATGTAGAATTACATAACGGTGATCTCGACCATGTAAGGCAGCTCATGAGATCTAAACATGAAGCACATGGTGGAGAAGACAACCAACTAGCTACTGCTATGGACCCATAGTCCAAGGTAGACTATTCACTCATCGCGCCGAAGGCAAGCATGGCAATGAAGAAGACCTCCGGTGGCGATTCCCCTCTCCGGCAGGGTGCCGGGAAGAGCTTCTGGACCCTCCCAATCTCAGGTCGATGGCGGTGGCAGATCGCGATGTGTTTCTGGAAAAGTGATCGAGTATTTAGGTTTTTCCCATCGGGGGGTCATTATAGGCGAAGGGGTGGCGTTAGAAGTGGGCCAGGGTGGCCTCACCACCAGGGGGCGCGGGCCAGGGGCAGGCCGCGCCGCCCTGTGGTGTGGCTGCCATGTGGCCCCACTCCGTCTCCTCTTCGGTTCTCTGGAAGCTTCGGTAAATATCTGGACGTCTGGCTTTGGTTTCGTCCAATTCCGAGAATATTTCCTGTGTAACTTTTCTGAAACACAAAAATAGCAGAAAACAGGGAACTGGCACTGTGGCATCTCGTTAATAGGTTAGTTCCGAAAAATGCATAAAAATGCCATGAAGTGTAACGAAACACTAAACAAATGGTGTAAAAACAAGCATGGAGCATCAAAAATTATAGATATGTTGGAGACGTATCACGAAGCTAGCAAGCATCACCTTCTGGAGTATTGGCTTTTTCCTACTGGATTGACTACCTTGGTTTCATAACTGAGGGAAAACTTGCTGCTATATTCATCAAACCTTCTCTTGGGGTTTCCAACTGGTCGGTCATTTACTTCATCAACTACACGCCAACAAGTTTTCTGGCAGCATTCATCACAGCGCCATCAATCTCCACTTAGGCCAAAAGCCTAAGCTTGGGGGAGGTATGCCGACGATACACTCATCTACATATCATATTTTGTCGGTACTTTGTATATCCATGTTTTGCTTTCTTTTCTTTTCTTTGTTGTTCTTGTTCTTATTTCTGCTTTCCAAAATGCAAAAAGACCAAAAATATTTCCGTTGTTTCTATTTGTTTGCCTCTTTAGTTTTCTAGCTTTGGTTTGCTTTGTTTCTTATTTTTGGTTTGGTATTTGAAAAAATCCAAAAATATTTTGCTTTGTTTGCTGTTTCCTTCTCTTCTTGTTTCAAAATTCGAAAACCCAAAAATATTTGTTATTCTTCTTCAGTTTTGTAAAGTTTGTTGCAGAGTTCAGTCTCCCGCGACTCTATTGGAGCTTGGTATTCACTTCATATTATTCAAGCCACACAAGTGAAAGGCAATAATGATGACATATGACAATTCAAGATGTGGTGATTACTCAAGTATAGAATAAAGAATAAGCATAAAGAGCAATTTTTCAGTTGGTTAGAAGAGATAACTTACGCTCCTTACTTTATTTTTTATTTTTTATATCTTTAGGATTCCTTTTGGATCCTCACTTGTACATATTGTAATTACCCCCCCTTCATTAATAAAATCATAGTGGGATCCTCTCCCACTGTTTTCGCCCCTTTCAAAAAAAAATCGAGATGTGGTAAGAGGCCGGTATGAACTCTATTTGTTTTCATTTTTGTACATATACTCATCTATGTGAACGTGCTTAGTCTGTTCATGTAAGGTATATGTTATCTAATGGATGCTTTGTAGTTCTTGCTCTCATACAATTAGTTCTAATTTACTAATAGTTTGTAGCATGTCATGTAGATGCTTGCTTGTATTGTTTTATTCATAACACGGTATGACTTCATGGTATCCTCCTCTGAAAGTTTCATTTGAATCGACTTGGCACATGCTCAAGCATGCATATGACTGAACAAAAAATCAATTAATCCTCGATAATTTACTTTGCCTCAGAGTTCTTGTATCATTTTTATGCCTATATTAATTTTGTTTTGTCGCAAGCATGATTACGACAGTTATTGCTCTCTCGATTGTCGCTTCCCAGTCTTTTGATAGCCTTCACTTGTACTGAGAGTGAATACTTCTCGTGCATCCAACTCCTGAAAACCAAGTAACCCCAAAGAGTCCACTATAAATTCCTATGCATGGTATTTGCAAGCCATTCCAAGTAAATTTTCATGTGCTACCTTTCAAAACTTTCAAATATTTCTCATTTTGTGCCACTGTTTTTAGCTCATGAGGACGTAGTGGTCGGAATTGCTATCTTCCATATTAAATTAAGTACCCCTCGACTTGCATGCTTCATTTGCTCGTCATTAATTTTGCAAGGGAGTTGGTCCGACCATTGTAATCTAAATCTAAAAAAAGAAAAAAGAGGCACTCCTCCATGGTATGTGAAAGTTGGTGGGCACCTGATGGAATCAGTTAGCCATGGTTTGAGAAAGGAAAAAGTGGAGAGGAGTGCCAAAGCTTTATAAAAGAGCACCAATGTGCCAAATTTTCAAAGAACTCGGAACCGCTCTCACTTGTTTAGTATGGAAGATAGCAAGAACCCATTGCCAGTCGTTGACATGAAACAGCCACCTCTCAAAATGTCGGGGGGATGACCCCCGGTAGGGTCAAGAGAGTAGAAAGACACAAGGTCTATGATTGACTTTATGCTGGGTTATCGAGGAAGGGCCTGGCCGGAATATAAGTGCATCGGCCAGGCCGGCATATAATGTGTATCCCGGCTGATACTTGGATATGCCGGTATAGCCGGAATACTAGTATAGGTGTGCCGGCATATACTGGGATATGCCGGCCTAATTATTTTGTGTGTTGTGCAGGAGCAGGGGAGGCCGGATTACCCGACCCTCGTAGGTCGTTGGTCCGGCATATAAGTCCTGGGTATGGCCAACGGTCATATCCGGGATACTTAAGTCAACCAAGGTGTCACATCCCTACAATCAAGGAAGAAAACATCCAAGCATGGTAGCAGAGTAAGATGGCAGGGTGCACAGTGGAGGTTACCTACCCTCACTGTGCACAAGTACGAGCTTACCGCACAGAGGTAAGGCCACAGTTCAAGAGGTACAAGGTACAGGGATATGGCGTCCCATCGAGAGCAATCAGGGGCGAAGTCAAGGGTCTCTGCCATCGCCACCAGCTCCTGTTTGGAGTGTAGCCCTTGTCTTGTGGTCTTGTATGACCGTTGTAACCCTGGCCACCACTATATAAGGTGGCACAGGGAGTCCTAGCAAAGGGTTGGAAGGTTGGAAGGTGGATCGCTGGAAGAAGGTTGAAAGGTTCAAGGTAGATTGGTCACACTGTACTCCTACACTTAGCAGTTCATCTTCCTTCTCTAGCAGAGAGCTTGGAAGCACCATTGTGGTGTACTACATCGACCCATATATATAATCAGTAGAGCAGGAGTAGGGGTGTTATCTCCTTACGAGAGCCCCGAACCTGGGTAGATCAGTGTCTCTTTCTGTCGTGCTTTTTAGCTCGTTCCCCTCTCCCGAATCCTCCAGCATCTAGTTCGGCCCCCATTTAAGCCATCCTATGGCATATGTTGTTTCACCACGACGACATTTGGCGCCCACCGTGGGGCATCAGATCGATATGCTGGGCGGAGTGTTCATTCGGACGGGGTCTGTGATAGCAGCTTCGGGAGTGCGCGTGGTCTCTGGCCTCGTCCAGAGGCTAGGCTCGCTCAGTTTCGTCAGTGACAACGCCGGTTGTCTCGGTGGCCGGCCGTTCCCCAGGGATGGCCGGATTATGTCTTTCGGTTCCCACGAGGTGTACGTGGGGACTGAGAGAATTTGCAGGAAGGAGGTGCTGGTGGCGTCGGATCCTCCGTCACATCGGCTGGCTCATGCTGGGCGTAGCGCTCGCTCAGTAGAGTCGGCTGAGGTGATGATGGCCGGCACATCCGTGCCGCCGGCGGAAGATGCCGGCAAAGCAGCAGCGGCCGGAGCTTCTCCTCCGGAGCCGCCGAAGGTCAAGAGGTCGGCGCGTCCTCCGTTGGAGCGTGCGGAGAACCTGGCCGGCACTTCCGGTGTGCCGGCTAGGGGCGAGGTTCTTCTTCCCATCATCGACGGGGATCTTCTTCATCTGCTCAGGGGCTCGACATCAGCAACGCCTCCGAGCATAGCAGGTCTTCTTCAACTCCCGGGCTGACCTCAACTCGCCCGGGCCAGCATACGGCTGTCCCGGATCTACATCGGCATCTCCGGGCCGGCACTCGGCTTCCTCTGGCCAGCATATCCCGCGTCCCGGTCAGCATATCCTGTGTCCCGGCCAGCATATCCTGTGTCCTGGCCAGCATATTCTGTGTCCCGGCCAGCATATCCTGTGTCTCGGCCAGCATATCCTGTGTTCTGGCCAGCATATCCTGTGTCCTGGCCAGCATATCTTATGTCCCGGCCGGCACATTCTATGTTTGTCGTACCAGGGGACTGTTCAGCCTTCGCCTCGAGCATCTGCTGGTACATCAAGCTTCTTCAACGGTGCAAGTAAGTATTTATGCTGGTTTACTCCATATCCTGGTCAGCTTATCTGAAAATCAGTGTCTCCTTGATAGAAAAAATAGCTCGGGGGCTAGGCTAAAGCCCTGCAAGTTGCTTTTTAAGTACTGTTTCAGTATATATTAGTTTGCATGCTAGCATATCAGCTTTCCAGTTTCCTCCTGTATGTCTGTCTATATGCCAAGTTAGCTTATATGCCAGTTACAGTATACTTGCATTTATATGCCGGCACATGAGTGCCAAATATCTGTTGTGAGATGCCAAGTTTGCTTATATGCCAGTTGCAGTATGTCTACATTTATATGCCGGCACATGAGTGCCTAATCTTTCCTATGAGTTGCCAAGTTAGCTTATATGTCAATCTCAGTCTATATGCCAAGTGCTTTATTTCAAGAGTTATATGCCGAGTGCAATGGGCTATATGCCAAACTCCATATGCTAGATTGCAAATATGCCAAATACTATGACCATCGCTATGTCTTTTAGAATGACTACAGAACAGGTTGGATATTTCATCATATATACCGGCTATGACTCTCCATATTGCCATTACAAGAAGAAATTGCTATTATACCACCAGGGCTTCAGTTTATATCTCAGTGTCTCAGGTATTTCAGTATGCCGGCATATCATGGCAAAGAGCAAAATTTCAGTATACCGGCATATGTTATATTTTGTATCCTGGCCGGCATATTTTATGTCCCAGCCAGCATATCTCAAAGTCTCAGGTCTCAGGTATTTCAGTTTGTTAGTACATCAGGTTATTAAGTGATATCTTGAGTCATATGTGTTTCAGTATGCCGGCATATCATGGCAAGAGCAAAATCTCAGTATGTCGACATATCATGGCATCGACCAAAATCCCCAATCACCGTTTATTTCGGTTTGCCGGCATATCAAGGCATCTATCAATAACTCATATCGTCGTTTATTTCGGCATGCCAGCATATCACGGCATTCTATAATCCTTTCAGTTATCGCCAATTCTGGCACAGTAATATATCGAGACATCGATCTCAAAGTTAACAAGCATCATATCTTTTATCATATCCGGTTTCATAGAGTATCCCGGTTTAGCATATTAACATGTCTTATCATTTTTGCATACTAACAAGTGCCCAGCGATGGCACAGCCCAAGAGGCATATCAGTATACCGGCATTGTCAAAGCAGACAATGTCGATGAGACATAGCCTGAGAGGCAAAGCGTCGATATAAAGCCCAAAGAGGCAAATAGCTCAAAAGGCAAAAGCAGCCTAAAAGGCATATCAGTATACCGGCATTGTCAAAGCAGACAATGTCGATGAGACATGGCCTGAGAGGCAAAGTGTCGATATAAAGCCCAAGAGGCAAAGTAGCCCGAGAGGCAAAAGTAGCCCAAGAGGCAGAGCAGCCCAAGAGGCAAATAGCTCAAGAGGTAAAGTATCGATATGGCCAAAAAAGGCAAAGCAGTATGCCGGCATTGTCGAAGCAGACGATGTCGATGAGACATAGCCCAAGAGGCAAAGTGTCGATATAGCCAAAGAAGGCACAATAGTATTTTGAGATAGCCCGCGAAGGCTAGCATATCACGTATATGAGTATATGTCAAACGGGAGATTGCCTATGATGGCATGAGATAGAATCAGGCCTATGCAGGCCAGCATATCAGTTTTTTTGTGAATATGTGAGTTTGGGACTTTGGTATATTTCTTGTTGAAGCCTGTGCGCGACTCTACGAGTCCCCCACACTATCAGAAGATGACTTATGGAGTCTATATGGCGGCCAAGAAGCTCAAGCATTACTTCCAAGAGCATCCAATCCGGGTAGTGGCCGAGGCCCCTATCTCGGAGATCATAAGCATCAAATAAGGTGGCGGAATATGAGGCACTTGTGCATGGCCTGAAGGTGTCTAAGGACATAGGAATTCGCCGGATTATGTGCTTCGGTGATTCTGACTTAGTGATTCAGCAGTGTTCCGGCATATGGGACGCGCATGATGCTAACATGGCATCATACCGTTTCCTAGTGCAGCAGTTAAGTGGTTACTTTGAAGGTTGTGAGTTCCGGCACGTTCTCCGGGCTCAGAACGATGCAGCCGATGCATTGTCCAAGCTGGGCTCTTCCCGAGATTCAATCCCACCCGGCATTTCGCTGGAGCATCTGAGGAAGCCATCGATCAAACCCTCGCCGGAGTCATCCTCCATTTATGACCCGCCAGGTCCAGACGAAGCAGTTCCAATGGAGATAGATGCCGGAGCCAAGACGGATAACCCGGGGACTGTTTCCTCAGTCCCGGGGACTGGGCCGGCATATGCTGTTAGTACAGTATTCCGGAGCAAAGCTAAAGGCAAGGGTAAAATGTGCCAAGAGGTTGTGCCGGTATACCCGGGGACTGCTCCGGCATACCCGGGGACTGATTCTTCAGTCCCGGGGACTTCGCAGCCCATGGAGATCGATTATGTGTCGGTCGAAATGATGGAAATAGATCAGGAAGTGTTCACTGTCAGGGAAGTGCCCTCATGGGCACGTCCTATCATGAACTTCATGGTGGATGGTCAAGTGCCGGCGGATGAAACCGAGGCCCGCCGGGTTATAAGGAGATCCAAAGCATATACCATCATCAACAAAGAAATATACAAGAGAAGTACCACCGGAGTATTGCAGAGATGTGTCGAATCTGCGGAGGGTCTGGAGATGCTCCGGGAAATTCACCAGGGGGAGTGTGGTCACCATGCTTCGTCCAGGGCATTGGTGGCAAAGGTATTCTGGCATGGCTTCTATTGGCCAACGGCACTGCAAGAGGCAGAAAACTTGGTCCGGAAATGTAATGGGTGTCAAAGATATGCCCACCAGATTCATCAGCCGGCATCTGCCCTGAAAACTATCCCAATAACCTGGCCCTTTGCTGTTTGGGGCCTGGATATGGTCAGGGCTTTTAAGCCGGCCAGAGGGAAAATGACCCATATCCTGGTCATGGTGGACAAGTTCACCAAGTGGATTGAAGTGAAGCCCATAAGCAAGTGTGATGGTCACACAACAGTGAAATTCTTAAAGGATATAATCTTGAGATATGGTGTTCCTCATAGCATCATCACTGACAATGGGTCAAACTTTGCCCAAGGGCCATTTGCCAGATTTTGTGAGGAGGTGGGAATCCGGCTGGACGTTGCGTCGGTTGCCCACCCTTGTGCCAATGGCCAAGTAGAGAGATCGAATGGGCTAGTATTATCCGGCATAAAACCCCGGCTGATAGAGCCCCGGGAGAAAACTCCGGGATGTTGGCTAGATGAGCTGCCAGCAGTGCTGTGGAGTTTAAGAACTACTCCGAATAGATCAACAGGCTACACACCTTTTTTCCTGGTGTATGGAGCAGAAGCTGTGCTTCCAACAGATGTAATACATGATGCACCAAGAATAGTGCTATATACTGAGGAAGAGGCTAAAGAAGCCAGAGAAAATGATGTTGATCTGCTAGAGGAAGCAAGGGAAATAACTCTGTCAAGAACAGCAGTATATCAGCAGAACCTCAGACGCTATCATGCGCAGAAGGTAAATCCAAGGAGATTTCAAGAGGGAGATCTAGTACTCCGGCTAAAGCAAGGAACAGAAGGCCGGCATAAGTTAACTCCTCCATGGGAGGGGCCATTCATTGTGAGCAGAGCTCTGCACAATGATGCCTATTATCTTATAGATGCGCAGGACCCCAAGAAGAATAAGGTGGACAGGTCCGGAGAAGAAACCAAGAGGCCATGGAACATAGCTCTACTGCGCCCCTTTTACTCCTGAGCAACACAATGTATGTATTTCCATATTTTCCTTTGTATGCCGGCGTGTTGTGCCGGCACAAGACTAATGAATGAAATACCGGCATCCCGAAGAAGCCGGGTAACTAGCTCCGAGGTATATTTGTTGTTTATTTACAGTTTTTTGTTATATGCCGGCTGGCTTTATTTGAATGTTTCCTATGTCGGCCTAGTAATGTGTCGGCACCAAAGGCCACTCTTCGACTCAGCTGCTGTCCGAAACCCGGCTTCATGGCTAGCAAGAGTAGATGCCGGAGATTGTCTACACATGGAAAACGGCTAAGGAAATACAAAGCAAGCGAACCGACATTTTCGTTAAAGCTAAAGTTAAAATTTAAAGTGTCGGATGATTTGAAGTCTAAGTCTCAAAGTTAAAGTACTGTATGTTCGAGGAAGCAACCTTGAGACTCATACGTCGAAAGCCAATTGAGGTAGACAAGCAGCCAAGGTTGTGAAATTGAGGAAACAGGAAAACAACTCGGTGACTTAGCCAAAAGATGATCCGGCATTAGTAACAAGCAAACCAAGATAAAACTTGTTCAGGAAGCAAACCAAAGGAAATTAAAACGTGTATATTACATCTGCACCCGGCATACCGGGGATCTGATAAAGCTTAAAGTGTTTTTGGTGCAAAGAGTCAAGGAGCAGTGGCAGAAGCAGAGCCGCCGACAGGTGGAGCGGTAGCAGTGGAAGTGTCGGCTTCAGGTATGCCGGACCCAGCAGATGGAATGGAGCCATCACCTCCGCCCGGGGCAGATGCCTGTTCCGGAGCTTCAGTGTCGGCTTCCTCAGCTTCATCTTCATCTTGGCTGGAGTCGGAACCCTCAGCAGCCGCAGATGTCCCGACATCGTCATTCTTCTCCGGCTCGCGGATGTCCCGGACGAATTTGTCGGTGTCGGCATAGTCCACATAACTATGGGCCAACTCCTTGCGGCGACGGATATGATCCGGATCCGTGGTCCAGATGGATCCTTCGCGCACGGTGCGCAAAGTCTCCAAGTCTGCCTTTTCATACCAAGACAAGAAGTAGCTGAGGGCTTCGTCAGCTCCAACCCTCGCGCCGGAATCTCGCCACTCCCGGAGGCGAACCTTGGCAAGCTGCAGGTCGTTGCCGAGGTCAACCGGGTCAGTGGGAGTCCTTTGTCCCGGCCAGAGGGCAGAGAATGCCTCCTGGGCGCCGTAGAAGAGCTCTTCAGTGTAAAGGGTCATGGCCTCCTTCCGGGACTGCAGGGCCAGCAGCTGCTCCGACATGTCCCAGTTGGGCGAGTCAACCGGAACACCCCGGTTTTCTCGGTCCAACTGCAAAGCCCTCTCAACGTCAGCGACGGAAGCGGGAAACATGCCTGCAGAATAGAAACAATGTTAGCAAAAGGAAAATATGTCGGCATAGATGCTATGCCGAAAAAGATTACACTATGTCGGAAAGGATAAAAGGGGAAAGGATTTGAAGCTTACGGGCAAGGTCGGCATTCAGCTGTGCAACTGTAACCTCCCATTTGGTGGCCTGCTCCTTCAGGCTATCCAGTTCAGCGTGGGCGTTGGAGGCATCAGTCTCGGAGGTAACAAGCAGGGTCTGGGTTTTCTTCAGTAGGCCCTCCCTCTGTTCCTTTTCGTCCAGCAGCTCGGTGATCCGGCCCTTCAACTGCTCAACCTCGGCCTTGTGACCGGCATCCCGGTCGTCCAGTTGCTTGGCCACATCCACCGAGGACACACAATCCTGGTGGCGTGCCTCCAGTGCAGCCTTCTCATCTGCAAAGATTTCAAGTTAAAAGGATTTGAAGAAAGAAAACAGTGACAAAGAGTAAAGGATTTGAAGTATAAAGTAGCTATCCGGGTAACAGCAGGATCCGGCATACCAGTAAGCTCTTTCACCCTCTTGAGAAGCTCGGTGACTTGCGCTTCGGCACCAGCTGAAGAATGTCGGCACAAGGTTACGTGTCGGCAAGAGTAAGCATTGCAAAGTAAAGAGAGGAAAGATATCCGGCATACAGCAGTATGTCGGCAAAGATTACCTTTCTGGGACAGCTCCTGCTGAAGCTTGCTGTGTGCGTCAGATAGCTTCCGGTGCTCGCACACCAACTCATGGAACATGTCGGCCCGGGTGTTGTTCATGCGCTGCAAAAATGCCGGGATTTGAAATATCAGCAGAGAAATTTGACATGATAATTAAAGTGAAGATTTTATCAAGTGATCATTCTTTTAAAGACCCGGCACAGGTGCTGCGCACCTATCCCGGCTCTCGGTGACTAGGATTTGAAGCTCGAATCGAGCTTATATCCCGGTCAAGAGGATTTGAAAGATAATAGAGATGTGAAATTTTTAAAGACCCAGCACAGGTGTTGCGCACCTATCTCGGCTCTCGGTGACTAGGATTTGAAGCTCGGATCGAGCTCATATGTCGGCAGTTAATTCAAAAGAAGCTAGCTAAAGGACTATGAGAAAATCCCGGATGTCCATATCCCGGACAGCCGACATTTTCGGGGACTGGGGATATGTGTGTAAATAGAGAGGACTTACGTTGGTGGCAGAGGCCAACTTGTGAAGTCTTTGCTGGATGCTGAGGAGCTCGCTGGCGATCGGTATGGGCTTCGCTGCCAGGAAGTCGCTTGGGTCGCCACTGGTCTTGGCTTCGGCCAGCTTCTTGCTCCTTGAGTCCGCAGTGTCCATGTTGCTGGCGTCGTTCCATTTGATGCACTGCTCCTTAAGAGAGCCGAGCCTCTGATCACTTTTCGTCGCAAGAGGGACGAGGCCCTCGAGTTCTGGGGTGTCGAAGAAGCTGGTCCGGTACCCCGGCCGGGCTGCTGCCCTGCCAAGATGCAGGGCCAGAGCAGAGCTGGTCCGGAACGCTGCCTTAGGAGGAGCAGTTGCGGCAGATGGTGTGCCGGACTTGGCCGGCTGAATCTTCAACGTGCCGGTCTGGGCCGGTGCAGTGGTCTTGGCCGGGGCAGTGGACTTGGCCGGTGCAGTGGTCTTGGCCGGTGCAGTGGACTTGGCCGGTGCAGTGGTCTTGGCCGGTGCTGGGGTCTTGTCAGCTGAAGGAGTCTCGGGTGCGGGCTGTTCCGGCGCGGCCGGTGCATCTTGGCCAGCAGAGGCAGGATCCGGAATAGTCCGGACTTCCGGCACTAAAGGGCCTTTACCCTTGATGTCTGCTCCGGCGTTTTCAGTTGTGCCGGCGTCGCCGGTGGGCGCGCCGGAGTCTGGTACTTCTTGGTGGGCTCCTGTGTCCATGTGGACATCAGGAGCCGGAGGTTCCTGTTGAGCCCCCGAGTCCATGTGGACGTCGGGGGCAGAGGTGTCTTGTTCCGGCGGAGGAACGTCCTTCGCCAGGGAGGAGGTCTTGTCGGGCGCAGGCGAGGATGCCGGCGCCGGGGAGCTCGTGTGACTGGCAGAGGGAATGTCGGAGGTAGCAGGGGCAGCGGGCTTGGTAACCTTCGGGTCGCCGCTCAAGCCAGAAGCTTGTTCCGGCTCAAGAGGAGCACTGAAAGAGAGAAAACACCAAGTCAGTAATACAAACAAGAGATATGTCGGAGGAAATGCAAAGAAAAGGAAATTTACCCCGAGGCAACAGGCCTCTGTTTCTTCTGTTTGGGCACGCCGACCTTCTGCCTTTTCGACCTCTGAGGTATGTCGGACGGGGGCTTCACACCTCGCTTCCGGCCGGCACGTCCGCCGGTGGAAGGAGGTCCCTGGCTCAGAGGGGCGGCGTCGATAACCATATCGTCCGGGATAGCTGAGGACGGCATTGGAAACTCGTGAGCAATAGGTGTTTCTGGAAAGGCGTACGCAAGTGGCATCGGGTCATAGTACAGCAGGATCTCCTCGTCAGAATCAATCTCACTCCGGTCTTGAGTATAATGCCGGGATGAAGAGCCCTTACCCATGGCAGCTGCAGCACGGGTGCTCCTGGGAAGCTTATCCCAATGATCCGGATCTTCAACATCCGCAACGGTGCGATCCGCCGCGATCTTGATCTGGGAGTTCTCCATGGTTTGGAAGCTGAATTTCTGTATAAACAGCAAAGTCAAGTATTCAGACAAGGAAATATGCCGGTGGAAGAGGTATGTCGGATCAATATGATATGTGTCGGCAAATAGACATGTGTCGGCTTAAGTATCTATGTGCCGGACATGGACTTTATGTATCGGATAAGATGGTTTACCGTTGGGGCGGGCCTATCCCGGCTGTATGGTTCTAGCCCCCAGGCAAAAGTGGCCTGAGAGGACTTGCAGACATCCTTAATCCGGCGCAGAATGTCGGCCGGAGTCAGCTCGTGTGTGGAGTGCCGGGTGGGGTCCATTGGCCCGCTCATCTGACAGATCTTGTGCGACCGGCGCTGCAGAGGGGAGACGCGCCGGCTTATATAGCAGGCCACCAGGTCTTGAGGAGTAAGACCGGCATCCAGGAGCTCGCCCTTAACCCGGTGAAGCGCATTCACCGGCATCACCGAGTTCTTCGGGTTATAGGTCCAGTTCGTCATGGCCAAGGGTGGCTCGTCCACAAATGGCGGCAGGTTGAGCAGATCCTCGTCGGTGGTGTTCTTGACGTAGAAGAAGCTTTTCTGCCACTTCTTGCAAGATTCCAGGAGTTCCACCTTGGGGAAGTCCGAGCCCTTTCGGGACATGATGGTGGCCGCGCCGCAGAGGGTCATGGGGCGGTCCTTCTTTTCCTGGGCCGTCTCCGGCGGGTCGTCCTTGCTCCGGGGCGGCTCTTGGACGACTTGCTTCCGCAGTTGGAAGTACTTCGCCCAGCCTTGAGTAAGGGCCTCTATGCCGGCATAGCCCTCGCAAAAAGCAGCGAAGGCGGAGAGGATCATCACGGCATTGGCCGGGATATGATGAGGTTGTAGGTCGTAGGTGTTGAGGAAGTCCCGGAAGAAGTCCGATGCCGGCAGGCCGAAGCCACGCTCGAAGTGGGCGATGAAGACGACGCGTTCGCCAGGTTCAGGTGCCGGCACAGTTTCTCCTGCTGGTAGCCGGCATGCTACGCCCTCCGGGACTCTCCTGGTGGAGGTGACCCAGGATATGTCGGCCGGAGTAACCTCCGACCCCTCCCAGCCGGAGCGTCCTTGGGCTCGGGCCGAGGTATCTTCCTCCGAGGCCGAGGTAGCCGTCATGCTTGAAGATGCCATCTTAGTGGCCGGGATAAGGCGTGAGAGCCGGAGTCCCATGATGTTATTCCTATCAAGGCCGGAGAAAAGAGGGAGGTTAGTCTCTCCGGCATACCACTCTCACAGATGTTAGCAGGAATAGAAGATCTACCGAGGCAGTTAAAATCGGAAATAAACAGGGATATAATTTCTGCGGAAGAACACCTGTGAGCTGTTACGAAACACTGCTAGCAATGCTAATCGAAGCAACGAAATATCCAGCAAAGGAACTACCATGGATACAAACCAGTGAGGCTACCGCAGCCTAGTTGCAGAAGAGCAGGGAAAGGAAGAACAGAGGAAGAGGAACTCACCGGAGCTTGGCCTACGGCAATGGAGCGGCGGCGGCAAGTGTGCAGAGGAAGATCCAATCTCCCTGCAAGACTGCGGGGAGAAGAGGCGGCGGTGGCGTCGTCGACGATGACGCCGGACGTCGGCGAGCGGAGGCGCCGGCGGGCAGGTGGACGACGGCGGCAGCTTCCCTTCTCGGTTTCTTGGTCCGGCGGCGAAGCGCAAGGGGCAGAGGATCTGAGGAAGAAGGCACTGTGGCGGGGGTAAAAAGAATAAGTTACCCCCACCCCGTATTTATACCGAGGAGGCCGGTCGTGGGGGTCGTGGGGAGGATAGTGCTCCACTCCCCCGACCGTTTCTGCGGCGAGGCGCCGCGTGGCGGCACAGAGTGGGGCGGCGGTTCCTGTAACCGTGCCATGACGCAATGATGGCAAGAAGTAACTGCTGCACTGTGAACCGTCACATCGTGGGTGACCGTTCGAGGTGGCAGGGCAGTTACAAGTTTCGATGCAAAGCTGTCAGACATGGCTTCTCGAGGAAGACTCGTCTATATGTCGGATTAACTGCCCGATGTATATGTTCCGTCCGGAATACCCTAGGGACCGGCCGGAATAAGTTTTGGAACAGGAACAGAGGCCGGGATATGTGCAGATGTGCCGGCATATAAATCTGATCGCCGGGGCATAATGAAGAAAGGTATGTTGAACCTGTCAAGGCTCCACAGTTATGACTGGGGAACCTCGGCAGCTTCGGGGACTAGTGTCGGGGGGATGACCCCCGGTAGGGTCAAGAGAGTAGAAAGACACAAGGTCTATGATTGACTTTATGCCGGGTTATCGAGGAAGGGCCTGGCCGGAATATAAGTGCATCGGCCAGGCCGGCATATAATGTGTATCCCGGCTGATACTTGGATATGCCGGTATAGCCGGAATACTAGTATAGGTGTGCCGGCATATACTGGGATATGCCGGCCTAATTATTTTGTGTGTTGTGCAGGAGCAGGGGAGGCCGGATTACCCGACCCTCGTAGGTCGTTGGTCCGGCATATAAGTCCTGGGTATGGCCAACGGTCATATCCGGGATACTTAAGTCAACCAAGGTGTCACATCCCTACAATCAAGGAAGAAAACATCCAAGCATGGTAGCAGAGTAAGATGGCAGGGTGCACAGTGGAGGTTACCTACCCTCACTGTGCACAAGTACGAGCTTACCGCACAGAGGTAAGGCCACAGTTCAAGAGGTACAAGGTACAGGGATATGGCGTCCCATCGAGAGCAATCAGGGGCGAAGTCAAGGGTCTCTGCCATCGCCACCAGCTCCTGTTTGGAGTGTAGCCCTTGTCTTGTGGTCTTGTATGACCGTTGTAACCCTGGCCACCACTATATAAGGTGGCACAGGGAGTCCTAGCAAAGGGTTGGAAGGTTGGAAGGTGGATCGCTGGAAGAAGGTTGAAAGGTTCAAGGTAGATTGGTCACACTGTACTCCTACACTTAGCAGTTCATCTTCCTTCTCTAGCAGAGAGCTTGGAAGCACCATTGTGGTGTACTACATCGACCCATATATATAATCAGTAGAGCAGGAGTAGGGGTGTTATCTCCTTACGAGAGCCCCGAACCTGGGTAGATCAGTGTCTCTTTCTGTCGTGCTTTTTAGCTCGTTCCCCTCTCCCGAATCCTCCAGCATCTAGTTCGGCCCCCATTTAAGCCATCCTATGGCATATGTTGTTTCACCACGACGACACAAAATAAATTTTTATCTCTGTTTTACAAATGAAAAGCTCTAGCACATGTTAAATCCCTACTTCCCTCTGCGAAGGGCCTTTATTTTACTTTTATGTTGAGTCTTCATCTTCTAACTTTAAGCACTTTCTTGAGAGCATAGCTGTTATTCTTAGTGTAATGTGCTTGTTCCAGAACACGGTTAATTGTGGTATAACTTTGATGCTTGTATCTTTGATATTTTTACTTCTAGTCTTCTCTTGAACTTTAGAGGTGCCTCAGCATTTATGTTTTGCTACACAAATAAAGGCAAGTGGGATACCACTCTTTCATATCTTATTATAAACATTACAATCTTGTAGCTTCTTATGTTTCATGTTGCTTGTTATTAGTGTATTGGCACTCTTTCATAGCTTGCATAACTATGAGATAACATTAGTTGCATATTTCTTATTATGAATTGCCTGAGTACTTGATCATATAGTGAGAATATATACATATTATGAAGCAAATGTGTTCGTGAAAGTTTTTTTATCGCTCTCAGTTGTTAACTGAATTGCTTGAGGACAAGCAAATAGCTAAGCTTGGGGGGAGTTGATACGTCCAAAACGTATCTACTTTCTCGATCACTTTTGCTGTTGTTTCTCCTCTAATTTGTGTGTTTTGAATACAACTAACACGGACTAACGCTGTTTTCAGCAGAATTGCCCTGGTGTCTTGTTTTTGTGCAGAAATCCAACTTTGAGAAAAAATCCTGAAAAATATTGCAAAAATCCTATTTTAACAGAAGACCCACGGAGCCAGAATACGAGACGGTGAGGGGCTGGGAGGCCACCACACCACATGGTGGCGCGGCCCAGGCCTGGCCGCGCCAGGGTGTGGTGAGGCCACCCCAGCCGTCTCCTCGAGCCTTCCTTCCGCCTACATATACCTCCAGACCTGAAACTATCGGGGGTTCGGCGTTTTTCTCAGATAGACTTCCGCTGCACCGCCACCATCAGAAACCGCGATTCGGAACCAGAAACTCTGTTCTGGCACCCTGCCTGGATGGAGATTTGGAGGAGATCTTCATCACCATCATCACCGACGTCTCTCCATCAACCATCCATGATTTCCCCATCCATGTGTGAGTAATTCCCGCTGTAGGCGAAGGGGATGGTATGGATTGGATGAGATCATTCATGTAATTTGCTATGAGATTGTTAGGGCATGGTGCCTAGTATCTATTATTAGTGCTTATGACATTGTTGCAACTTGTTGTGCTTAATGCTTGTCACTTTGGGCCCGAGTGCCATGATCTCAGATCTGAACTTGTTATTGTTTTATGATGATACTTGTTGTTTATGATCTTACCTGCAAGTTGTATACACATATCGTTGTCCGGAACCCGAGGCCCCAAAGTGACAGCAATTGGGATAACCGGAGGGGATGGCTATGATGTGAGGGTCACGTGTGTTCACCGAGTGTTAATGCTTTGCTCCGATACTTTATTAAAAGGAGTACCTTAATTACCAGTAGATTCTCTTGAGGCCCTGCTGCAAACAGGCTGGTAGGACAGAAGATGTCGTGCAAGTTTCTCATTGCGAGCATGTACGACTATATATGGAACACATGCCTATGGTTGTTTAGTACTAGGATGCTTTATCTTTATTTATCTGCAATTGCCCATGTCTTGTTGATTACATAAATTATCTTATCCATGCAACGTCCGTATATTCATCCCTATGCCTACAGTATTTAATCCTACTGTTTACTATTACTACCGTTATCGTCTTTACTTTATTATTGTTGCTACTATTTTACTATTGCCACCACTATAAAACTGTTGCTACTTATAAACCGCTGCGAGCAAGTCTGTTTCCAGATGCAGCAGAATTGACAACTCATCTGTTAAGGCTTATAAATATCCTTTGGCTCCCCTTGTGTCGAATCAATAAATTTGGATTTTACTTCTCTCGAAGACTGTTGTGATCCCCTATACTTGTGGGTCATCACTGATACAAGTCGGAGGCAGAGCTTCCTCGTCCGCGGTGCTCGTAGCATAGCGGACTTCCTCGCCGGTGGCGATTGTAGCACGACGGAGCTTCATAACACCGATGGACCTACCGCGAGCCATGGAGGAGATGTTTTGCAGGAAGCGGTTTGGGGATTTTTCCTACGAGCGGTAGAAGAGCACTGCGCCAGTTTGCTTGGGTGTGATCCCGGTAAAAATCATTGCCACGTGTTTGTATCAAACAACATGAGAGACGAGGGATCGGGGGTTCCAATCCCGGGGGACACTCAATGTTGCCCCTTCGAAATACCTGCCCGCGGTATCCCAAAACTAAGGAAAAAATAGCACGCAGTTCCCGCTATTTAGACGCTATAGCGTATTTTGAATGTCGACGCTAAATTTTTAAAACTTTGCTCGCTATCATCGCTATTGGTAAAATATCATGCTAAAAGAAATAACACGCTATTTTTAACCTTTTAACCTTGTCCAAAACACATTCGTGCCGGTTCCAGCGAGGCCCACTCGGCCACTCCCATAACGGCCTCACGCGCCCGGCGCGTGACCGCCTCTCTCCTCTTCTTCCTCCCTCCCCCGCCCTGATTTTCCCTCTTCCCTCCCAAACACGGAAGCTTCCATACCATTTCAAAACCCTAAACCCTCGCCAGTCGCCACCCAAGCAACCAAATCCGCGCAGTTCCGCAGGCCTCTCCCGGCGATTCGATCCTCCCCGATCGCCCGGCTTCTCCGATTCGCGCCCGCATTGCTCCACCCGGCCGGGACCCCCGGGTAATCGGCGCGGATTTGGGCGAAGGAATTTCGCTCCATCCGCCGTCCCGCGCCCGGATCTCTCGAACCTTCTAGATCATCCTATGCTGCGTGGCCACACGGATCGGTAGGTTCCTCCGGCCCGTGCTCGGTTCGCCCGATTCGGGAGGGGCCTCGCTGGAACCGGCGCGGATTTGGGGGCGCGCGTGGGGGTCGGAATGGCCGCGGCGCGTCATCTTCTCGCGGCGGTTCTGCTCTGGGCCGCGTTCTCCTCCGCCGCGCCGTTCACCGACCCCTCCGATGGTACGTTTGCTCACCCACGACCTGCGGCGATCGAGCTCTTACTCCTTGATGATTCCTCTGCTCCGTGCGTGCACTACGATTTACGCGCGCACTTCCTCTTTGTGGATTTCGTGAGCGCGCGTGTGGTCCTGGTCGCGTTCTCTCTGTCCAGTGCGCACACGCTGGGCTGGTTTGCATCGCAGTAAGGGAGCTTGCCAGCGCTCATGGACTGGTGTGCGTGCGTGCAACTCTGCATTGCGCGCTTGTGCTTGTGTCTGTACGTGCTTGCATTTACATTTGGATCTGTGGTCACTGGCTATGGTTGCGTGATGGTCACATACTCACATGTGTATGCTAGTACCTGGAAATAGGGTGTCTTACTTTTGACCCTTGCCACAACGTTTAATGTGCCTATGTAGTGCCATATAAATATAAGGGTGTTCATTATTTTTGTGCTTGTAAAGTAGGTCCCTTTGTGCAGTGGCTCTGTCTGATGCCATCCCGTTGTCTGTGTATGTCTCTGCCTGCTATCAAATTTGTAAGCTGTAGGTTATGACAGGTTCACTGTTTGTGTTGTTACTTTTCTTTGGTTACTTACAGCGATCGGGATTTGGGAATTATATCGCACACTGGAGTCGCCATGGCAGCTTTCTGGGTGGACATCCATGGGTGGTGACCCCTGTGGCGGAGGCGGGGAACTTGGATCGTGGCGTGGGGTCTTTTGCAGGGACTCATGTGTCGTGGCTATGTAATTCTCATTTAATTCTTAACTTGCCTGTCAATTTTGCCTGCAAATTTAAAGAAGCATTTATTCTATTTTTTTTGCTGTTGTTACTTCCTTGCAGAAATATTAGTGGGCTCGGGGTCGGTGGGTGGCTTGGCCCAGAACTGCTCAAACTCCACTCTTTGAAAGAGCTGTAAGCTTATTGTTACAAAATTTGTGGTATCTGCTAACTGGTCGTGATTCTGCAATTTTTGACACAAATTTCTGTTTATGGTGCTTTGATGTGTCATGATGATAGTGATGTGAGCTTCAACAACATCGCTGGTGAAATTCCACCCACTTTGCCCCCAAATGTGGAATACTTGTACATTCTTCTTGCCTTTTTTTGCTTACCCTCTTTATGTTTCGTTAAGTATATTTAAGTATGAAATATGAGTGATCTGACTGGTACAGTGTGGTCTCTTGTAGAAATTTGGCAGCCAACAAGTTTGAGGGAAATATACCACCATCATTGCCATATTTGCACTCCCTTAAATATTTGTGAGTTGTTTTTTCGCAACTGGAACATTCCGTAGTCCCTGCTCAAAATTTGGTTGCAGAATCAACGATTGATCTGTAATCATGACTGCAGGAATTTCAGCTATAATAGTCTCTCTGGAATAATTGGTGATGTATTCGTCAACATGGAAAGCTTAGTAACAATGTAAGGTTCCAATACATTGATACTTTTCGAACATACATCTCTCTTGTGAAATAAATGAGTTATTTTATCGCACTCTGACCTGCAACACGCTGTTTCCAGCATGATGTGCACATATCTGTACTCTGAAACATCTGCATTTAGTATACCACTAAAAGAATCATCAGATGTAGTATGGGATTGTCACGTGCAATGGTTTGTGTACTTCAAGTTGTTGTGAACTTCTTGCAGTACACATACACATTTTGATGCCAAAGTATTTATTTTGTTTTTCTTTCTCTGATCCAATATTGTTTGACCAATTTCTATTACTGACAGATCTTTTAGTACTTTCGATCCGTCTGTAACTTTGCCTCATATTTGTTCCCTTGCTGCTTTCAGGGACTTATCATCCAACTCTTTCGGTGGTGACTTACCAAGATCATTTAGTTCGTTGAACAACCTTCACTATCTGTAATAATGATGTGCCTTCTATGTCATGCACACAGCACACAGCTGCCGGAACTTGTTAATTAGAAGTTTCCTTGCATTCTTTTGCAGTTATTTACAGCATAACGAGTTCACGGGGTCTGTGATTTTGTTAACAGACCTTCCACTGGTAGCACTGTAAGACATTTAATTTTCCATATTAATAAATTCCCTTTATCATTTTTTATTTTCCATATTATTGGGGCACTGCTGATGTTCATCTATTGCTTGCAGCAACATTGAGAATAATCATTTCAGCGGTTATGTGCCTGGGACTTTTGAGTTCATTCCTGAGTTGAGGTACTGAATTCTGTTATGTGTTACCCCTTCCTGTCCCTCCTGAGGATCTTGTGTGTATCTATTGTCTTGACTTAATACGTAGTACATTATGTGATTAACCTTCTGGTTAATATTCCAGGATTGATGGAAACCATTTTCAACCAGGTTTCAAACGTTCACCGTCCTCATTTACTAGGACGACCCATTCACCTCCACCCCCACATCAGACTCCACTTCCACCTCCACTCCCACCTCCATCACCACCTCCATCAGCAGTAAAGCAGAATTTAAAGCACAGAGCAAAACCTCCACAGCCTTCTGTTGGCTACGCTTCTCTGCACAGTCCTAGCCACCATATGAAGTCACACTCTCGAGTGACAGCAGCTGCAATAGCAACCATCGCTTGTACAATTTTTGTACTCTTCATTGCCGGATTGATTCTGAAAAGCTGGAAAGGTTGTACATGTGACCCGAAGAGCACTGATGACAATATCAAGTCAATACCAGCCAATTTGGAAGGAGGTAGTACTGGGCAGTTTACTAGGATTTGCATACCAATTTATGTTATTTGAAGATCAATTGGTTAGTTTGGTTACTCTTATTACTCACCATCAATCTAGGACTGGGGACTGTAAACCTGAGTCATTGAAAACCATAAACCCTTTAATTTTCAATGCTCATTGATGAAATGATGCATCAAATTCATCTACACACATTTTATTTTCATCCTTGCATGCTGCATTATAATTTCTTACTGGGACATACTTGCATTGATTCACATCATTGAAATTTTTACTATGCCATTTTGCAGTCCCTAAAGCAAATGGGGTCCTTTACTCTTGGAGTTCTCTTATGATTGGACGTGATACTTCCTCTAGCAATAATAATAGCATAAAACCTGGAAGAGTTCCCAAAAGAAAAAGTTTGGCCAAGACATCCAAAAACCTTGTACCTGCAAAGCAGTTTCTGGCAGTCGACATTTTGGCGGCTACCAGGAACTTCAATGAAGAATGCCTTATCGGTGAAGGTATTGCTGGCCGAGTTTACAGAGGTGATTTTCCTGATGGCCAGGTATGATACTTTTATTATAACAAGCAGATCATTATTACCTTCCTATATTGTTAATGTGTTATTCTGGAATAGGTTCTCAAATCTAATATCTCTAGCTTGTATTTTAGAACCCTGATAGTTGACTTGTTCTTTATCTTGGTTTATTGACTATACTAGATTGAATACTTTCCTCTCCTTGCTGGTATGACATCTCGTCTTGCAGTGTTGGAGGCTGTAGCAATACTTAAGATGTACGGTTCAATGTACAGGGAGAGGCATTCTTAGTCCCACATGTCTTTTTTTTAAAATGTGAATTTTTTCAGTGGTGTAATTAAATATAATTTTCCTTAATAGCGAAGGTATCAAATTTGTACAGGCCATTATTCTTATCAATATTTTATATGTCATGCATTTCTCGTTGTATGTACAGCTCCTGGCCATAAAGAAGATCAACATGATAGATTTGTCATTATCAGAACAAGATGAGCTCATGGACATTCTTTGGAATATGTCCAGATTAAAGCACCCCAATATATCTTCACTTGTGGGATACTGTGTGGAGTTTGGACATTGTGCTCTTCTATACGAGTATGCAGAAAATGGCTCCCTTGAAGATCTTCTGTTTTCATCAGCCACAAGGTCGAGGGCTTTGTCATGGAAAGCTCGGATGAAGATTGCTCTTGGAGTTGCCTATGCGTTGGAGTAAGTACAGTGTCTGGACTGGATTCACATCGATCCTCTTATCAGTTTTGTACAAAATACTGCAGAATATCGGATTACACCTATATTATAACCTTGATAGCTTCCTTCTTATTGTGTAGTTGAGCGATGCCAATTTCTGTAGACTTATATTACTGGAAGTCGCATTCAAAGATGTTTCATATCTATGTTTGACCCCTGCAGATACATGCATTTTCTCTGCTCACCTCCAGTTGCCCATGGAAATATTAAAGCTGCAAATATTTTGCTCGATGCTCAGCTCATGCCATACCTCAGTCACTGTGGGTTAGCGAAGTTCAGCCATTTTGTCAGCGCCACAAGAATGGTTAGTGTTCCCTTACCTGTAGGCAAGGATAGTATTTCTATTCTATGATTATCTTATCAAGAAGAATGGACATTTACTTAATCAACTCAAGGACACTTGAATTATCTGGGATTCAATTGTGAGGCAGCGATGGATGCATTAAAACTGATATTCAGAACTACTCCTTTTGTTTTCTCATTTGATGTCAAGCTAGATTATTGGACACTCACATATGTACCATGTGGTAATTCTGAAAATGTGCTTTAAGTCAGAGAGTGGCTCTCCTCCAAACAATTGAAATTCGTTAAACTACCCATGCTCCCTCTTAATACACAATAGGCGGAAGGATCTGATGTTATCCAATTTGAACAATATACTGCACTTCATAAATAAACTTGATTCCTTGGCCATTAACGACACCCCACTTGGAAAGCAGGATTCCGAAGCTCTCGCCGGTGCAAAAGGCTATGCTGCCCCTGAGGCTAATGGTTCAGGAACAGACATCATAAAAGCTGATATTTACAGCTTTGGTGTGATATTGCTTGTGCTTTTGACTGGACAAAAGGCTTTTGACAGGTTTGTAACCACACACCACTTGTGCCATACTAGCAATCTGGTTTACTAAAGGAATCTTCTTCTCTTCAGTTCAAGAAGGCAGAATGAGCAGTTTCTAGTTGATTGGGCATCTCCTCATCTCGATGACCTTGATTCTCTGGAAAGAATAAATGATCCAAGAATACGTGGCTCCATGCCACCTCAAGCTATCTCTGCATTAGGCAACATCATCTTGCTTTGCATCAAGGTAGTTCTCCATTTTCTCTTATTTGGTACACATTGTTTTGTAGTTTCTTAACCTTGCTGATAGCTGTTGGGTAAAAACTAAACACTGTCGACGCAGCTCTGTGAAATGCTCAGAATGCTTAAAATGTATAGAGCCACAGCGCATACACCAATCGGATGTCAGGACAGTTTTCTGCGAGCTGTACAGTTTTTTTAGCTAAAGAGCTTTATTGCCTCCTGGCTTCTGCATCGAATTGGTGCATATAGCCTTAAAAGTTTTACATACCAGAACTTGAACCAAACGACACAAAAAGAAGAGAGATTACATAGCATACCTAAAACTGGTCAGCACAGTTATATAATCTATTAGGTGACAACACATCCATGTTTCCAATAGTGCCTATGTTATTTCTTCTATGCAGGAATCACCAGATTTACGCCCACCAATGACAGTCATAACAGACAAACTAGTAAAGCTTGTCCAGTCAACAGGCTCTCAAAAGACCAACGCAACACATCAATTGGAGGTTGATGCTCAGGACCCCTCTTTCATAACAACCCGACCATATTTCGAGCCATCGTCCACTGGTATCTCACTTGAAAGCATGACCTCTTTCTAATGTACTCTTTATATCTGTCTTAATTTGATTGTCTGAACAGTCAGTCAGGGTGCAACTGAGAGCTTCATTCCTCGGTGACAAAGACCTGCTCTTCTCCTCAAATTGTCTTTCTCAACGTAACTTGGAGTATCTGAAGGGTTGCAGCTCTTTTCAAATTATCCGCAATGCCAAGCGGTGACACCCAAAACTACAGTGTTGAGACGTACTGACCACAGAGGACAACCATGCGGTGCTCGACCATATGTAGAGTAAGTAACCAAAATAGACCCTGTTCTCATGCTCACTCTGGTAGAAAATGGGAGACTATATCGAGATCACCGTTCGGATTCTTGATCCTGGGCGCGACTACAACACACGCCGTCGGAACCCGCAACACACGGTATCTCATGTGAGCTCACATGGGATGCTGCTTGGAGTTCTCTTCTTGTAAGTGCTGATTTCAACTTGACCCACATAAACCCATTCCCCATTTCTATAGTCTTGCCTATGTGCCGGTTCTCTTATCTTGAAATTGTGTGGACAAGCTGCTCCGTTAGCCAATTGGCACTGCCCCCCGACACAGCACTGCTCTGGCCTGGTCCTGATCTTAGTGCTGCTACATTCACATGTCTTGTGATTTTTTTGGATGATATGCGCCTAGTGATACAATATGGTATGATCTGTCCATAAATACACGACGAAGCCTACTCTTTCTAAAGTGAGTAATAATCTACTATATACTAAAAGCACAATACGAGGTCCTAAAATAGAGCCACCATGTTAATCCACATAGGCTAAAAATATATAATGTGTTGATCTTAATTTCAACGTCTAAGATTAAACTATAAAAAGTGTTACGTACAACATAGACGTGTACACATGATTATTTGACACGTATCTACAAAAGGAAAAAATTTATGGTCATAATCGAGGCATGTGCAGCTGGACATGAATCTATCCTAAACAGTTCCAAAGCCATACGATTTAAACCGAACATAATCTGGTTAGTCTTGATATTGCATGCGATGACATCATGCATGATGCCATTGTTCAGGAAATTCTGGCAACGGTGATATCAGCTACCCGCTGTATTTCATTTTTACATACATAACGTGGATGGTGAACTTTGTTACCATTAATTTGACAGATTTTATTTATGAAAATATTTTTTTCTACAATACATTATAAAATTCTGAAAATACAAATCTATTACAAGTTTAATGAGCTAAATTTGGGAAAAAAAATCTATAAGAAAGAATACGTTGCACTCATGTAACATTGTGGAACTAAATATAAATGTAAATGAAAATTTTAACATAACAAAATGAATATTCTATTTTTTTGAGTATTGCAATATGTAGTCTCAGGTGACCGATGCCAATAACAACTTATCGAATTGCAAACATGCATTGATTAATTAGATGTGTCAACATGTATTTGTTTGAGCACTACAGTGAATATCGGTGGTATGTTTAATTGAGAAGTCACTATTGAACTGCTTAAAGTGACAATGAAATCATGAATTTCTAAGATTTAAATGAACATGGTTTTACAAATACAACAATATTTAAAATTTAATGGAGGGTGTAAAACTACATAATTTCTTATATATTTTTAAATATTCTTGAACTTAATTAAATTCTTAAGTGGTGTTTAATTAGAAATGTTTCACAATGAAAGTGTCAAAATTGGAGAATCAGTTGTATCACAAACTCCGAGAGAAAGGAAGATGTTGGTGACTTCAGAATTATCATAATATCATACGGTAATGCATGTTAAGATAAAACGAAATTCTCTTTTATGTACTTGCCCTACCATTCACCATGTGTAGTTTCAGTTATTTACCTTGCTAACAACCTTTTTTTGTTAGTCTATTAAGAGTTATCTAAATATTCAGATGGTTATACACAAGGACCCGATCAAATTATCATACAATGTTATGTGTTTTAATAGTTTTTTTCTCCATGTATATCTTATCCTCATATGTGTTTGTATCAACCACAATAATCATATTAAAGCACAGTTAAGGAACCCAAAAAATTGAACATTGAACAATAAAAATCAGCCATCTGACCAAAACCAATATTTGCTTACAATACTTAATTATCTGTTAAACCTTATTTGTAACATGAAGTGACATATCTTCATACTTGTGCATGACATCATCTTAGCAACGTAATCTATCATATTTATAGTAGGCCATGACTAATCGATCTTACAAACTATAACTAAATAATATTAGTGAGAAATTATTATTTATACATCCACATATAGGTTTCATTTACCCTGTCTATCTAAATAGGCAAGTATGACCTGATTTAACCTCACACCGAGGAAACATCGAGTAAAAGAACCATCTTTTATTGCGGTATAAATCAATTCTATGCACTTATTTTATATATTAGAGTGTACAAAATGCCCATATGGTCATTGTTGCATTATTCTTTCTGTGGGAACAATAAAAGGTATTTTTCAGACACTTCTAAACCATGCGCTCGCATTTGCGAAGGCCACTATGCTAGAGAAAACAATGAAGGTATACGTAAAGAAAGAGTTTGCATGCAAAAGGTATACGTAAAGCCACATACCCGATGGAAGATAGAATACGTAGTGAAAAGCTTAGGAATCAAATAAAAATAAAACATAGAGCCAAAGAGGACTTTCATGCTGCTTTTTTTCATACGTGCATCTCTTTATTAGTTGAAAAAAACTTGGGCAAATCAACTTCAGAATTTCATAGTATGAGAAATCAAGGCGAGAAACTTTAGAAATTCATACTAGACATAGTTTAGAAATTTTAAAAAGGCAACAATATTTTACATATGAAATTTAAAATAAATATGAAATAAAATTCATCCAAAAAATAACTGATTTTTTTAGCAAACTTTATATAAAGATAGGCATTTGGTCTCAATGAAAATCCGATAGTAAGAAATTAGAGGTGCAAACGGACCGATGAATAATATGGATATAACATGCCTCCGATGAATAACATAAATGTGTCTGGTAGTAGTAACATGAAAGAATTTAGGTAGACAAATTAGGTATTTAGTTACATAACTCACAACGATGAAAACTTGCCATAGTTGGAAGAATCAAATCCTTCATGACATGTCTTCCTACGCTGTCAACTCGACTTCGTTGTAGTCAAGCCTAACCAGACCTCTCTAGGGGTCTTGAGTGTGCTTCCAAAGGCACCAGCTCCCATTGATTGAATTATTGATGAAAGCACAGCTACATGCCGGCACTCGATCAAATAGTAGGGCTGAAACATCAAATATGCAGGCACGAGGGACCATAACATGCATACCATTTTAACTCTAATATAATCAGGTGATAGATAGGAATATACTTGATACAATTCACATGAACTAGCATTAGATACAATTCACAACGACACAAACTTGGTACACCAGAAAGATCAAAGAGTATATTCTTGCATGAGGATCACACAAGAAAGAATCTCCAATCGGTGCTAATTAAAAAACATTGTGTGCACTTAAGTATATTGTAGGAGAAACTAAGAATTGTTGTGGTTTTGGAATGGAAGAAAAATCAAGTCAATTATGTAGTAAGTCATTTCACACTAAATGATACAGACATAAATAAAAAGCTATAAAACCCATGTCAAACGAGAGAATTTTTTAGTACTTTTTTACAATTTATAAACCAAGACCTTTCTTAACTTAGATGTGAAAGCTACAAAAAGAGTTTATAAATACATGACATGAGTAGCACCAACAAATAAAAACTTACCGTAAATATTGATGTGTGTCAAGAAGGAGAACACAATGTTACATACGAATCATCCACACTCACTATGAAATTTAGGCAATGGTAGAGAGATTTTGAGTGCACGTTGAACCAAATATTCTTTGCCCAAACAATATATTGTGTAGATGTGTTGAACATATATTCTTTGCCCAAACAATATATATTGTGTAGATGTGTGATGAGCTAATCATGTGGCCATGGGTTGTGAGTAAGACCAACAATGGTTGAAAATTGATATCTTCGGAACTACAAATTATGGTCAATTAGTTCAAATTTTAGTGGCTATTTATAGAAATTATATTTGTGACATACCATATGTATATTATTTAGCAAATAATATAATGAACCAAAAAAGGAGAATTGAGCTAGAAGTACATAAAGTAAGTTCTTAGTCTGCAGATTTGACAAACTACAGATCTTAAAAATCACATGATTTGAATCTCATTGACTTTTAAAAAAATGACAAAAATGTCCTCCCATTTACGAGGGTCACCATGCTAGTTTTACAAACGATAATATTAACCATCTAGTTTTCTGTTCTTCACAGTCAATTCCATTAGCTGACAATACAATTAACCCCTTATTAGTATTGAACTATTTATTCATGACATTCTAGTAGCTAAACAAACTAGTACTAGTAGACACCCTCTTCCGGCCAGTGGGCGGACGGGTGCAATCTGGGTGCGTACATGGTGTACATCTTTCGATCCTACACGCAGAAATACAAAGCTATCACTTAACCCTGGAGCCGGGATCAGATGGATATGCTGTTGGGGATGCCCCTCCCAGTGACCCCTGGCTCTGAAAATGGTTTGAGCAGCTCGTATGGCACGATGCCAGCTCCACACCTGTTCTTGTTCTCTGGATTGTTGTTTCTCTCGTCGATGGTGCCCTCCACCTCCTTAAGCCTGCCGCTGAACTTCTCGAATGCTGCCTTCACCATGGGCTCGGCCAGCCACGCCGGCTCGGCGTACTCTCCCATGTATTCCTCGTCGGGCGAGTGTGAGGAGAGGATGTCCAGCGTTGCCATCACCTTGATGGCCTGCATTTGCGAGGGGAGGCTCTGCAACAGAACCTCCTCCGGCTTGGCCATGAACTTCTTCATCTCGTCGTCTCGGTTCTCCTCCACCGGGATGTTCTTCCGCACCACAGTAGGGCGGTTGGGGAAGTACCCGCCGAAATGGTACTGCCCAAAATTGACGGCAGCGTGGTGGCCGGACGTGACCCACATGATGGTGCTCAGAATCTGGACGAGGTTGTCCTTTGAGTCGCACACCGGCCACCATGGCTCGTCCTTCTTGTCCGCGTGCCCCTTGGTGCGCACCTCCTCCCACCATGCCTGAAGCTCCTGGTCATGAGTGACGTACTCATCGGACTTATAGTAGAAACTCACGTAATCGGACACCCACTGCTTGATAGAGTTCCAGATCAGGAGCCCATCGTTGGCGTACGGGTAGTCGTTGATGGTGAGCTCAAGCTCACCGTCGTCCCGGCGAACTGCAAGTCCCCGGCTGACGAGGTCCTCTGGCAGTGCCTCCGTGTTGAACTGCCAGGTTGCGTCATAGGCGACGGAGCAGAGCTCGATGGAGTACCTACCGGGCCAGAAGGCCTCCTCGATGATGCCATCGGCGTTGATGAGGCTATCCCTGGCCAGAGCGTTGATCTCCATGGTGTAGCGGAAGTGCGGGTGCAAGAGGCGGTGCACGGGGTGCATCCGGCTGAGCTGCCGGTTGGTGGCGATGATGTAGGGCTCGACGCAGGCGTGCGTGCGCAGCCAGTGGCTGACGAGCTGGTGGTAGCCGGTGTCGTGGGTGAGCACGTGCGCCTTGGCCAGCTTCCACAGCCACGACTCGGTGGCGTCGGGTCCGTGGGTGAAGGCACGCTTCCACTGCGGCTTGGTCGGCGACTGTGGCCGCGTCAACTCGATGGCCAGCGGCATCAGCGTTCCCTCGTCGCCGAGGAAGAAGATGGTGCGGGATCCGTACAGTGACCTGTCGGGCAGCTCGCGCACCTTGTGCACGTACGGCAGGAACACGTCGTGGTAGTCCAGCATGAACAGCCGCTTCTTCTCCATCGCCTCTTCCACGGTCATGAGACCGTTCATCATCTTCTCCAGGAGCTCCTTGGTTAGCGCCGACTCTGGAGGGCCGTACACCTCCGGGTCGAGCTTGCTCACTATGGGGAATTCCTGCAGCATCGAACTGATCATTAAGCTAGCGCATTGCCAGTTCAGTGTACGTTAGCTTCCTTTAGCTCCTTATTTTCTTGCCTTAAGATGTGTGTAAATGGTTTTTCTACTTCATACCATGCTTTTTTTTACTGCATTGCATCTTAGAGGATTCTTTTCAAACCCGTAGCTAATCGATCCTTGCTAATTAGTTACCGTGAGGAGGCGGATGCATATAGGGTTTAGCCCTGCGAGCGTCTGCCTAGCGAACTCCTCGTCCCTGAACCACGAGAACCTGTCCCCTGCAAAGCCATGCCACGTACATATGTGGTGATCAGTAATTGCTTGTGTCACGAGCTCCAGTAGAGGCGGGCGGCGGTGGTGCTCACTCTCGACCATGTGGGGAACCTCGAAGCGGAGGACGTGGTCCGTGGTGTCCTCGATCATCTGAACGACTCGGGGGATGACGTCGTTGATGACGTTGAAGGAGGTGCCGGTGTCGACGGGGAGTGGGATACCATCGCTGTAGAGGGCGTCGATGGCTGGGAAGTGTTGGAAGCAGGTGGAGTTGTTGAGCAGCGGCGCTATCGCGGGCAGGATGGCATGCAACCCTGACCGCAGCGTCGTCGCGCTGAATGTCTGCCCTTTAATGTCCGAGAACTGCTCGTCACGTGGCACGTACACCGGCGAGCTCCTTGTCTCCGTCTCGAAGTCTGCGTTTTTTAAATTTAGTTACTTCGATTACAATTTATTCTTGATTGATTCAATCAACTGATATGATGGACTTTATATGACTGTGCGCACCGATGAAGGTCTTGGGGCGACCGGTGCGGCATCGGCGAGGGTAGGGGTGCTCCTTGCCGCCGATTACGGGGCGTCTGTGGTCGATGTTCTTGTCAGGGTCGCCAAGGTCGTTGTAGGTGTCGTAGTCGTAGATGCGTTCGTGAAACTTGCGCTCGCCTTGCCCGTCGCCGCGCAGCGTCTCTAGCTCCTTCTTCCTCAGCGCCTCGATCCCTGGTGGCGTCTGCGACGGCAGGTACGACTGCAACACATATGTGCCCATGCATGGTTAGTTCCTCCGGACGGTGTCCATGCATCCATTCTAGCTGCATGTGTGCCTTGCTTAACTAATTACCTTGATGGTGAAGAACACGCGTGGTTCAGGGTTGTCGAACTTGGAGTGCACCCAGGAGGCGACATCGAAGGTGATGGCGGTGCTCTCGTCGCCGCCGGTGATGAGCTTGATGTTCTTGATGAACATCTCCCTGTGGTGCTCATTCTCCACCAGCACCGCGCCCACCGGCCCGAATGACTCCGGCACCGACAGCTTGGCCTCGTAGTTCCCTTCGTGCAGCGTCATGTGCGCGAATCCCTTCACGTTCGCCCTCTCCCTTCCCGTCCCTTTGCACAAAGAAGAAGATTTAACTTGCTCATGTAAAACAAAATCAAGAACTGTGCACAGTTCACCAGCCACGGACGAGCGAGAGTTTAGAGAGAGGAACTCACTGGGGTCGAGCTCGGAGCTGACGAGCTCCAGGAGCAGCGTCTTCCCGAAGAGGTCTTGGAGGTCGTCGAGGCCGCGAGAGATGTACATGGAGGTCCTCACTGCCTGCGCGGTTACAATGGCCGTCACCGTCAGGTGCCTCTCCTTGGTCTCCACGGACGTTGTCACGCCAACAGCCTCCTCCGTCGATGCGCATCTAATCCTGCGCGTCCTGACACGGCCGCCGGCTCTGGAGGCTCGCCGCTGCTGGCCGGTCGCTGCCGCTGCAGCGGCAAAAAGAGGGGAGGTAACACTGCCTCTCTGCGGCGTGAACAGCAGAGGCTGCTTCAGACGGATCATGGCTGGGCCGGCGGGGATGCTATTGATTGAGCTTCGACCACTACGTACTTCCTTGCTTATCAGCAGAAGATCATACCACCGTAGCAGCAGCAGAAAACTGAAGGATGGAAATTGAGAGGCCGGTGGTCTCTCTCTCAGTCTCACTCTCAGCTCTCTCAAGTGTTCTTTGTACGGGCTACGTATTTCCTTTAGTATATAGTGCTACTAGTTGTAGAAACAACCTGTGGGTGTTTCAGGGCGTCATGTTCCTCGTGCGAATGTGAGTGAGCGTGCCGTACGCCGTCAAGGAGTGTGCGGATACAAAGCTCGCGACATGGACACATGGTGATTGATTGTGTGTCTAACCTATTTTTTTATACCACTCTGAGAGGTTATGGACAATATCCGGCCGTGTCAATTTATGTAGTACTCCATCCGATCGAAATAAGTGTCGATAGTTTTGTACTAATTTAATATAAATTTTATACTAAATCATCGACACTTATTTTCGATTGGAGGGAGTAGAAGTTGGCTTGGTCGACTAGCTAGGGTATCGAAAACCACATAAAATCTGTTCATCAAGGACGATTACATTGAGCACCTTCAACCACATACATCCAGGTGGTCACGCTCGAGGTATACATCATTAGTCAGTAGGCTAGGAGCAGGGGGCTACGAGAGAGAAGGTGACACAACGCTTGTCACTTCCCTAGGCATGCATGTGACTGCCCATTTGGCACATCCCCATTCACGACGTGTACGTGTGGTCGATCTGCACACGATTTACAGAAGCACAATTTTTTACGCTACATTCAAGAAAAGTCTTATAGGTTGCACGATTTTTTTGGTTCTACTTCTGCATCCGCCACACATCCAATCCGATAGATACCCATGAGGCCTTGTTTTGTAGGCTGGTTTTGGCAGGTTTTCCGGAGTAATTTCCAGGCTACCCTAAGATCCCCAGAGTTCCTCACTTGCTTATTTTGTAGACCGGTTTCGAACGGGATTAGTCCCAACTATTCATGTAAAAACAGCCGATACATGTGTAAATTAAAATGCTACCCCACCCAAGCGTTTTGGATTCTCCTGTCTGACAGAGATGTTCTCGGGCCGCGTTTTTAAGAGAGGGAATTAAAGGATCGGCAAGAAGAGGTTCTGAGGGGATTAGGTGTGGGGATTAACTTCACCCAATCCCTGTGGTATTACCCTAAGAAATTCCCTAAAAAACGCTGCAACAAAACAAGGCCTGAGGATTAATTCGTTTTTATGGAATGCTGAACCGCCATCTTTTTATGAACAGTCCGATGACTAATTGTAAGTTTGTAACTCTATGGTTCTGAAGTAAGAAAGCTCGCAATTTCCCTTTAAAAATACATTCACACACTCTCGTCAGCAAGAAATGATAGTGACTCCCTCCTGATTACTCGTGGTGGGAGCGCCATCAACAACTGAAAGGTGAACGAGTTCAACAGGTAAATAGATCGGCAACATCTATTGTTTCTATGGTTTCAAATTTTACAAAAGGAGGAAGTACAACAACGAAAAATATCCCGTGTTTACAGAGTGGTAGAAGCATATTGGTGGCTAGTACAGTAGATCAATTGACATTTCTCCTCTCCTCTCTCTTTGTGGCGCTCCAGATGACCTAGGGTTCTCACCCCCAATCTTAGTACCGTTCACCACTCCGGCAGGGACAACCACCACTCTAGACCCGCCGATGGTCCCTCCGACCATGCTATGTCGCTATCCACCTATGTTCCCCCTTTCCCTTCCCTCCACCCCTACATGTAGGCTTCGAGAGGGATTGTCACCTCTCGGGAGAGGCGTAAGTCAGACAACCCCTCCCTCTTTTCGGAGAGCGACGCCTCAAGGCACTTCTATAGTGAGGTCCCGTGAAGCAGTGCCCAGTGGTGAGCGTGGTGGAGTCCGTGTTGGTTCTTCCGTGGAATGTGGTTCCATGGTGAGATACACGTCGCCTATTCAACATCCATTTTTTGCTCTCTTTTTTCCAAGATATGTCCTTAGAGGTGTTTTAAGATCATAGAAGGAAAGGCCAGAAGGCCAAAGTTACAACACCACAAATTGTTGTGACATTAACACATACCGAGCCTTATTTTTTGGAAGACATTTGTCAGGTTACTTCAGAAGGAAATTAAAAGGAAAATTATATTGAGTGAATGCGCGAATTTTAGTCCCACAAAGCAAACACATCGTGTGCCTTTGGATCTTCAAGTGTATAGTAGATGACAATTTTTTTTTAAAAAAACTACCATGTGGAAGTTGCTAGGGCTCAACCCAAATTTTTTTTTGGCAACAGTGGTGTCGTTCTCGCCTTCTCGGGAGCGAGTGTACGCTGCGCTCCATGTTAGGACCCAAATTAAGTTCTCAATTCCCTTTGTACGGAAAAGGGGGTTAGGGAGGTTTTTTTGGCTATGTTTTAGTAGTGTTCTGGGATGTTATCAAATTAAGATGATTTAATGGATTTGTTCCATACTTGTAACAGTGGAGATCGACCACTGTATGGTCTCAATTTTGGGGTAGTTACCTTGCTTTTGAGATGTAATCAGGATATGCCGATCTAATGACTCCGACACATCTTTCACCAAATTGCAAGTCTTAAAATCTTCACTTAGCGCAACAAATACAATTAACTGGGTAGCTGACCAAGTGGTTTGTCGACACAAACGAGGTTCATGCAAGGGAAGAAACATCCTCGAAGGAGTCCTAAGCATACACCAGAACGTGCATGAGCTCCATCAAAAAAAGATGGGAGTGGTAATAATTTTTTAAATGCATTTTGAGAAGGCATACCATAAGTGGCCTTTTTTGTCTGTGGACCTTCATGACACAAAGTAAAAATCATGTGCAATGTTTCTCATAAAAGATACACATGGTATAATTTTAATCATTTGCGATCTTTGAAAAACGCACATGTAAAAACTTAGACAACTCGTATGTGAAAGCGTAGAAGATCCCAGACTATTGTTTTTTTCGCACATGTTTTGTCAAACCGTGTGCAAAGCCCTGTCACATCATCCACCCTCGGGTAGATACAGTTTGTTAACTCACGGTTTGTTAAACCGTGTGGGATGGACCGTTTTACATGTGTACAAATTGCATGTGCTCTGTATGCCGTGAACAAGTGAAAGGTAAACGAATTCAACTGGGAGAGAGATCGCCACCATATATTCTTGCTTTGGTTTTGAATTTTGTAGAAGGAGCAAGGCACAATTCTAGGGTGTGGCCTTGCTTTGGTTTCGAATTTTGCCGAAGGAGCAAGGCACTGTTCTACGGTGAGGCAGCGAAGTCAGGTGCTGGCAATCTTGACGGACTGGCATATGTCTCGTCGATGGACGTCGTGACAAATCTCCCAATACAGCAATACGGTTCTTTCCGATCTAATGCGACAGCTCACACGTTAGCTCATATGATAAGGCAAAAATCGGATTCCTGGCGCTGCGACTGCCGTGATCGCGCAAGCCAAAAATATGTGGCTGCTGCCTACTGTATAATCTCTACTCTGTAGCAGCGCTACACTGCAAAATCACGCGTCAGGACTTGGCCCGTGCATGTATTCAACTCCCCTGTTGAGCAACAGAACTCATGCAAGGAACAAGTGAGCAAAACGAAATAGCAGCACATGCTCATGACAAAAGTAGTTTGTTCCGTAGCAAGCAATGATCTGTCATATTTTCAGATATTTAAAAAATGTGAAATAATTTATGTACGTAGGTTATGTTGTATGTTGTGCATCCAAGAAATTTTGTGTCAAAATCTGACCATAGGACGAAAAAATGAAAACCCATGTGAATAGTACCACGTGCTATTCACATATCATTTGTCTTTTTTATATAGGCCATAAATTGTTATACTTTTGGATGAAACTTTACAGTTGCACAAGATATAATATAATCTATACCTATGATTTATTTGACATTTTTTGAAAACTTGGAAGTGTAATATGCAAAATGGGGTAGGGGTACAACTAGTTGCAAATTTGAGTTTCCCCGCATATCTTCTATCTATTCTGTGTAAGTACATTGTCTTGTTATATATGCAGTTGCGGTGTGCGTGAGATCACTCGGTCTAGGCATAACAGTGAGGAAGAAAAAAATGGTTACACGAACTTATTGGCTATATATGCAGCTCATCTAATTTCAGAGATGATGGTTTTTCTTAGATGTGAGAACCGTTTGTTAGAGCAAATTTAATAACTCAACTGCTAGCTAAAGTTATTTTCATGTCATCTCAGCTATATATCGAATATGGACAATAGTTAGTTAAGAAGATGTAATATTTTATCGATACATGACCCACCTTATACTCTTACAAAGTCATTAGAAGCTGCGTCCTGTCCTGAAGCTAGATGAACGAGAGTCCACTTCTCTTCCCTTTCATTTTCTTTCTACTCCAACTCATAAAACAACACTTTTTTAATCTTTATAATCTGCTTACATTATCTTACTATACTTGCTCCAAGTGAGCATCCGGTGTATACAACAACAACGCTACAAGAGCATCTGCAATGGTGAGCCTTTTTTTTCAGAGGTTGCTTCAAGAGTTTTATTGTGTTGGAAACGAGAAAAAGACAGAAAAATAAGCTTGACTTCTCTTCTGAAGGCCATACTCTTTTCACGCTTAAGAGATGCATATTTTCCCTATGAATAAAATTGGTTGTGTCATCCACGTATTTGCATGACTAGATTCGGAACACATTTTTTTATAACTGATGTGTAAACACATTTTTTTTGCGGGATAAAGAAGTTTTATTAATCAATCACAGGATTACAATCACGAGCTAGGCCTTCAGTGATATCAGGAGGATATTCGCCTAGCCACATCTCATAGCGTTCATTGACCCTAGCTAAGCATGCCAGTTCATGACTGGGGGCATTTGCATCCCGACTAGTCTTTGTAATCCTACTCTCTCTCTCTCTCTCTCTGAGGAGTTCACGAATAGCAGAGATTCAAAAAGCATACACAGAAATATTCGGGCCTTTGACGCTGATCAGATTTAAAGCCTCCGCGCAGTCCGTCTCCACGTCAAAGTGTAACAGAGACCACTGCAGTCCCAGCTTTAGACCCTCCTCAATGGCGACCAGCTCTGCTTCGGTCGCGTCTTGGCAGTTTGGGGAGATGACGGCAAGCGGCAAAAATGACCTCACCCTGGTCATTGCGCAGAAGCATACCACATCCTGCTCTCCCTCTTCCCGCATAGGCTCCGTCAACATTTAGCTTTGCTTCCAGGGCTTCAGGTGGTCTCCAGGCTTGCCGTTCGTGGTGTAACGTTGGTCTATCCCGATTCCCAGCTTTGAAACCCCGATCGTGGTCTAGGACCATCTTGCCCTTTATGATATCCTCCTGGGAAACTGTTTAATAATCAATAAGGAATTCAAATAACTTACTAGGAATCGACGTGATCCTTCAATACTTGGGCAGGGTTTTTCATGTGTTAGTTCATTATGCGCGCACCGAACTTGCTAGAAGATCAACAACATCCTCGCTTGCTGGTTTAAAGGCACTCTATGCATGATTTGCATCAACCAGTCCCGCCCCACTGGCCGTAATTCTTCAATATTCGGCAGCTCCCAGATTTCAAGCATGGCTCGCCAGAGATCACGGGCATGTGGGCAGCGCAAGAAGACATGCAAAGTGTCTTCATCCTCCCTACCGTAGATTTGGCATAGGCTTGTCATCGACATTCCTCTCCTCCACAAATTCTGTTGTGTTACTAGTGCATTTTGTCCGATCTTCCAAGCAAGCATTTTCACTTTAGGGGAAACAAGACATTTCCAAATCAAGCGCCAGCTGGGACCGCAACCATCCGGCCGTGCACTCGTTGCACCTCTGTCTTGGCGTTGCATCTCATGATGGAGCATCATTCGGTAAGCAGTACGCTGTAAAAATACCCCTCTTTTCTGGATACTAGGCCACAAAATCCTTCTCATTCCGTGTTGATGGTTTGATCTGCAAGATATCCTCAATATCATCATCCATGAAATATTGGCTGAGGCGTTGTATATTCCATGTCCCATCCGGCACCAAGAAACCAGAAACCCAGCGGTAACGACATCGCCCTTGCACCGATCTCGGGAGGCGGCCTGACTCACGTGGAATCCAAGGGTCTCGCCAAACCCGGATGTCTGCACCATTGCCCACCCGCCAGATTACACCCTTTTTCAGAAGCTCAAGCCCATATTCAATAGCATGCCATGTCGATGAGCCATTTCCCGTGAAGATGGTATCAAGCAAGACCCCATTTAGATAATATTTAGCCTTCAAAATTTGGGCACACAAGGTATCCGGGAATTGCACAAGTCTCCATGCCTGATGTGCCAGCAAGACTTGGTTAAACAGCCTCATGTCTCTGAACCCAATGCCTCCATAATCCTTGGGTCTTAGCATAATATCCCAAGCTAACCAATGCGTTTTCCTCTTGCCATTTTCCGCCCCCACTAGTAGCGACGAATTAATCTCGCCAGTTCATCGCACAGCCCTAAAGGCAGTTTGAAGACGCTCATGACATAGACTGGTATAGCCTGCACAATGGCATTGATTTGTACATCCTTTGCCCGCTTGTGACTTATGATTGTCGTCCCACTCCACCAGACATTTGGCTAATGTAGCTTGAAGGCTTTGGAACTTGCCACTGCTCATCCTTCCTTTCGGAGTTGGTAGGCCCAAATATTTTGTTTCAAACTCCTCTTGTTCTATATGCAGTACTAGCTTAATCCTTACTTTAGTCTCAGCTGGACACATCTTACCAAACATGAGTGAGCATTTGTCGGGGTTAATTAACTGCCCTGTGCTTGTAGCGTATTTCATGAGGATTTCATGGATCCGCAAAGCTTGTTTCTCCTTGGCTTTAAAAAATAGCAGACTATCGTCCGTGGACAACAAATGGGAGACACCAGGAGCAATTCTGCACACTTTGAGAGGATCGATCTGATTTGTTACAACAACATTTTGTAATAGAGTTGAGAGAGTATCCGCCACAAATAAAAATAGGAATGGAGAGAGAGGATCACCCCGCCGGAGGCCCCGAGAGGGAGATAATGAATCTAGGTGGTTTCCGTTAAATTTTACCTTGTAGCTCACCAAGGAGACACATGCCATTATCCAGTCCACCCATCGGCGAGAGAAACCCATCCTTTTCATCACTCTCTTTAAGAAATCCCAGTCCACCCTGTCATAAGCTTTAGACAAATCAAGTTTGTAAGCACAAAAGTCTTTATTTGCATTAGCGTTATGCTCTATAAAATGGAAGCACTCAAATGCAACTAGTGCATTATCTGTAATTAGTCTGCCAGGAACAAATGCACTTTGGTTGATTGAAACAACCTCACCAAGGATCGGACGGAGCCTATTCACCATGCACTTTGCAATTACCTTATACATGACCGTGCAGAGGCTTATTGGCCTGAAGTCTTTTAATGTTTCCGGCTGATCAATTTTCAGAATTAGTACTATTGCCGTCTCATTGACACCTTCTGGCATAGACCCTATTGCAAAGAAAATCTTAACCGCATTGATCACTTCAGCCATAATCGTACTCCAATTACGCTGGTAAAACCTTGCTGGGAAGCCATATACTCCTGGAGCTTTTAAGGGGCCGATCTGGTACAGAGCGTCACCAATTTCCTCATCGGTGAAATCTCTACAGAGGTCTTGATTCATTTCTGGTGTGACTTTTTCCTGTGTTAGGCTAATCGGCTCATCCGAATTCAGCATTGGGTCTTTTGTGAATAACTCCTGAAAGTAGGCCGACGCCATACTCTCCATATCTGGTGGCTCATCTTCCCTATTTCCATCGCTATCCTTTAGTCTCTTAATTTTATTTCTTCTTGCTCTCCAAATAGCCTTTTGATGGAACAGTTTAGTATACCTATCACCTTCTTTGAGCCATGTCACTCATGACCGCTGTAACCAGAGCATTTCTTCCCTATAAAGGAGCTCCTGCATATGATCAGAAGCCTGTCGAATAGATTTTTGGTCGGCATTGTTAAGTGTCAGCAACTCCAACCGTTCCCTTGCTTTCTGAACCTCCTTCACCACATTACTGAACGTCTTATTACTACACCCTTGCAAGGCTGACATAACATCATCTAATCCTCACATAATATCACCGAAATCTGCTTTGGTGCCTGCCTCAGCCCATGCATTTGCCACTCTCTCTGTCAAATCAGACTCTCGTTCCCACATAATCTCGTATTGCCTCCTCGGCTGACGGGGTGGAGTCCTCGTCTCCTGCTCCAGTTGGAAAAGGACTGGGCAATTATCAGATACTGGGGATGTTAAGTGTTGCATCCTCATGTCTGCAAATAAATCTCTCCAAGCTGGACATGCCACCGCCCTGTCTAGGCGTACCCTCACATTAGCCCTGCCAGCACGTCTGTTATCATATGTGAATGGGACACATGCAAAGCCCAAATCCGTTAGATCACAGTCATATAAAACTTCACGAAAAGCGTCCATTTGATTAACAAGACGTGGGGTACAGGATATGTGCTCTTCTTGCCAAAGAGCTTCATTAAAATCACCCATTACCAACCACGAGAGAGACGAAGACGATCTGATGTTTATAAGCATATCCCACATGCGATGACGGTCCTCTACACGAGGCTCACCATAGACACAAGTAAGATTCCAATGAGGTGCAGAAGGAGAATCACGCACGTACACATCAATATACCTCTCATTCAAATCTTTTACTACGACCATAATTTGGTCATGCCAAAACAACGCTAAGCCACCACTTTGACCATTACTACTGACTCCAACAAAACCTTTTAACCCTAATCTATGACGTAAGCGACGCATTTTATTTGTACTCTGCCTAGTCTCACAAAGAAAAAATAAGCGAGGACTCCAAACTTGGGAAATTACAGAAAGCTCTCAAACTGTCGGGTTATTCCCTTCCCCTCGACAGTTGAAGGATATGCAATTCATTGCTCCTAACGAGACCCCTCCTCAGGTCTCGTCAGGTTTCTAGGGTTCACATGCCCAGATGCAGTTTTCCTCCTTGCCCTTGTCGCCACACTATCGCCATCAGCGCCCTTCTTTGCGTCTTGTATGCCTGGTGCTCCTGCTGGCCTTCCCTTTTTCTGCTTCCCCCCAAGGCTCCCTCCCAGGTTGAGTGATAGGGATAGGTCAAGTTTCTGGCCAGGGTTCTCATTCTCATATGCTGGCCTTTTCCCTAGAATCGAGTCACCTGCAGTCATGGACACGTCAGAGTCAGTACCAAAATGAGAGCTATTTGCTAGTTCCTTGATCACCGGGATAATGTCGCTCGAGTGTGGCCCTGACCCCCCTCCTTGGCTACTGAGATTATTCTGCTGGGCAGCTTGCAAGACCTTCATAGCCTCCGGCAACACATCCATGTGCACGATGCCACTGCCATCCCCTTGCTGGAATATTGGCCGTCCCGGCATCCGGTCGTCTCCCTTACCGGGTTTCTGCAGCGTCGTGTGCCTCCCTGTCTTGCCCAATTGCAGATTCATCTGATTAACCGTGTTTGCTAAAGCCTCCTCCACCTGTGCATCCGTCGGTTTCTCCTGCTCTTCAAGCCCATCAAAAGCATCAACAGCTGGTGGTATATCAGATTGGTGCCCTCTCTCATTATCTGTATTTCTCATCGATTTTTGCGGTCTGCCCTGATCAGATGAATTAACACTTCCTTCAGATGTACTAAACCGTAGATTTTTCCTTGCCGGCCCTCCATCCGGTGTAGATATTGATCTACCTTCATATTTGCGTTTGGGCGAGCACCGTAGCGTCTCATCATAGTTCAGAGACGCGCCTTGCTCACATTGTTCTTTGTTGTGTCCAATGAGCCCACAACGGAAACAAAAGAAGGGCACTCTCTCATATCTCATAGGATATATCCTAGCCTGCATCTGTCCCTTGATGGTTTTCTTGAAGCATGCAAGAAGACGCTGCTTCAGCGGCCATTCGATACGGACACGTAGGAAATCCTTCAGCTCCACCCCCTCCTTGTCGACGTCGACCTCCACTACCTTCCCCAGCTTCGATCCAATCAACCGGCCATATGCATCGGTTTGTTTGTTCCATGGGACATCGAAAAATCTCACCCACAATCGAACCGAGTCCAAAACTGCTTCTGAGGGCTGACGATTATCCACGAAAGGAGCTAGCAGGCAAGCTACCCCCAGATGTATCCAAGGCCCTCCATCCACAAAGTTGTAGTCCCCCTCCGATGTAAAGGTGATGATGAAGAAATTATTACTCAGAGGTGTAAATATCATCTTACTTCGGATATGCCATACTTCCGTGAAATGTTTGAGGATCAGACCAAAATTTGCTGCCTTCAATGAGTAATATTGGGCCAACATACGCCTTACCTTCGGTCTTGCCGGCAGCACTCCCTCCTCTTCATCATCCTCCATGCAGAACTCGTCCTCGAGGTTATCATCTCCTCCCAGTCTAGCCTCCGGTCCAACGTTGCTTCCCTCCGCTTCTGCTCCCTGCCAATTGCTTCCCAACTCTTCCTCTGAACACACGATCGCGACGCTCCGGTCAGTTTGAGGCAGGGCAAGGACGTCATCGTTCGTTGGCTTCGGGCGGGTAGGAACCTCACCGGAACCCCCTTGATCGCCCCCACCATTGATCGGCGCCATCGCTCACACCAGCCTAGGTTTTAGATCGATACCTAGATCGTAGACTCTCGGTGGTGATTCGAAGATCTGAATTAGATGTGAGACGCGGCCGCCTCGCCGCCCTTTTATATCCGAACCACCGACGCAATCTTGGAACCCTACGTCGGTGTTCGAATTCCAATCCTTCCCGATGCCAGTAGTAATCGATCCGGACTCTTTCATCCAATCAAAGACTCCAACTCTATCACAATCCATAACACTCCCGTCACGGAAGGGTGGCGGCACGCAATCGCCTTGGCGTCGCCAAACCCTAGCGTAGACATAGCGTAGACGGTTTTTGAACTGTAAACACATCTTGAAAAAGAAAAATGCATGTTGGTCGTGTTGCTTTTGGTCCTTCGTCCCTAAACATTGAATTTTGCACTGCTAAGGTAATAGTCACAATTTCAATGGAGTGTTGAAACAATGTTGTTGTTTAAGTAGAACAAAAACCGTTCTGTACGCCGCATCGTGTTGTACTTGGTTGAAGCCTGGGCTTTAATAAGTTAAAGTTGGGTATTATATACTCTCTTCGATTGAAAATAAGTGTCAATGACTTAGTACAAACTTTATACTAAATTATACAAAAATACCAATACTTATTTTTTATGGAAGGAGTACCTTTTATCTAAAAAAGTATAAGAAACTTGGTTGTTAAAATAATCATAAATTTGTGTCAAGGTCTCAAGGAGTATTTGTATCCAAGAGTTAGCGCGGGGCAAAGTATGGATCTCTTGTCATAGTCATTAAACATCTTACATGTTCCCTTCTTTTAGTACATTGAGAAAATTCCATTTTTGGAAGTGAGACCAATTCACTATGTTGGAGGAGAGGACGATTTTTTCTTTCTGAAATGGAGCATGAGTCCCGTCCTCTGTATCTAAAGGATGCACATGTCCTTTTTATTAGATTATTCACAAAAGCCTTACAAGAGGATACAAAGATCAAGCCGAAGTCACCATCTTACTGAAAAATCGCTACACCTACAAGACTAATGAAGAGAGTGTCCAAGAACATGGCCCTGTATTCTGCCGTCACACCAACATGCATCATCTAAAATCGAATGCATCAACCAGCTGCCCATCGACAAGCTAGGAACATAGTTGGTCCAGCTGAACATGTTGGAGGAGAGGATGTACAAGGTACAATGATTTATTTTTCGCACATTTGCATTTTCCACTTACATATATTATCATTTGAAGGCGTTTGAACAATTACCAGGGGTATGAAAATACTTTTGGTTTCTTGTTTACATCAGATAAACTGATTTCCATGAATGATAAGAGTTTTTTGTCTTCTGAAGTTTTCTGGGATTTAATGACTAGTGAATCTATGGGTCCTTTTGATATTCTGAAGTATTTGGGACAGCGAGGTTGTTTATCTAAGGCCTCTATTGCATACATAATTTTTTAGCTTTTCCAGTTGCATATGTGAAAATGACCTTTTCTAAACTCAAGTTGCTAAAGTTTCTATGACACAAGAAAGACTCAACGGATTGGCGACAATAGAAATTGAAAATTATGTTTTGGAGAAAATTAATTATAGAGATATTCTTGATTTTTTTAAACACTAGATGGTTAATGCTTTTCAACATTAGTTTCATGGCTTTATTAGAATTCTTGTAGGTCATGGGAGGCTCTAGTATGAGGGTGCATCATTTTGGAGCACTAGCTACATGTGGTATGTTTCTTCAAACTTTGAATTTTGAATTCAAAGCTTCAAAAAGTTCCTAAAAAACACCTACAAGTAGTCAATGTTGTATTCTACGAGTGTGTAAATTTTAGAACCTTTGAATTTTGCACTGTTCACCACACACAACAAAAATAACAAATATGAAGGTTGTGGTGCAGTGACGTGGACACGGCTGCAGATCCATGACCTCGACTGTACATGCCGATCTAGGCCTGGGAGAGCCCAAATTGTTGTCGACTTGTTGTGCTGGTGGGATATGGTCGGCAAGGCGAAGCATGGCGTGGATGGCGGCGTGGTTCTGTAGATGGCTGCGGGTTGGGTGTGACCCTAAGGTGCGAAAGATCCACCGTGGTGTAGCCTATGTCAAGGGTGCAGGAGTGCTTCTCGCTATTACGACATGCGAGGCTGTTGTGCGAGAGGCTGCTTTTGGTTATCGTGCCTTTTTCTTCCCAGCAACAAGGAAGCCGGGGCGATGGCCTTGAATAGGTGGCCCTAGCACATTAGGGGCAGCTCTGGCCTCCCGTGCCATGATGGCCATCACAACATGAGGTTGCACGACCATTGCGGCCTATGGATGGGATCGGTGGTCGGCAGCAGAGCCACACCACTTTGCTTGTTGCTCCTTAGCCTCAGACCTTAGGGCTTGGCGGTCGAGATCGCTCTCCAGGTGGAAGCCCCACACTTAGGTGTCGATGGTGACGTTGCCCTAGGGCGTCATTCTTCTTGAATACGTCATGTGATCCTCTAGCGATGCGAGTGCCTTAAGTCTCTCTGGGTGAAAAAGTAGACTCCTCTGGATTGGTGGAGGCGACGCACACATCGTTACCTTCTTTGAGGCGTAGCCTTGGAGTTTCTTAAACTCTCACTATGTGTCAGGTTTGCAACGGTTGTGTGGGGTGGCTTTGTGGTTTGGGCGGTGGATGCCGGGGCGTTGGCCGTGTGTCGGCGAGGTGACCTTGGGAAGCATGGAGACCATGGCTCTACGAGGTAGCGTCGTGGTTCCGCATCGCAAGGGTGCTGATTCAGTGCCATGAGGGTGGCTGGTTCGTTGCCATGGCCTGTTTTTCTCTTTTATCTCTCTTTTCTTTGTTTCCAGATGTAATTTTTGTCTGAGCTATATTTGTGTAAGTTTTCCCTTGATAATCAATAAAAGTAAATCTAGCAAAGGATAATCCATACCCTATTTTAATTGGGGGTGATTTCAATTTGCTAAGGTTCCATCATGAGAAAAGTAAAGGTCAGTTTCACGATCATTGGCCGTTTCTATTCAACGGCGTCATCGACAACTTGAAATTGAGAGAGGTTGCCATGATTAGAAGACAATTCACTTGGGAAAATAGCCTATCGAATCCCACATATGAAAAGCTAGATAGAGTGCTTATGGATGCTAATGGGGAAACTAAATTTCCTATGGTAACTGTACATGCTCTAGAACGAATTGAGGGATTATCAAATCATGCTCCCATTCTTTCAACTACTGGATCACCTAGAATGCAAGGTAATCATCGTTTCAATTTGAACTTGGATGGTTACAGCGGGAGGGATTCCACGATATGGTGAAAAACATGTGGGATAGACCTGTTGGTGCTAGATCTCAAATATAAAGGTAGAATAACAAATTGCATTTTTTATGCAGTCATCTTAGTGGTTGGGCACGACATGTGACAGATACCTTGAAAAAGCAAAAGATGAGGCTCTCGTCCATTATTGATGATTTTGAAGCTTTGGCAGAGGTGCGACTATTATCTACGCAAGAGATTGAGATGAAAAACCAAGCAAACGCGGAGATAGCAAACCTCTTATGTGAGGAGGAACTGAAATGGTACCAACGGTCTAAAATCCAGTTTATTCTAGAAGGAGACTTGAATACTAGATACTTCCATAGTGTTGCCAATGATAGGCATCAAAAGGAACATATTATTCTCTTGTACATGATGAAAGTATCATTGGAGGGTCAGGAGAACCTCATGTCTTATATTACTAATTACTACGAAAATCTGTTTGAGGCTCCGAATGAAGGAAACTTCTCTATGGATGAGACCCAAACAAATGACATACCCCAAGTTTCTATCGCAGAAAACAACCCTCTTACTTCCCAATACTCCAAAGAGGAAGTTAAAAAGGCTATTTTTTAAATGGAACTCAACAAAGCACCAGGTCCGGATGGCTTTCCAGCTGAATTTTATCAAATCTTCCGGGATACTATCGAATTGGACATTCCAGATTTGTTTAGCTATCTTCCTGCTGGACAACTAGAGTTATTTCGTCTAAATTTTGGTGAGATAATTATGTTACCAAAAATTAATGAGGCTAAAAGGATCCAACAGTATAGACCTATATGTCTCCTTAATGTTTCTTTTTCAAAATTTTCACGGAAGTGGCGCCATTAGACTAAAAACGGTTGCGGATCATGTAATTCGACCCTCTCAAACTATGTTTATGCAAAGGCGAAACATCCTGATGGGGTTGTAACCTTGCGTGAAACAGTTCATGAACTACACTCCAAAAATTTGAATGGGGTTATTTTAAAGTTGGATTTTAAGAAAGCCTATGACAAAGTGAAGTGGTCTTTTCTCTAACAAACACTCAGAATGAAATGTTTTTTTTCTGATAAGTGGTGTGCTTTGATTAATTCTTTCGTGTCTGGAGGTAGTGTGGACATAAAGTCAATGAAGATGTTGGCAGATCCAGACATTTAAAGGTCTTTGACAGGGTGATCCTCTATCACCAATGCTATTTAATATAGTGGATGATCGAACGTGCAAAGGTTGATGGTCTCATTGAAGGGGTAGTACCACATCTTGTGGATGGGGGACTATCCATACTTCAATACGCTGATGATACAATTATTTTTACGGAACATGACCTTGAGAAATCTAGAAACTTGAAATTGATTCTTCCAACTTTTGAGCAATTATTAGTTCTAAAAATTAATTTCCATAAGAGTGAGTTGTTTTGTTTGGTGTGGCACAAGACGAGATCAATGCTTACGCCGAATTTTTGGGTTGTGAGCAAAGCTAGTTTCCTATGAGGTATTGGGTATTCTGATCCATTCTCGGAGACTCACGCTTTTTGAATGGAAACTAGTAGGGGAAAGACTACAAAAGCACTTAGTAGTTGGAAAGGTAAACTGTTGTCCCTAGGTGGAAGACTGATACTCATAAATTTGGTACTTACAAATATGGTACTGCATATTATTTTTGCAAGGGGACATCGAGAAAAACGAACATCGATTGGCTAAATGGAATGTTGTTTGTGTCCTAAAGACAAGGGTAGGCTTGGTATTCATGACCTAGAGGTCAAAAATCTGACACTCCTCAGGGTATTCAAGCCACTTACTGAGGAGGGGACTTGGCAAACCATTCTAAAAAGGAAATATACTGGTTCAAAGGCATTATCACAAGTTCTTTGGAAACCAGGTGATTCACATTTTTGGGATGGACTGATGGCAACAAAGAAATATTTCTTCCACCTTGTTACTTTTTTCTATTAAAGATGGTTCATAGATTCGACCTTATATTCGCCATCTCGTATTGCCAATATTTGTAGGAATTGAATTAATGACATTGATCAAAGGCTCAAAAGCATATTAAGGTGGGAGTGATTACCATAATAATGTTGCTATGACTATGTAGAAATGATAAAGTGTTTAATGATAAAAACTCTTCTATTTTGCAGGTTATCAACTGGTGTACCAGTACACTCTATTTATGGTCATCTCTATAACGTGTTGAAAATCGTGACATGTTTATGAAGGTATGTGCATGATTCAAAGCTAAGGCGGGGTATACTTTTTCCCAGCATGGATGGCCGCATAGCTTGCGACTTAAACCTCAGGCTGCTTAGGCGATTTTACAATTTCTCACTATGTAATTTTGCTTTTTGCTTTTCTATTTCTGGACTGGAGAATGGCGGTGTGTGTTTTAGTTATGCAGAGGCCAAATTTAAGCTTAAAACTCTTAAGTAATAAAGCATTTATCTAACTTTTTAATAAAAAGCTAGCATTTACTGGATCTTTTAGAAAAAGTTATCTACACATAGTGACAGTCCAAAATTGTTTTGTTCACATGCGATTAACCCTCACCACAATAAAGTTGCAGGTCCCATTTTCCCTCAGCGACAAGTCAAGCTTCCACGTTCCACCAGTGGGCGAGTATGCACTGTTAGGGCATCTCCAGCGGCCTGATACCTTTTGGCGCCAAATCGTGTCTGATTTGGTCCGTTTGTGTCAGGCCGCATACAAGTTTTGGCATGTTCCCCCCTTGACCGTTTGGGTCGGGGGCTCCCCCAGTGGCTTGGCGCATTTGGGCCGGCCAGGCCATTTTCTATTTTTTGAACATTTCATAGGATAAATTTAAAACTATGAGTAAGAAGGCCAGAAATTGCATAGAAACAATACTAAAATGTCCACTAATTTAGAGAATCACATAACAAGTTGCATTGTCCACTATGATACCAAATCTAGGCAAAATGACACAAATTTCATGCAAAAGGACACAAATCATGCACGATCACTTGTCGCGTTGTCGGATGATGGCACGCCGCTTCTCCACCCAAGCCTTTTTCCCCTCCGTCATGTTCGTGGTGTCAATGAACATGATCTCCCTCTCCTTGGCCATTAGCTTGGCCTCGGCCTCCAAGGCCTTTGCCTTTGCCATGTTGTCTTCAACTCCAATTGCCTTCTTTGTGAGATCAAAGAATTTATTACATGTGGCCTCTTTCTCCCGATGCCTCTTATCCTCTCTCTTGGTAATGGCCTCCTCCTTGTCGGCTATCCATCCCTTGAAGGTTTTGCTCAATGCAAAAGTGGAGGCATCACATTTGATATCGCTCTCTGGGGCCTTGTGCCCCCTGGCCGACAAGGGAGAGTTCCCTTGTCACCGTCTTCTTCTTCTAGGTCGACGGTAGGTGGTGCTTTGCCATTTTCAAACATTTCTTATAGGAGGCATAGGTGAGCCTCCATTTCTCGAAGTCCTTAAGCACTCTCCAACAATGGACCAAGTTGTAGGCCTTGCCATCATGGGCTTTCTTGAAATACTCTAAGGCTTGAGGAACCTACAAATACAATGAAATGGAGGCCACTCACGCACATATAACATACATTGTCAATTGGCATAGAAAATGGAAATATGACATAGGGCCGAGGACATACCATGTCAATCTCGCCGGCGCCGCTCTTGGGCTGTCGTAGGAAAGCTTTAATGGCGCCGCAAATCTTGTTGGTCTCAAGTTGGATGAGGGACCATCTCTTTTGAATGGACACTTGGCCGCGACCACTATGAGTCTTGAAGGGTTTGAGTTGCCGGCGCTCGTGGTAGTCGATGGTCACCTTCCTCCAATAGGCATTTCGCTTTTGCTCGGCGCCCGAAATGGCATCTTGGATAATTGCAGCCAAGACCGGCAAAGGCAAACATCCTCCTTGGGTGTATAGCCAGAGGTCCTCTTTGATATCTTCTTCTTCTTGGTCGCGGTGGCGGTGCCCATGGGCGTGCCGACCACCGCCACATCTTCCAGAACATCTGCGTCCGGGTCGGCCTCGGCGTCCTCCTCTTCCTCCTCCTCCTCCTCCTTGCTTTCCTCGTCCCCTTGTCCATCGGCATAGAAGGCCGTGCAATTGGCCGATGGCACATCGAACATGGGTGCCTTCCTGCGTCCCAATGGCATTGCCATGACTGCCGTTGTTGATCAAGTCAAACATGTAGGCCTCATTTGCCTTGGAATAGAAGTCCTATGCCAAATTTGATGTTTACAACATGTTATAGATTGCAAACGAGCGTATGCACAAGCAAATAGGATCATTTCGAAAAAAGTTGCCGACGGACCGTCCCGAGATTGCTTCCACGTCGCCTGGGCAGAGTCGACAGGCCCAAGCGTGCGGTTGAGGTCGATGGCTGGCGACGTGATGCCGTCCTACAGCAACGTGAGTTCCGGTGATGATGATCACGCTCCTCCGAGCCAGCACGATGCGTGGACATGCAGAACAGGGATCACCGCCATCCCAGGCGACCGTGGAATCATCGACGGTCGCGTAGCCTGATACATCACCGAGCTGCTCAAGGTCGTGCCGGTGATGGCGTCGGTTCTGCCCTCGCCAAGCAGGTCGCGCAGCTTCATTGCCTCCTAGGCTTAAGCCCGAGCGGCCAAGAGGATGAGGCGCTCCCGCCTATCTTCCTCCTCGACGGTGGCGAGCGCCTCGGCCTTCCTTGCCCGCTCGGCGACCCGGCGTGCCTACCTCTTTTGGTTTTGGACCTCCCTCTCCGCCGTGGTCAGCTCCTTCTTCATCTTGGCCTTTGGCTTGGTGATGGCCCAAATGGTGGCCGTGCTGGCCGTGGGGGGTAGTGGGCGCGGTGAGGGCTATGTTGATGGTGTCGGCGCTCGGGTCGGCGGCGGCCTCCATCGGCATCACGAGGGTTTCCTCTAGTGCGCGGGCGAAAATTTTGCAGCGAGTGGCGGGAGGGGAAGTGGCCTTGACGTCACTGCCACGAGGGGCCAGCCACTATCAATGAGGACAGCGCGTGAACGCAGCAACACATTCTGCGCTTAAATTTGGGCTACGTTTGTGTCGCCGTGGACAGATCAGTCAAAATACGTCACGCCATTAGGCTGAGTTTTTTCTGGCCCCGATGATATTTGGACTGATTTGGACGGCAGCTATTCGTTTGCGTCGCGCAGCTGAGATGCTCTTATACATGCCCGCATGCTCTCGACCAAGACATTTCACTTAGCTTAAGCGGGGGCAAAACTGTCACAACAGAGGACACCTAGCTAAGCTAGACAGTAGATATCACTGCACCCAGGCGTATCTATATAGAGAGGGACAGGAGAAAGGAAGAGTGGACCCAACAAACAAAATGACGGACTGCGCCATCAGGCCTCGAGAACCTTTGGCTACCAATCTCTAGAGAGACGAGTGGACGAGGACTCGCACTCGCACTCGCTGGATATCTATCTTGGTTATCTCGTTTCATCTGGGGGCCAGCTGATCCTGTGGCTACCAATCAGCTAATACTGCTGTAGTCTGTAAACGATGTTGTAGTACTTTTCTAGACAGCTCCTTCATGTCACACTCTCGTGACAGCATGTACTTAATCTCTGTTGTAATTGCACAATAATGTACTTCCTTGGGTCTGTTCAGGCCGGCCCTCGTTGCCCGGCCGTGATTGTGCTGCACTTGCAGGGCTAGCTAGAACCGCTGTCAACGTCGTCCAATGAACATAAGCGATCGACCAAAAGCTCCCCTCCCGGATTCCACCGGAGCGTATGGCAAGTCACAAGACAGACTGAGAGCGTCCAGGAGGTCCTATGTACACACCACCCGGCGCTGCGCCCACACACATCTGCGATCTTGTTCGTTTCCTCGGCGGATACATCGACCGGACATTGGGTGGAGACAGAATGGTTCCGTGACCATGTCCATGTGACGCGCTCGTACACGTACCAACGATCATGCCAGCGCCCATGCTGCATTGCTGCCACAGCCAGTAGGATGTACGCCAGAATGCCGTCCCTACCATCTGCTCAACAGAGGACTCGCTGTGTTCTAGATAGGAAGTACTTAGAGAAACGTACTATTAGAAAGTACTTAGAGAAACGTATTGTTAGGGCATCTTCAGCGGCGCGACCGTAAACAAACCAAGACACTTTCACCTGTACGCGCGCAACCACTCCCGACTCATATATGGGCCAGAAAGACGGTGACCTGAACAGCTCGTGCGTTCGGGCGATGTAACCCTTGTCCTCTCCGAGCCCTCCAGCCAGCAGTACGGGGAGCACCATTTTCCCCAGCTACCGTCGCTCTCGTTTTCCCTCTCCCACCAAATTCCTAGTTGGTGATGGCCGCCGCTGCCGCCACCCCCCCCCCCCCCCCCCCCCCAAGGCTGCCGCCCACATCGTGCTGGCCAAGGTGAAGGAGGAGATCATGTCAGAGCAGCAGGCTGCAGAGATGAAGAAGCGCGCGGTGCACCGGATGGCGGCCAAGGTGAAGGCCAAAACTAAAGCTACCGCCACGAAGCCCCAGCGGTGGAAAACACTTTGAAGTTGGTGTTGGCCGACAAGGATGAAACATCGGTCAAGAGGGAACAAAGGAGAAGACGGGAGAAAGAGAAGCAAATGACCAACTTCGCCGAGATACAAATGAGAGGGTCTTTGAGGTACAAGAAAGAAAACTTGTACTTCAAGAGGCCAATATGCGGGCAATGGAAAAGGAGATTGAGCTCATAGAAAAAGAACTTGAGGGCACATTGCTTGCCAAGGAGAACCGGCACATGACGAAGGACTTGGGCCTCTTGTCGCCGAAAATGAAGGGTTGGTTGGAAAACAAGCAGGCCATTATTCGAGCCCATGATGTATATATGATGAACTCCTGTTGTTTTATTTGTAATTTATGTACTTTGCAAGTGTACAAAAATTCAAACGATGACCAAGGAGGCCAAAACAGCATGCAATGACTGGCCTGGACGAGGCGCACCCTAGAAATGCATCGCGACGATGGGCAGACCCGTCGACCCAAACAGACAACACGCGCACTGGCCATTTTATGTCTGCGGGTCGACTCAAACAAACATATTTAGACCGATATCCGTGGTTCGAAATAAGTTGGCCCACTGGAGATCATAGTTTAAAAACCGAACCGACGAGCGAACCGGTAAGGTGACTGGCTCACTGGTTTACTGATCCAACCGGTGGCTCAGCTGGTTTAATAACGTCTCCTCCGCCTCCACCGATGACTCTGTTAAGTCCCAGTTATTTGAAATGACGTCGTCCCCTGCAAGCCACTCGTAGAAAGAAGCAAAAGAAGTAGTTGATTTATGTAAATTAGGGCATTAAGTTGTTGTTCTAATTTTTTAATTAAGGTTTGAAGATGCCCTTATTAGATGCATCTAAAATGAACGTTGTAGAAAGTTTCGAAGCACAGGAGGTGTACATCTTATTCCAAATCCTACATGCAGAATTATCCTGAAGCCGAGGTCATATGGAGATACTGTTTGGGATGCCTCTCCCAGTGACCCCTGGCTCTGAGAACGGTTTGAGCAGCTCGTACGGCACGATGCCAGCACCACATCGGTTCTTGTTCTCTGGGTTGTTGTTTCGCTCGTCGATGGTGCCCTCCACCTCCTTAAGCCTGCCGCTGAACTTCTCGAATGCCGCCTTCACCATGGGCTCGGCCAACCACGCTGGCTCGGCGTACTCTCCCATGTATTCCTCGTCGGGCGAGTGCGACGAGAGAATGTCCAGCGTCGCCATCACCGTGATGGCCTGTATTTGCGAGGGAAGGCTCTGTAGCAGCACCTCCTCCGGCTTCGCCATGAATTTCTTCATCTCGTCGTCCCTGTCCTCCTCCACCGGGATGTTCTTCCGCATCACTGTGGGACGGTTGGGGAAGTATCCGGCGTAATGATATTGCCCAAAATTAACGGCGGCGTGGTGGCCTGAGGTGACCCACATGATGACGCTTAGGATCTCGACGAGGTTGTCCTTTGAGTTGCACACCGGCTCGTCCTTCTTGTCCGCGTGCCCCTTGGTGCGCACTTCGTCCCACCACGCCTGAAGCTCCTCGTCGCCGGTGATGTCCTCGTCGGAGTTGTAGTAGACACTTAAGTAGTCCGACGCCCACTGCTTGATACAGTTCCAGATCAGGAGCCCGTCGTTGGCGTACGGGTAGTCCTTGATGGTGAGCTCAAGCTCACCGTCATCCCGGCGCACTGCAAGTCCCCGGCTGACGAGGTCCTCTGGCAGCCCCTCCGTGTTGAACTGCCAGGCCGCGTCGTAGGCGACGGAGCTGAGCTCGACGGAGTACCTCCCCGGCCAGAACGCGTCCTCGATGATGCCGTCGGCGTTGATGAGGCTCTCCCTGGCCAGCGTGTTGATCTCCATGGTGTACCGGAAATGTGGGTGCAGGAGGCGGTACACAGGGTGCATCCGGCTGAGCTGCCGGTTGGTGGCGATGATGTAGGGCTCGACGCAGGCGTGCGTGCGCAGCCAGTGGCTGACGAGCTGGTGGTAGCCGGTGTCGTGGGTGAGCACGTGCGCCTTGGCCAGCTTCCACAGCCACGACTCTGTGGCGTCGAACCCGGGCGTGAAGGCGCGCTTCCACTGCGGCTTCGTTCGCGACTGTGGCCGTGCCAGCTCGATGGCCAGCGGCATCAGTGTGCCCTCGTCGGTGAGGAAGAAGACGGTGCGAGACCCATACAGCGTCGTATTCGGCAGCTCGCGCACCTTGTGCACGTATGGCAGGAACACGTCGTGGTAGTCAGGGGCGGAGCTAGAAACGGCTCAAGTCTGGTGCTAATACAAGTTTAATGGTGCTACTTCCCTAGGTTTTTAATGCTTATACCATTGAATTCTAAGACATACACACTGAAGTACAGCTGCTAGGCCGGTGCTACAGCACCGTTAGCACCACCCGCAGATCCGCCCCTGGTGGTAGTCCAGCATGAACAACCTCTTCTTTTCCAGCGCCTCTTCCACCGTCATGAGATCGTTCATCATCTTCTCCAGGAGCTCCTTCGTTAGTGCCGACTCCGGCGCGCCGTACACCTCCGGGTCGAGCTTGCTTACGATGGGGAATTTCTGCACCATGCATGCTCTCTCGTTATAGTCGAACTGATAATTATTAGAAACCGATTAGTTGAACAAGGTTATCTTAAAAATTGATTTCAAAAAAGTCTCTCACAGTCAAATGATATTTCCTCCAGCAAATATTTAGAATAAAGGCTTTTCTGTCGAGTGGCGTGCTCTTAATCATAGCTTTGTGTCAGGATGTAGTGTGGCAATTAAGATCAATAATGACACAGACCAGTACTTTAAGACTAAAAAAAGCTAAGGCAAGGCGACCCATTATCACACATGATATTTAATATATGTTAGCCATTATGATTGAGCGTGCAAAATCTGATAGCCAAATTAAGCGAGTGATTTCATATCTTATTGATGGTGGTATATCAATCCTTCGATATGCAGACGATACAATTCTCTTTATGGAATATGACTTGAAAAAAGCGAAAAAATCTGAAACTAATCCATTCAGCTTTTGAGCAACTTTCAGGTCTTAAAATTAACTTCCATAAGAAATGAATTGTTTTGTTTTGGCGAGGCCCAAGATTTCACCTAAGGGTATGCCGAGTTATTCGGATGCAACCAGGGTAAATTTTCAATTAGGTATATGGGTATCCCAATTCAATTTTGGAGATTAACAAATGAACAGAAAATTGTGGAGGAAAGGCTGCAGTTGCGCTTAAGTAGTTGGAAAGGCAAGTTGTTGTCTATAGGAGAAAGATCGGTTCTCATAAGTTTAGTCCTGTCTAACATGGTACTATATATATTATCATTTTTCCTTCGTCCAAAAAGAGTCTTGAAATAGATTGGATTTTTTCTGATCAAGATTCTTTTGGCAGGGTGATAGCAAAAAGCAGAAATATAGACTGGTCAAGTGAAGTGTGGTATGTCGCCCAAAAGACCAAGGTTGCTAGGTATTCATGATCTTGAGGTTAAGAATACTGCCTTTCTTGGAAAATGGATCTTCAGATTATCAACTAAGAATGGGATTTGGCAAACACTTCTTAGAAAAAATATGTTTTCTCGAAAGCTATATCATAGGTTTTGTGGAAACCCGGGGATTCACACTTCTAGGCCAGACTCACGGCGACGAAAAATCATTTCTTTGGCCATAGAACATTTTTGATAATTAAGAATGGATCTAAGACACGGTTCTGGAAGGATAAGTGGCTCAGTAACACTACACTCTGAGAACAGTATCCGGCTTTATATGCTATTTTACATCATAATGGTGATACAATCGCCCATGTTTTGGGGTCCAATCCTCCAAATGTGACGTTCAGGAGGAATTTATTTGGTCCTAGGTTTGTTTCTTGGGCGGCCTTGCTTCAGCGTTTAGCTAATGTTCAATTAACAAATTGGAAAAGATGAATTTTGTTGGAATCTTCTTGATAATGGTAAATTCTCAGTTGCTTGTATGTACACTGCATTGATCTTATCAGACTTACCAGTCTATAATAATAAGAAAATCTAGAAGATGAAGATATCAGTTAAAAACAATTTTTTTTGCCTAGTATCTACGTTGCGGGGTTATTCTTACTAAAGATAATCTTGTTAAGAGAAATTGGCATGGAAGTAAGGCATGTTTATTTTGTACTCAAGATGAGACAATAAAACACTTGCTTTTCCAATGCAACTTTGCACATTCTATATGATCAATCATCTAAGCAGCTTCAGGCTTGTATCCAGCAACTAGTATTGCCAATACCTTTGAGAATTGGCTAAATGGTATAGATTACAAGTACATGATTCTTCTAAGAGTGGGAGCGATAGCATTAATTTGATCTCTCAGGCTATGTAGGAATGATAAAAAAATTAATAACAAAAATCCGTCTCTCTTGCAGGTTATCTATGGGTATATGGGAACACTCCGTCTATGGTCACAGCTTCATTGCACAGAGAATCATGACTTCTTTACAGAGGTGTGTACACGCCTCAAGGATACTGCGAAGGACCTCTTTTCTAGGCACGAATGGCAGCATAATCTACGGATTGGCCCTCCACCTTCTTAGGCGTGTTACAATTTCTCATTCTGATATGTAATTTGCCTTTTTTCATTTGCTTGTGCGGACTATGTGTGGTGCGGTTGTGTGCATCTTGTTATGCAGATGCTGGGTGTAATACTGCTGAAACTTCTTAAGTAATAAAAAATCCCATTATTGAAAAAAGTGATAACTAACTTTATCAAAACATGTACTACTAAGCTAGTTAAGTTTGTCCGTGAAGAAGTGCTAAATGATACCAGGGTGCCAAAGTGAAATGATAACTATAGTACAACACATGTTATTTTCACAAGATTGTAAATGTATAACATTAGAAACAACATATTTTTCATATATATATATATATATATAGAGAGAGAGATGATTGTTTCGGCGGGGTCTTTGTTTTCTTTATTCTTTTTATTTCTCTTTTTGGCTATACTCTAAATCTGCTCTTGACATTATTTTATTGGAGATGCTGGATGTATTTAATATTATCTTGGTATTAATATATACCTTTGATCGAAATATAGAGATGATGGCTCGATAGTAAGTGAACTTTAGTTGAAGGAGCATAGCATAAATTATCGTAAGGGTTAACTTTGCCCCATCTGCACACACTAGTGGGGACGGGGCCTCCAGTCCCGGCCCGTAAGGGGCTTTAGTCCCGGTTTGCAAACCGGGACCCCAGCCGCGGGACTAAAGGCTGAACCTTTAGTCCTGGCCCGCTTACCAGCCGGGACTGGAGGGTGTCCACGTGGGCACCTCGGAGCGAATCAGGGCCAGGACCTTTAGTCCCGGTTTGTAACACAGACCGGGACTAAAGGTCATCTGCAGATTTTTGTTTTTTGCTGTAGGGTTTTAGGGTTTAGGGGTTTTAGGGTTTTAGGTGGGGGATTAACGTGATGCCTCGTTTGGTGCCTTGGTGTTCGGGAATTAGTTTATGCATATATATAAGATTAACTTATCTTACAAGCGAGCATATATATACAATTATATGGAGATCAGAATTATCGGGACAAGAGCCCGTCTATTCGATTACATGGACCAACATTAGTAATGGCCCCTAGCTACACTAAATCGTCCTTTGTCGTCTATAGCTTCTATTCTCAGAAAGGTCGCCAGCTCCTCTGCAACAGCAATCGCGCGTTGCTCTGGTAGGTACTTCTCCCGCATGGCCGTGTACTATATAAGAAGAGGAGATGAATATGAATATCAATCATGATAACAAAGAATGACGAGTAAAAATAGAGGTGTGAATGTTTATTGCTTACATCGTATCTGTAATCCTTGTGCTCAGAGGTAAACGTGCGAATGGTCTCGCAAACATAGTATCCACATAGATGCGTCCCCCGTGGCTGCTGGTCGCACTTTACGAGAATAGAATATATATAATCAAAATAATAATCTAGCATTACAAAAGTATTGAAAATAGAAGTATATCATACTACTACTTACCTGAGCCGCTCTAAAGGTCAGCTTCTCATGCCGGATACCGAGAGTCACGCACTTGAACCGCTTCCAAACCCTGCCCGACAAGGAAAATGATTTGCTAAGTTTTTCATTAATTGATATATCAGAAAATCATCGAAAGAGACCGATAGAGCGCAAGAATGATTGAAATTACCCTTGGAGCATGTCCTGCAGGCTTTGGAACTGTTCCAAGGGTCTCGATAATGGGTCGAAGGCATCAACTCTTCCCTTATCAATTTGAATGTCCAACAGAATCCAGTGGTAGCTGCACATGTATATATATATGTGTCAGTAACTTATCAATTACACTCATAAGTGAATGGACACAACAGAGTAAGACCCTCACTTGAAGTTGTATGGAAACAGTATGTGGTCACAGTAATTTTGATCTGTTAGAAACCTTAGAAGGTTTTCCTCCGTCTCCTTGGGGTTATCAGTTAGCGTCTTTATATGTATTTTATCTGGGTCAATAAACCCAATATTTAGGATGTTCCTACTTTTACATTCCAGAATCTTCATTCTGCATAATAGAGTACAAGTCAGAACGGAACAAGTTATATGTAGAAAATGAATTGAAATAACTGAACAAGTTATATGTAGACAATGAATTGAAATAATTGAACAAGTTATATGAAGACAACGAATTGAAAAACTTACAGACAATAGCAACTCATAAGCGATTTGTCGAGGGCGTCGGCATTGTACATCTGGAAGAGTTCATCAAAGTCGATATGGATGTCTTCGGGACGGCCGTAGTACTCCCGTGGGACAAGCGCCACGATCATCGTTCTCCCTTTCTTTGATTCACTTAAGTACCATGTATGCAAGTAACGCATATTTGTTGGGAGATCATCAAACTTATCTTTGCTGACCAAAGGCGCTCCCATGACAAACTGTGGCTTAGGGGCTACCACAGCCTTGGGTACCACGTCGTCTTGGGAAGCCAGAATGACTTCAACCGGGATACCCCATTCATCCGCCCACTTCTTTGCTAATCCCAAATCTTGCCCCTGCACCAGAGAGGGAACATTCTCGGGTAACACCCTGAGGGGTGGGATCGACTGTTTGGCCTGTTGTCCAAGCTGAGGAACGTCTGATCTTATTTTGCTTGTAGTTGAACTTGATTTGCTCCCACTTGCACTTGCACTTGCACGTGACTTGCTCTTTTGCCCTTCCTTCTGCAATGTGCGTGTATAGTCGTCAGGCTTATGGTGTAAGTCATACTGTGATGGAAGGGTCATGAAGTATTTTGCATATGCTATTTGCTTCTCGGTGTATTCCGGGCGGGGCTCGGGTTCCTTCTTTTTCATCTGCGCCTCATAATGTTCCTTTGCTATCCTGGCGTTTTCCTCGTCGGTACGATCATAAGGTCTGATAGGAAGATTAGCATGAGGTACCTTTGGGAGGGGCGACAGTTTGCGCTTTGGGGAGCTCCGTCGCTTAGAACTCATGGACGGAGCGTTCTTGCTGGCACGCTTCCGCTTAGTATCCTTAGCGGGCGGCGGCGGAGACGGCCGACCCAAGTCCGGCGGCGGTGATCGAGATGGACTCGTGTTGTGGTGGCCGTCGTCATGTGGAGGGCTTGGAGGTGATGGAGGTGTAGGTGACCTGCGACGACTCGGAGGCGGTGTTGTCCTTGGGGCCGAGCCTGGAAGCTTGATGTAGTTCTTGTCCCATAGGATGACTCCACCCAGTACTTCTCCGAGTGTCCTCTCATCTTCGGGTCCAGCCATGTCGAGCTCCATATCATGAAACCCCGCCATGATTTCATCCACCCCGACTTTAGCAAAGCCAGCTGGAATCTCACGGCCATGCCAGCGTGCATCAGGGCCAGAAGGTAAAGCTTGTCCGACGGCCACCTTCATGGATATGTTCTTGAATTTCTGATGGAGTTCACATGATGTTGACTCCTTGATTCCATCCACGGGGTAGCCGGGACCGCCCTCTATCATTCTTCGTGCATCGTCGGGCGGGGCCTCAGATTCAGCCACGCTGCTTTTCCGCTTAGATGGGGCGCCGATAATATCGAGTCCAGGATCTTCCTGGCGCGCTACTCCTCTAAGCTCGTCAATCTGCTTCTGTTGCTCGTTAAGCCTGGCAAGCAACTGGTTGAACTTGTCATTCTCCTCATCCTGCTGTCGCTTCTTTGCTCTCGCCCGGCTTCTGTAAGTGTCTTGGTCTCTGGCAAACCCAAGCCACCACGGGTAAGAAGGACCGAAGCCTCGCGTTCGTCCTCCACGTTCGTCATTGCCGAGGACCAGTGTGAGCAAATCTTTCTCTCTATCTGCAGTGAACTGTCTTTTTCCCTCTTTAATTTCTTTCACTATCTTTTTCCAATTCTCCCTGGGTATCCTAAGACCGCCACTGCAGATGAGGTCCCCTGTTTCTTCGTTGTACGAACCACCATGCGCAAGGAACCAATTCCTTGCTCTCATTTCCCACTCATCACGGATGGGTTCAGGTACGATGCCTTTAGCTAGCAGATCTTGCTCTTTCTTATCCCACTTTGGGATGGCAGTCTCATAGCCCCCTGGCCCCAGCGTGTGGTGATATTTCTTCTTGTCGGCATTTTTCTTGTTCTTTTCTGATAATGCCTTGGCATCTTCTGACTGCTTGTACTCCTGAAATGCCTTCCAGTGATTCGCCTGCTTGGCTAGATACCCCTCGAATACTGGCACTTTCTTTGTCTTCAGATAGTCTTTCCATAGCTTCTTCTTCCAGCTACGGAACAGTTCGGCCATCTTCTTTAGAGTCCACTGCTTGACTTTGGCCCTCAGTTTTTTTGCGGCGTCTTCATTCTCACATTCTGGCAGGTTGAAATGTGACATGATATCATTCCAAAGATTATCTTTGTACCTTTCGGCGACATAGTCACTATCGGCTGCCCCTTTGCGCTTGTTCCACTCCCGAACGCTGATCGGGACGTGATCCCTAACGAGAACTCCGCATTGCTTCTTGAATGTGTCAGCAGCATTCTTAGGAAGCTTTGGTTCGCCCGTAGGCAATATCACCTCAAAGGTGTAATGCGTCCGTGCGTCCAACTTTTTAGTCGGGCCTCGTTTCGTAGCTTTGCTCGATGTGGAGGCCTAAGAGGGAGAAACATTCGTCAAATGAATGTATATGTATACAATATAGAGCTATCTCCAATATTTTTCACAAATTACAAGTGATTGTCGAACTTCATATGTATACCTCGCCGGACTTTATTATTTCTCCACCGGCTTCTCCACCGGCTTCTCCATCAGTGGAGCTATCACCTTCTCCGTCATTGGAGCTATCTCCGGCCCCATCGGCTTCATCTTCGTGTCGATCAACCTCCATTCCATCTCCGGAGGGGTTTAGATATGACGACGGAGATTCAGCTGGTTCAACGTCGGGGGCGTCTTTGATTATATCTTCGAGAAGTTCTTCCTCTTCGAGGTTCCTGCTATGTGGATCCATAGTTCTGCAAAAAAGGGACATTTGATTAACTAATAAATTCTAACTAAATAATTCTATTTCTATTTGCAAATAATTCTAACTAAATATTCTATTCTAACTAAAATAATTCTATTCTAACTAATAATTCTATATCTAACTAAAATAATTCTATTCTAACTATATCTAACTAAAATAATTCTATTCTAACTATATCTAACTAAAATAATTCTTTTCTAACTATATCTAACTAAAATAATTCTATTCTAACTATATCTATCTAAATAATTCTATTCTAACTATATCTATCTAAATAATTCTATTCTAACTAAATAATTCTATATCTAACTAAAATAATTCTATTCTAACTATATCTAACTAAAATAATTCTATTCTAACTATATCTAACTAAAATAATTCTATTCTAACTATATCTATCTAAATAATTCTATTCTAACTATATCTATCTAAATAATTCTATTCTAACTATATCTATCTAAATAATTCTATCTAACACTAGCTAACTAATTCTATATCTAACACTAGCTAACTAATTCTATATCTAACCCTAGCTAACTAATTCTATATCTAACCCTAACCCTAACAATAGCTAACTAATTAACAAATTAATTTTTTTTGCAAAGAAAACCTTGCAGACTTGCAGAGATGGCGGCGCGGTGGCGATTGGCGGCGACTGGCGGCGCGGCAGGTGCTTCGGCGGGCGGCGCGGCGGGTGCTGCTGGCGCGGCGCGGCGGCGCTTGGAGGCGAGGCGGCGCGGCGGCGCTTGGAGGCGAGGCGGCGCGGCGGGGTGCTGCGGGGTCTTCGGCGGAGCGGCGGCGCGGCGGCGAGTCCAGCGCGCAATGCGGCGGCGCGGCGGGCTGGCGGCTGGCGCGGTGGTCGGCGGCGCGGCAGCCTGGCGGCGTCACAGCGTTCTCCTCGCGCGCGAAATTGCAGAGTGTTGGGCGGCGAGGAAGAAGGGCAAGCTTTTAAACCGCGGGACCTTTAGTCCCGGGCGGTGGCACGGACCGGGACTAAAGGCCCCCCTTTAGTCCCGGTCCGTGCCACCGCCCGAGACTAAAGGCCTCGGGTGGGGATTTCAGCGGCCAGGGCCTTTAGTCCCGGTCTGTGGCACGGACCGGGACTAAAGGCCTATTTTCTGTTTTTTCTTTTATTTGTTTAGTATTCTGTTTGCATATTTAAGAATTTAACAAAACTATAAAAATGAAAAGTGTTTGAAATTGAATACATAATTCAAAACTATTTTCTATTTTAAAAATTAATTACTTTAACTATCCTAACTATTAAATATTTTGCCATTTTTAATTAAAAACTATGTTTATTAATATTTTTTTTGCATATTTGAGTATTTGACAAAACTATAAAAATGAAAAGTGTTTGAAATTGAATAGATAATTCAAAACTATTTTCTATTTTCAAAATTAATTATTTTAACTATCCAAACTATTAACTAGTTTGCCATTTTCAATTAAAACTATATTGATTTATATTCTTTATGTATATTTTAGAATCTGATAAAACTATGAATATGAAAAGTGTTTAAAATTGAATAAGTAATTCAAAACAATTTTCTATGTGGAGGCTGTGGGTACAAGAACTGCGAGGCGAAGAAATCAGGACTGGGTATAGCGGCGACAGGGGTAGGGGAGAGGTAGTAGCCCGCCGGGAGGAGTGCCATAGGAACGAAAGAACTAGTGAGCCGACTTTTTTTCTAAAGAGCGGTGATGACCGATCCATACAATTATTCACATCATGCATTACATAAAAGATTTAATACATTATTACATTATTGCACCAACAATCCTATCTATTATTTCTGTTTTCTTCTGGGTCGTAGCCATGGAGAATCTTCATCATTCAGTAGGATGCTTGGGTCAGTCTTCACTTTGAAGGGCGGAATTTCATGAAACTTATTATAATCTATTGACATGTCTGTCTTGTCATCTACTCCCACGATGTTTCTTTTCCCTGAAAGAACTATGTGGCGCTTTGGCTCATCGGACGATGTCTTCTTTTGCTGATTTCTTTTTCTCGTTTTTGTAGACATGTCCTTCACATAGAAAACCTGAGCGACATCGTTGGCTAGGACGAATGGTTCATCCGTGTACGCAAGATTATTGAGATCCACTGTTGTCATGCCGTACTTTTGGTCTACAACTACCCCGCCACCTGTCAGCTTCACCCATTTGCACCGAAACAAAGGGATCTTAAAAGTAGGTCCATAGTCAAGTTCCCATATCTCCTCTATGTACCCGTAATATGTTTCCAAACAGTGCCCATTCTCGTCTGTTGCATCAAAGCGGACACCACTATTTTGGTTGGTGCTCTTTTTATCTTGGGCAACCGTGTAAAATGTGTTCCCATTTATCTCGTACCCTTGGAAAGTACATATAGTCGAAGATGGTGGCCTGGCCAAACAGTACAGCTGATCTCCAACGGTGTCGTCATTCATGAGATGTGTCTGCAACCAACTACCAAAAGTCTTCTCGTGTTCCCCTTTAATCCAAGAGTCAGCCTTCCCCGGGTTTTCGGAGCGTAGAATATTCTTGTGTCTCACGATATACGGAGCCACCACAGTGGAATTGTGTAGAACTGTGTAGTGTGCTTGAGAGAAAGAATGCCCGTCCATACATACTTTTGCTTTCCTTCCTAGTGTGCCTTTTCCTGTCAGCCTACCCTCATACCGAGATTCAGGAACACCAATCGGCTTAAGGTCAGGAAGAAAGTCCACACAAAACTCAATGACCTCCTCTGTTCCATAGCCCTTGGAGATGCTTCCTTCTGGCCTAGCACGGTTATGAACATATTTCTTTAAGACTCCCATGAACCTCTCGAAGGGGAACATATTGTGTAGAAACACAGGACCAAGAATTCTAATCTCTTCGACTAGGTGAACTAGGAGGTGTGTCATTATATTGAAGAAGGATGGCGGGAACAACAACTCAAAGCTGACCAGACATTGGACCACATCAATCTGTAACCCTGATAGACTTTCTCGATCGATTACCTTCTGAGAAATTGCATTGAGGAATGCACATACCTTCACAATTGCCAGACGAACATTTTCCGGTAGAATTCCCCTCAATGCAACCGGAAGCAATTGCGTCATAAGCACGTGGCAGTCATGAGACTTTAGGTTTTGGAATTTTTTGTCTTTCATATTTACGATTCCCTTTATATTCGACGAGAAGCCAGTCGGGACCTTGATACTGAAAAGGACTTCAAAGAAGATTTCCTTCTCTTCCTTAGTAAGAGCGTAGCTGGCACGCCCTTGAAACTGCCCTGGATGCATGCCATCTCTTCCTTTATGACGTTCCTGGTCCTCCCGTGCTTCCGGTGTATCTTTTGACTTCCCATACAAGCCCAAGAAGCCTAGAATATTCACGCAGAGATTCTTCGTCAGGTGCATCACGTCGATTGCGGAGCGGACCTCATGGACTTCCCAATAGGGTAGCTCCCAAAATATAGATTTCTTCTTCCACATGGGTACGCGCTTATCAGGGCCGTTAGGAACAGGTTGGCTGCCAGGACCCTTTCCAAAGATTACTTTTAAATCTTTGACCATATCAAATACTTCAGCACCAGTACGGATGACAGGCTTCCCCCGGGGTTCTGCCTTGCCATTGAAATGCTTGCCTTTTTTCTTTAAGGGATGCTTGGGCGGAAGAAAACGACGATTGTACGGGTACACATTCTTCCTACACTTGTCCAGATATATACTTTCTGTCTGATCTAAACAGTGCGTGCATGCATTGTATCCCTTGTTTGACTGTCCTGAAATGTTACTAAGAGCAGGCCAATCATTGATGGTTACGAAAAGCAACGCTCGAAGGTCAAATTCCTCTTGTTTGTGCTCGTCCCACACATGTACACCTGGTTCGGCCCACAGCTGTAAAAGTTCATCAACTAATGGCCTTAGGTACACATCAATGTCGTTGCCGGGATGCTTTGGACCTTGGATAAGCACTGGCATCATAATGAACTTCCGCTTCATGCACAACCAAGGAGGAAGGTTGTAGATACATAGAGTAACGGGCCAGGTGCTGTGACTGCAACTCTGCTCCCCAAAAGGATTCATGCCATCTGTACTCAGACCAAACCATAAGTTCCTTGCGTCACCTGCAAATCTCGGGAACTCTCTCTCGATTTTTCTCCACTGCCGACCATCGGCGGGGTGCCTCAACTTATCGTCTTTCATACGATCTTCCATGTGCCATCGCAACAACTTCGCATGATCTTTATTTCTGAACAGACGTTTCAACCGTGGTATTATAGGAGCATACCACATCACCTTGGCAGGAACCCTCTTCCTGGGTGGCTCGCCCTCAATCTCACCAGGGTCATCTTTTCTGATCTTATACCGCAATGCAGTGCATACCGGGCATTTATCCATATTCTCATACTTCTCACCGCGGTAGAGGATGCAGTCATTAGGGTATGCATGTATCTTCTGCACGTCTAATCCTAGAGGGCAGACAAGCTTCTTTGCTTCGTACGTGCTGGCGGGCAATTCGTTCTTTCTTGGAAGCATCTTCTTCATCAGTACCAGCAACTTTTCGAATGACGAGTCAGTCACACCGGTCTCTGCCTTCCACTTCAGCAATTCCAGTGTGCTACCCAGCTTCTTCTGGCCATCTTCACAAGTTGGGTACAACAATTTGTTGTGGTCCTGTAACATCTGCTCGAACTGCAACCTCTCCTTTTCTGTGTCGCAGCCTCGCCGTGCTTCAGAAATGACCCGGCCAAGATCATCAGCGGGCTCATCTGGTTCCCGTTCTGCACCCTGATCTTCTTCTTCATTGTCTTCCATTGCGGTATCAGCATACTCAGGGAACATAGATCGGTAGTTGTCATCATCGTTCTCTTCTTCTTCATCGTCGTCTTCCATCATAACCCCTCTTTCTCCGTGCTTGGTCCAAACATTATAGCCCGACATAAAACCGGACCGAAGCAGGTGGCTCTGAATGACTCTTGAGGAAGTGTAGTCCTTCTCATTCCGACATTCAACACATGGACAAAACATATAGCCACCACCATGCTTGTTCGCATCGGCCGCATCTCGAAAAGAATGCACGCCTTCTCTGTAAGAGGCGGTGCGTCGATCACCGTACATCCATGGATGGCTCATCTGCGTCATGCAACAGTATATCAAACACAATCACGATCCTAAAAATTAGTACCGCACGGTCTAAACGAGGAAATATAGTTGCTAACCTTTTAGAATAAGTGGAAATAAAGAGGAAGAGGCTTAAGCGTGGCTCGGGCACCTCATATCGTAGTTGTGTTCGGTGAACTGAAGCGGCATCGCTCTAACAAACATTTCAACAAACACCTCTAGTGCATCCAAGCAAAAAGGAGAGCTAGCACACACTCACACACTTTCATCCAAAAAAATGCAAGAGGGGAGAGAGGGGCTGCAGGGGCCATATATATAGGCAGAGTACTTTAGTCCCGGTTTGAGACACAAACCGGGACTAAAGGGGGCGCACATGCGGGCCGCCCAGCGCATAGCCCTTTAGTCCCGGTTTGTGTCTCAAACCGGGACTAAAGGCTCGTAACGGGCCGGGACCAAAGCCTCCCGGGCGGCTGGCGAATTTGGGGCGACGTGGCCGGGCCTTTAGTCCCGGCCCAGATGGAGGCCGGGACTAAAGGGTCCAGGCCTAAGGCCCGTTTTCTACTAGTGACATAGTAATTTTGCGTTGTCCGATTATTTTGGGGATGATATTCGTCGGGTTACTTTGGAAGAAACTAAGTACTCACTACCTTCTTTACGATATAGGGGGTTATGGTGGCTATATAATCATTTTCGATCTTTATAATGTTCCATTTTCTGCAGATTTTATCAGGTGTTCTGGGAGGTTATCGAAAATGATTCGATGGATTTGCACCATGCTTTTCACAGTGGAGATCGACCACTATAGTCTCAGTTTTGGGGTAACTAGCTTCCTTGCAAAATATAATTTGGCTAAGCCGATCTAACGATTACAACACATTTGTCACCAAAGTGCAAGTAGGGGTACGTACTTACCGAAAATGCAGAGGTCGGTGTTTGAACTCTTTCGTATTTATAATATCTAGAAGAATCAATAAATGCTTCTATTTATAAAAAGATTACCGTTAGGAGACGGATGCAGATTGGGTTTAGTCCTGCAATCGTCTGCCTTGCAAACTCCTCGTCTCTGAACCAAGAGAACCTGTCCCCTGCAAAGCCATGTTAGATAAGTGCAACACAGTTTTTCCACCACGCATTTTCCATATTTAGAATTTGAAATATGCTACTAAATCTTGTTAGTCCATTTAATTTGTCATATAATAGAACAAATAGTCTGCTAGGATGATGCACAAGAAAAGATCAGGATAGCTTGGTAGAGAAGAGGAGTGCAAATCCTCATCTCACCTGTTAAAATTTGGTCCCCCCCGAGGAAAAGGGATTTACCAAATAGGTACGTGTATTCTTCATTCAACAAATTTTGATTTGAACATTTTTTTCAAAATACTCTGGTGCAATTTTTTTGATGTGAAGTGCTCGCATGCAATATGCATGTTCTGTTCATGTTCATGATTTACAATTCCTGGATCTGTTTATGTTCTACTCATGAATTGCTGGCAGAAATCATGTTCCTGATTTACACATAGGCAGTTCCGAACCTAACGATTGATCTAAATTTTATGTTCTTTGGTTCATGAAATTCATATAGACTTTGTTTTCCATTGGTATCCCCCTTATTTTTAAGAAAATAGCATTTTGTGGTTTCATGTGCTAGATGTAACTTTTGGTCCTAATTTTGATTCCTAATACATTTGAATTGAATGCTAAAGAAATTTTCTTATGAAAATGTTGGTGCGAATTTGCTTATGAATGATGGTGAAAAATTTGCTTCCTACTACGGAGTAAGAAATACTCATAACTTTCTTGCAAACTCGGGAAGTTTGAATTTTGCATGACCATAAGTTCTTTTGTTGGTGTTCATGATAATTATGCCATGATTTGTAAAGTGTTAATATATTAATATAAAAATTCTAGACCGTACACTATAGGAAAAAAGTTATAGGCCTACGTCGGCTTAGACCCTAAAGGCCATAGGCATAGGCTTGCCCTACAGCGGCCATAGGTATAGGGGCCATCGACGTATGCGGGCATCGTAGTAGGCTCGAATGCCGTCAGCGTAGCCAATGCCGTCGGCGTAGGTTATGTCTACGGCCTAGAAACGCCATCGGTGTAGGTAATTTTAGAATTTTTTAGAGTTTTTAATATTTTTTTCCAAAATTTTATTTTCTTTGATTTTTTTCTAAGGGGACCTCTACAATGACTTTCCACTTGGTCACCCATCATCAGATTGCTACCGGCCAATAACGCTTAACTTCTAAGTTTTTATTGATATTATTATCATATCAAACCTCTTAAGCTATATGTGTGTATATGACTGTGTGTGTAGTTATGTATATGTCTTTGTTAAAATTTACTCCCTCCGTCTCAAAATGTAAGGCGTCTAAGCTTTAATCAAAAGTCAATATATTTTAAGTTTGACCAAATTTATACGTAAAAATATAAATATTCACAATACCAAATCAATATCAATAGATTCACCAGAAAGTATAGTTTCTCAAAATGTCCATTTGATATTGTAGATATTTATATTTTTTCGTATAAACCTGGTTAAACTTAGAAGATATTGACTTTTGACTAAAGCTTAGGCGCCTTACATTTTGGGACAGAGGGAGTATTTTTTAAAAAAAACTTCAGAATTTTTTTAAAACCAAATTCAAAAAAATCAAAGAAAATCATAAAAATATAAAAATTCAAAAAAGTAAAAAATTTCAAAAGCCCCCCTAATCCCCTAAGCCGGATCAACGCCAACGGCGCTCTGGCAGGCTACGCCAACGGCCAACCTATGCCTACGGCGTTTAGGGTTTAGGGTGGAGTGAGCACAACCAAATGGATGCCCGTGATAGTACGTCTTAGGTGTGGAGTTGGGTTTTTGCATGCATGTGGTCTCAGTAACTCCCCGGCCCCAGCGCCAGCGGAGGCATGGACGGCGGTGCTCACTCTCAAGCATCTGGGGGACCTCGAAGCGGAGCACGTGCTCGGTGGTGTCCTCGATCATCTGGACGACACGGGGGATGACATTGTTGATGACGTTGAGGGAGGTGGCGGCGTCAACGGGGAGCGGGATGCCGTCGCTGTAGAGAGCGTCGATGGCCGGGAAGTGCGAGAAGCTCTGTGAGTTGTTGAGCAGCGGCCCCAGCGCCGGCAGGATGGCGTGCAGCCCCGACCGGAGCGTCGTCGCGCTGAACGTCTGCCCCTTGCAAAAAAAAAAAAAAAGCGTGCTCCTTGCTCAGTGGACTTGCTTGCTGGGATCAAAGGAGGAGCCTAGATGGAAAAGCGTGCTGGAGAAGATCAAAAGGGTGATTCAGAATATGCAACTGGTGGTTCGCCCGCGCGTAGGAGTGGGCTGATTGTCTAGTTGTTTCTTTTCCCTTAGCTTTTTTTCCTACTAGTTCTGTTGGTCTCTGGTGGTTTGTTTTCATCGTTTGTCTGGCTCGCCTGTGAGCTTTTCTTTTCAGTTTTGCTTGTAAACTGGTATCCCCAGTACGTTGTTGTGGTTGCTTTCTATATAAAGCAGGGCTCCTGAGCCTTATTTCTCAACGTCTGCCCCTTGACGTCTGAGAACTGCTCGTCACGCGGCACGTACACCAGCGAGCTCCTCTTCTCCGTCTCCGGGTCTACGGCACCACCGCAATTCATTAGAATTCGAGAGTGAAGGTAGGCCGATGTGTGCGCCTGCGAACTTACCGGAGCGGGTCATGGGGCGGCCGGTGCGGCATCGGCGAGGGTAGGGGTACTCCTTGTTGCCAAGCACAGGGCGCTTGTGGTCGATGTTCCTGTCGGGGTCGCCGAGGTCGTTGTAGGTGTCGTAGTCGTAGACGCGCTCATAGAACTTGCGCTCGCCGTGCCCGTCGCCACGCAGCGTCTCCAGCTCCTTCTTCCTCAGCGCCTGGACCCCGGGTGGTGTCTGTGATGGCAGGTACGACTGCAACATATACGCCCTTGGAGGGTTAATTCCTCTGTAGAATGTCATGGCTGCTGCATGACCTAGAACCTATATTAATTACCCTAAGGGTGAAGAAGACGCGCGGTTCGGGGTCGTCGAACTTGGAGTGCACCCAGGAGCCGACGTCGAAGGTGACGGCGCTGCTCTCATCGTCACCGGTGATGAGCTTGATGTCCTTGATGAACATCTCACTGTGGTGCTCGTTCTCCACCAGCACCGCGCCCACAGGTCCGAACGACGCCGGCACGGACATCGTGGCCTCGTACGTCCCGTCTTTCGGCGTCATATGGGCGAACCCCTTCACTTTCTCTCTCTCCCTTCCGGTCCCTACGTGGCGAAAGAAAAACAACCCTTAGTCATGTCAAAGCAATTCAAAAACTAAACATGCTTGCAAGAAAATGCACAGTTTTGATTCTCGAGCATAGCACTTAGGTACCCAGACAGAGTTTACACTAGAGAGAGACTCACTGGGGTCAAGCTCGGAGCTAACGAGCTCGAGGAGCATCGTCTTGCCCAAGAGGTCCTGGATGTCGTCGAAGCAGCGGGAGACGTAGACGGAGTTCGGCACCTGGGCAGTAATGATGGCCGTCACAGTCAGCGGCCTCTTGTTAGCCGTCTCCGACGTCGATACCCCGCTGGCCTCGTCGTCGGTACGTGCGCAGCTGATCCTATGCGATCTGAGCCGGCGCGACGTGCTGGAGGCTTGCCTATGCTGGCTGCTCGCCGCTGCCGCGGTGGCGAAGAGCGGCGAGGCAACGACGTTGTTGCACTGCCCGGAGAGCACCAGAGGCTGCTTGAGATTCATGGCTGGGCCGACCGGGGTTTGCTGATAGATTGGGCTGTTTCGATCGATCACTATGCACGTTCTTCTTTCTTGGTGATTGATTAGTTATAGGAGAGCAATCAGAGCATAGCAGCAGCAGAAATTGAAGGATGGAAATGCAGAGAGCGACGATCTCTCTCCTTACTCCACAGGTGTCCGTCTCTAGTAGTGTGTATATATGGTGGTAGTAGTTAATAGTACTCAGTAGACTGAGAATTAACTTAGGGCTCAGTACAATCTTATACCATCAGATTTGCATCGTGATTCGTGCACTTGAGTTATAAGTTGAGTGACAACTGAGATTTTTCAGTTACAAGTGAGGTTGCAACTAGAAATGATACATCCAAACCATTAAATTTGCTTCGTGATTCATGTTAGTGATAAATTACAACATGAGTTACAACTGAAATATGATTAACGTAATTCTACTGAGCACTAAGTTAGTGCTCACTAGACTGAACAGTCGAGCATGAGGTGGCGTCGTGTTTCAACTTTCACATGCCTATGTGTGTCACCACATACCCTGCGTGATGGATATGGAATCTGAGAAATCATGATTGACTGTACATTTCTATTACTGTATAACCAATAACTAGTCCGGGAGAAAAAGAAAAAACACCCCGCATCATCTTCCTGGCGACACGAGGGAGAAACCCTAGCGCCACCGACTACTCAAGTGTCTCCCACTCACACCACTCCAAAAAGGAGGGAGGGGACTCTGGCTGATCGCGAGGGAGATTGGACTAGGGGCGGAGGACTTGGAGGCGTGGAGATGGCGTCTACCGCGACCGCTCACTAGTAGAAGACTGGCCGCTAGTGGTGTGGCAAAATAATCATTTGTGGCGTAACACCAATGGCATGGCTCAGACACACCACCGGTATTTTACTTACCGGTGGCGTGTATAGGACATGCCACCGGCACTTGACATCAGTGGCGTGTTCGATCCACACCACCGTTGTAATACATACTCATGGCGTGGCCCTCTACACGCCGCTAATTTGACGCGCCACTGCTATTAGGCCGCACGCTGCTAGTTTAATTTTTGTCACGCCTATTTAGGTCAACATGGGACTGTATTTTGCACTGACGTGGCACATATTTATACAAAATTTATAAAGAGTGAAAGCACTAATGTAGTAATATATTACCATATACTAGATCATAGTCCAAATTAGTTCACTATTACACAAGTTATTTCAACCAAATTAGTTCATCATCGATACAATCCCATCTTACAATCTAGAAGAACAACCAATGCAATACACAACCACGAGGTTGAGGAAGAAGATCATGAAGTGCTTCATCCTACTAGACTCTGCAACACCATGGTTGCTCGTTTGTCCTTGCCTTGCAAGGAACTGGAAAATATCTTGCTCTAGCTCCTCTCTAGTCTCAGACCGTTAAATATTGTTTTTGGTGTAACTGTTCACTTGTTCCTGGCATTCGCTCCACGAGTTGTAGACTCCTGGAACCTTTCCCCTGTGCACTGAGTACCACTTCATCTAAAACAAAAATTCACGAATGCATAATGATTAAGCAAATTCGATCATATATATGTAACATAAGAAACATAAGCAAGTCCCATAGTAATCAACACAATTAAGCACCCATGGTTGAAATGGAAAGTCATTGTTTACAAGTTTTTTTTTGGTGCGGTGAGGGTGTTGTTTACAAGTTCATCGAAATATAAATTGTACCTAATGATGGGACTTGATAGGTATATAGCTAAGTTTAGAATCAGGTCACGACGACGGGTAAAACCAAGATGGATCCATGGGATGCTATCATGAGGTCCTAGGACAACGGGTGAAACGGTCAGTACATCAGGAACTGGACGTCGTCATCGACGTGCTATCAACCACTGGCTCTCCTTGTTTGTCGTCATGGAACCAAATCTTTAGTGCATAGAGTAATAAAGGAACCATCTTTCTGAATTCCTCTCTTGTCGCTACGGCTTTTGCTCCATCGCCATCAACCATTTGAGTACTTCCTGTCATCAATGTTCAAGAAATCGTTTATCGTTAACTTCTCGGCCAGCCTGAGATGTCAGATTAATTGGTTATTGGCCGATTAATTGATTTTATCGGTCGACTATTTATCAGCCAGTTTTTTAATAAGTCCCAAGTTTTGTCACCAAAATTTCAAAAATAAGCTATGTAAAAACAATATTGGAGTAGATAATTTTTTTACATTGATTCCTTTCATTTAAATTGACAAAATGGAAAAATTCATGCTATTGTACACTTCTACTCCCTCCATTTGGTTTCAATAGACGCCACGATACGAGATGGGCAGCACTAGAATGCATCGATTAATTGTGAACAAAGGGAGTACAAGACTAATGTTCCAAAAATCGTCTCTCGGCCAGAGGAATCAGCTACCAAAATCACGGTTAGTGGCAAAATTTGAGATATTTTAGCCAAAATATCGGCTATCAGACTGGTATATCGGCCTAGGCGATAAATCAGACCGATAAGTTGTAATCGTATCGCTCATCCAATGATTCACGATTAATCGGGAGATTAATTGGCATATCGGCCGATTTTTTAAACATTGCCTGTCATGGTGGGGGCTTTTCTAGACATCTTTTCAATAAAGTTTGAACTGTAAGATAAAATAAAGAGCTATGAAAAAAAATTGCTATGACCTATGCCAAAACCGGACATACTTGAGTGCTGGAAATTAAAGAAACAGAAATTAATCAATATTTCGTTAATACATTGGCAACTCATTCTCTAAAAAAACACATGCACGAAATGATTTCGCGAGCACAACACAATGCCTAGCTCATTGACTAGGCCACGAGTACATAATCATATGTACGTGTATGCCCTCACATAACAATAAATCTCGCACACATATGCACATATCACTACTACATGCATATTACTAAATCCACAAAATTCACGCTAATATGCACGAACCTAAATCCTGATTCATGTAGCCAATTGAGCATGTAACAAATTGTACTATCCACAATCCTAAATTCAAAAAATTATCTCTATCTTGCACCAATTTATAACTAAATCAAGATATGAAATGGAGCTCACCAATGGCGACTCAGAGGATACGGGCGGCAGTGGCGGTGAGGAGGGCCAAGAGTCGGAGCCGACATCGTATAGGAGGAAGGCACTTTTCATCGTTGTCTGTGAGGAGGAGTAGTGACTAGACGAGTTGGAGAGGAGGCGTGGCAAGGTCAGAGAGGACTGGCGGGGATGGCGAGGTCCAGCGTGGTCATAGAGGAGGAAAGCACGACACGACAATGTCGGCGAGGAGGGAGTCATAGCTAGACGGCGCCGGTGTGGAGGAGTAACAGTGTGGCGGGTCAGAGAGGAGGCATGGTGGGGATGGAGAGGCGGGACAGCCAGATAAGAGGCGCAACAAGGTCGGAGAGGCATGGCAGGTCCGGCATGGTCAGAGAGGCGCGACAGTGATTTTACGGTGGATAGTGGGGAGTGACTGGAAATAAATTCTCCACACCCACTTTATCCTATGCACTAGTGGCGTGGCAATACTATTCATCACGCCCCTGGTGTTTTCTGATGCACTAGTGGCGTGGCATTACTCTTTGCCATGCCCGTAGTGTTTTCAAAATTTGTTCTAAACTTTAATGAAATTTTAAATCATGTGTTTTACTGATTTACAATCTATTTTGTTGTTTAATTAAGATGACAATGATAGTAAAGTGCCATGTATATATGATGAGCTGTTTTATGGTGATTGGCACGGAACAAATGTTCTGTTCAGTTCCGTCAACTCTAAATTCTTCGTAACCGTTAGATCAAATCACTAATAACTTTTATCAATTGTTATAATGATTCACGATTAGAAAACATTCTGGAGCGGTCGATTAAAAAGGACCTTTTGAAGAACATTTTATCGCTGACCAGGGTACGATTAAAAAAAAACATTTGCAGCCGCTCCCCTACGCCTCGCCGTCGTCGTTGGAGACCGTCGCCTGGAGAAGACAGCCGCCACGGTGGCTCGCCGCCGCCGCAGAGCCGCCTTGATCCAGTCGCCGCGTAGTCAAGACCGCCGCGTGGAGAAGAGCGCGACCACGTTGCCCCGGCGCCTCCGCGCCGCTGTCGTTCCGCCGCGGCCAGGTTGGACGCCTCAACTCCTGGCCTCCTCGACCACGGGATCGAACAGCACCACATCATCATCTACGAGATCGTGGCCGCAGCCCCTTCCTGATCTCCTCCGCTGCAACACCGGTGTCGCTCTCCTCATCGGTGGGATCGAAGCCGCCTACAACTTGATTAAATTAGAAATATTTTTAATTCCGGATCTATTTTTTAGTTCTGGTCCCACGATTTCTAGCAGCGTTGAGTTCCGTTTATTTTGTTCCGTTCAGTTCCGTTAATTTTATCACCGTTAGATCGGCTCGATCAACGGTTGTTAAAAATGCCAATCATCATAAAACTTGTAATATATGATTGATACAATTAATTAATTAAAATTTCATAGCTATTCTTGCGATGCACCTGGAGCCTGTGCGGTGTATTAATAAAAAATATTAGTTACATAAATCATAAGGACATGACGTTGTTTGTCAACGTTGTTTGACAATCTTGTTGGTGGTGCTCCACTTGCATGTCTTACCTATATACGTCAGCACCATATAATGACTCTTTCTTAGGAACAGACGACCTATCTTAGGTAACATAGTTCTCATTCTTCTTGGGATGTATTTTTAATTTCATCATCTTCCTCTAAATATAGTGTTGATAAGAAGTTGAATGTTATCTATTATGCAAGCAAGATGATTTATGGTGCTCAGAAGAATTGTGCTACTGCAGACAAATAATTTCTAGCTATCATGTTTGCTTATGATAAGTTTAGATGCTATATTATTTATTCTAAGGTAACTGTGCACACCAATCACTGAGCTATCAAATATTTGATGAACAAAAAGGATGCAAAACCAAGATTAATAAAGTGGGTGCATATCAACATATTGTTGATAGAAAAGGTTTTGCATCTTCCTCCAAATTAATTTTATGCATGCACAGTGTTGGGCGTGTAACCTCCAAATCTTCAAGAGAATACCCAATGGCCAGCCTATGAGCTCTCAAAGTACCTAGTAATCTTTCTTCTCTAGTAGAAAGTTTAATGATAATAATAACAAGATATACCTTCGTATCATCAAGAAAATCATATTTCAAATCATTTGGCAATGGTTCTAACTCAAAACTAGGTTCACTCTTAGGTGGAGGTGGTTTTGCTAAATCATCAGGTGGTATGTTTACTTGCAATATAGGTAGCTGTTGAGCTAGTTCTTTTTCATTGACTAAATGGATCCTCTTGACCCAGTAGATATCTCTCCAACATGTCCGCTGAAGCTACACCATATCAAGAGTTTCCACTTAGTCTTTCACTATAGGTTCCTTAACCATATGCTTATCAGTAAACTTAGAGAAATTAGATTCTACTGTCTCACCGGCACATTAATGAACACCTTTGTTTAGGTAAATTATTTCAGCACCTTTGATATGTGTGTAAGAAAGATCTACCAAATTTAATATGATAAAAAATATCTTGAGAGCAAGCAAGTATCATTAAATCAGTGGGGCATGTAATCTTTTCTACAAGTACTTCAACATTTATAATCACTCCAACAAGAGAAATACATTTGTATTGACCAATTGTATAGTTAAACATGTGACCTCCATCTGTGTATCGTTGGATCAGTATCACTGTCGATTTCATGATACAGAGAACACGGATTGACACTTATACTCTCTCTATGATCACAGAGTCCCACAGAAACAGAGATAACTTGTTTACCATATTGTTTGGTGTTTCCTCTAACCAATCCAGCGGAGTTTTCTAATAAATAAACATCACCAACTTCTTCATCATTTAACTCCTTAAGCACAGCCACCTGCAGCTTGACGTCAATCTTCTCATAAGGCGTGCAATCCTTTTGTATCCCTCAATTCATAACAGATACAAGAATATCTGTGCAATCCTTAGGAAGGGAAACTTGTTGTGGCATGGTTACTCGTCTCCACAGGATTCGGGCAACAAGCAAGCAGGCATACATCCAGGCCCAAGAAATGATAGCAACTGCCTCCTGGTACTTGTGGTGGAGCGACGTGAACAAGTGAAAGGTGAATGGTGGAGCATCAAAGTCGGATGCTTGCAATCTTCAGGGACTGGTATACGTCTCGTCGATCGAAGTCGTGACAGACCTTGGAATAGTGTTGGCCCGTGTATAATCGCGCACGCTAAAAAAATGTGGCTGCTGCCCCCCGTATAATCTCTACCCTGTAGAAGCGCTGCGAATCACGCACCCTCGTGAGGTATCCACCAAGCATGTGTCCAACTCCCATGTTGAACAGCAGAATCATGCAACGGACAATTTGGCATAACGAAAGCAACGTCACATGCTCATGATAAAAGTTGTTTGTTCCGTAGCAAGCAATGATCTGTAGCACATCTTTTGTTTTTTCTAAGTACATTGTCTTGGCTCTACATATGCAGGTGCGTTGTGCGTATGACCTCTCGCATCAACAGTGAGGAAGAAAAAAGGGTAGCAATGACCTCCGGGATCCCATGTGAATCCACTGAGAAAAATCTGCAAAATGAAAATGATACTAAAAATATAAATTTTTGCGTGGTACCTTCACAGTGGTGTAATCCTTGGCGAGAATAATTTAGCAAAGCGAAATTGGCATGAAAATAGACAGTGTGGATTTTGTCATCATGACAAGTCAATAAAACATGTAGTTTTCTAATGTAAATACGCACGTTCTATATAGTCAGTTAGAGCATCTTCAGTCGCGCTCCCCAATTTGGATCCGGCGCAAGACCATATCGCCGGCCGCCGGCGGAAGAACCGGCTATGGGGGGGAGCCGGTCTCCAGCCGTAACCCCCAAATCGGCCCCCAAATCACAAATTCGAAATTCAAACAACACACAAATATGGCGGGTAGAACGGCCGATCGCCGATCGCTTTATGCGATCACAAATAGTCAGGGCGTTTAAACGGTTACAAACCAAAGTCTGGACGATCCTATCGTCGCAAATCGCTGCAAATCATCATAGTCTAGCGAGCAAAATAAGGCCGCGGCATCACAAAGCTTAGCGGCGGAGATCGGACGGCGGCGTCGACATCGACGTCCGGTAGGGGAGTGGCTGTCGCCGGTGAAGGGGTCGATGCAGCTGCTGGGGAAGTGGACGCCGCAGCTGCTGAAGTGGATGCCGGTGGACCTCGGACCTCATAGAGGATGGCGGTGCGCTGGGCCTTCCACCACTCCCGCACGTCGTCGTCCATGCCCGCGGTGTCGACCACGAGGATCGACAGGTCCTCCCTCCTCTTCTTCGCGGCCACATTGGCCCTGATCAGCTCAAGCTTGGCGTCTTGCCTCTCGATGACCGACGCCCACCTCACCGCGGCAACCTGCTCCATCTTGGCGGCCTGTTCCGCCCTCTCGGCTGCGTGCGAGGCCGCGTCCGCCATGCAGGCCATGATCGAGCTGTGCAGCTTCTCGATGCCCGGCGCGGCATTCCTCAACGCCTTGGCCCTCTTCGCCCCCATCGGACGGCCGTCCGAGGCTAGGGCTGGCGCCGCGTCGGGGTCGAACTTGCCCTTGGAGAGCGCCGAGCATGTCTCGCTCCACTTGTCGCACGTCTCGATCCTAGGGAACACATGGATGAACTTGAACTCGACGTCGTCGTTGTCCTCGCGGTAAGCGGTGATCATGGCGCGCATCTACAAAAGGACGGCAATGCAACAAACAATCGGCCGTGATCAATGGCCGGCCGTGAACACTAGGCTACGATGGACAATGGACACGGCGTGCTCACTTACTTGGTCCTCGAAGTTGGGGCCACTGACATGGACATGGCGCACCTCCTCCACGACGCCATGCCACTTGTTGCAAGCGTGCTGCATAATGTGTCAGCGGTGCGACATGGCGGAGTCGTTGCGCTTGTGGCAGCAGTCCTTGAAGTAGGGGTCCAAGAGCCGCCGCTCGTCGTACGCCGCCTTGATGCGCAGCCAGTAGGCGTCGGAGCTCTGGTTCACGCCGGTGAAGGGGTCAATGCTGACCGACTTCCATGCCTCGGCGAGGCACTCGTCCTCCCGTGAGGTCCACTTCGGGCCATGGCCGCCGATCTTCTTCTTCTTCTTGGCCACGGGCACCTCCTCCTCGGCGTACGCGTAGGCCTCGTTCTCCCAAGGCTCTTGGCTATCGTTGTTGCCGGTGTAGGCCTGTGCCTCGTCCTGCGAGTAGAACGGTGGCAGGCCACCGTTGATGATGTCGGCCATGACGGTGTCCGTGCCCAGCGGCATTCCGTCGAGCACCCCATGGCTGCTGCCGCCGTGGAATAGGGGGCGGCGGAGAGCAGGAGAGGCGGCCGGGTTGAAGGTGGCGTTGAGGTCAACGGAGCTGAAGTCATTGGGGTTGTAGGTGCTGGGCACGTCGAGCGGCGTGCACGGCGAGAAGCAAGAGAGCTGGGGCGTACCTAGGCTTACCTGGGACATCGGCCCAGCCTGGGTTGTTGCCGAAGACGGTGACGGCGACGAGACGCTGCCTTGGCTTCCCCACGCGGTGGGGTTGTACGTGCTGGCCGCCTGCGGGGGAAAGGTCGGCATGCCCGCCATGTGGGCGGCTCTCTGCGCCATGGCCACCTCCGCGGCCATAGCATCGGAGGCCCGCTTCTTCTTGTCCCTGAGCTCTCTCTGCCGGCGGCTAGCGTTCTCGACCTGCCGGCGCTGCAGGTCGAACGCCCACTCCGCGTTCGTCATCCCCTCCGGCCGCTCCTTCTCCACCCTCCCCCTCCTCCTCGCCGGCGACGCGGCCGTCGGCGCGGCCGCCGTTGAGCGGGGACTGACGTACTTCTTTGCCGGCATTGTGGCAGGATCTGTGCTTTCCTTTGCTGGGGAATGGCGAGAGTGAGAAGCTCGGCGGTAGTGGTGGGGGAGATAGTGGCCAATTTTGGTGGGAAAAGTGAAAAGCTTGGCGCTAATTTTGGTGGGAAAAGTGAAATATTTTCACCTAGTCGCCGACAATGCTGGCCCGCTTGCTTTTCCCCTCCCGCCGGCGCCCCCGATTGCCTCCCTAGAAATTGGGTTTCGACCGGGAGCGCCGGGTAAATAACGCGCGCCCGCCGGCGCCAAAATTTTTTGGGGGGATGCGGCTGGAGCCCAAATTTGGCGCCGGTGGCCCCCAAAGGGCCTATGAGGGGCGCGAGTGGAGATGCTCTTATCTAAGTGAATTCTAACTTCTACCCACTTTGTAGTGTTGCAAATATTTTTGCAACTACTTGGCACTTACGTGGTATAGACCATAGGTTTAGATTTCTCAATGGATAGGAGTGTTGCTATAGTTGTGTGGAAATCATCTTTTATAATGCTAAGAGCATCTCCACTCCCCCCAAAGGCCTTCCAAACAACGTTTGGGGGCGCCGGCACCTAAAATCCCGCCCAGCCCAGCCTAGCCCGTGACACCAGGGGTGTGACCGCCTGGTCCACCCCCTGACATCGCCCTTCCGCCTATATATTCTCCTCGACGAGAAAACCCTAGGGGCCCGAACTCTTTTCCAGAAAACATACTGCAAGCTGCCGCCGTTGTCGATGCAAGATCGGGAGGGTCCAGAAGCTCTTTCTGGCACCCTGCCGGAGAGGGGAATCACCACCGGAGGCCTTCTTCATCACCATGCCTGCCTCCGGAGTGATGTGTGAGTAGTCTACCTTAGACTACGTGTCCATAGCAGTAGCTAGATGGATGTCTTCTCCTTCATGTGCTTCATATTTAGATCGTGTGAGCTGCCTATCATGATCAAGATCATCGTTATGTAATTCTACATGTTGTGTTTGTTGGGATCCGATGAATATTGAGTACTATGTCAAGTTGATTTATTGATTTATCATCTCTATGTTGTTTATGATCTTGTATGCTCTCCGTTGCTAGTAGATATCTTAGCCGAGTAGATGCTAGTAACTCCAAGAGGGAGTATTTATGCTCGATAGTGGGTTCATGCCTCTGGTAACCTGGGGGAGTGACAACAACCTCTAAGGTTGTAGATGTGTTGCTGCTACTAGGGAGAAAACAACAATCTTGTGTTCAAGAACAGTTGTATTGTTTACATTACACGCTTTGCTTAAGGCGATAATCTGTTGCTTGCAACTTAATACCCAACGGTTGTTTGGATGATATCCGGCGGGTGGATTATTAGTCATAGATGCAGTTGGATTACGGTCTATGTATTATGTTGTAATGCCCAAGTAAATCTCATAGTGATCCTCATGACATGTACATGCATTGCTTGCATTCTTTATTTTGTCAATTGCCCAATTGTAATTTGTTTACCCAGCATATTATTTATCTTTATGGAGAGACACCTCTAGTGAACTGTGGACCCTGGTCTATTCTTTTGTATTCATATTACCGTTTACTTTTTACAAGAATTATTTACTTTCTTGCAAACAAATATCTTTTACCACACGATACGTTTAATGCTTTGTTTACAGCAAACCGCTGATATTGACAACCTCACTGCAAGTTGAGGCAAAGTACTTTGGTTGTGTTGTGTGCATGTTCCACGTTGCTGCTGGCGCAGAGCTTCGCCCAGATAGGCGCCATAAACAAATTGTCTGGAGCGTCGCCAAGTCAGCTAGCATCAACCTTCGGAAGTGATTTCTTTCTCCTACTGGTTCAATTAAACCTTGGTTTCATACTGAGAGAAACTTGCCGCTGTGCTCATCATATCTTCCTCTTGGGGTTCCCAACTAGGTGGCTAGCACCGCCAATCAAGCATTTTTCTGGCACCGTTGCCGGGGAGAAAGAGGATTTCTGCAAAGGGAGTCGCTCGCTTCCAATCGTTTACTTTGTTATAGTTTTGCTTATTTTCTTTACTTTATTTTTGCTTGCATCTTTTTATCAAAAATACAAAAAAATTAGTTCCTTTTATAGTTGGTACTTCGTTACTTTTACTTTTAGTTCATTATGTTGTTCCCTAAGTACGTTCTGGAAGACCTATCAATAGGTAGTGGTTCTATAATAGGGAAAGATAACATCAAGGAGTTCTTTAATCATGTCAGTAAACACAAAGATGTTGAGAATAGATCTTTAGCTGAACTTGCTCCTAGTTATGAAGTTGATGCTGCTTACTTAGTTCACATGTTGGAGGCTAGGTTTGTTAACCTTAATCCTTTTATGCAGCAAATGTTTCTTAAGCTTCATGATATCGAAGACTCTGAAAATAGAGATTTTATTTTGGAGACTTTGCGTAAAGAATTTAGAGATGTTGTTATAGAAGCTAGGAAAGTTTTTGAGTGTTTTAATATGCTTGGCTCACGTGTAGATGTTGTTGGTACAACCAAGGAAGAAATCAAAGTACCAATACCTTTTAAACTCTTGGGAATGCATGAAGCTTTGAAAAAGAATTTTGATTGGATTGTTCCTGAAAACCCTTTTGATGAAAGTAGTGAGCCCAAGAGTGTTCATAGAGGGTCTTCTAAAACTCATTTGGATAAAATACAATTTCTTGTTGAAAAGACTTCTGCTATTGATATTAATGCTCCTTCATTTGAAAATACTTGATTCTTACTTTTTGCGCCTAGCTCAAAGGCGTTAAAGAAAAGCACTCTTGGGAGATAACCCAATATTTTCTTTTCAGTACTTTTTATTTTTGTTGAGTATTGGAAGTTATTACTACTGTAATGACCTCTCCTTATCATTTTTATTTCGTTTTTGTGCCAAGAAGTACCTCTAATTTGAGGAAGATAAGATTTGGCGAAGTTGCTGTCCTGAAACAGATTTCTGCGTTGTACCATAAAAATTCGTGAAAATTCTCAGAACGTCTTTTTGATATGCGATTTCTTGTGCACATGCCCTAGGTTGTTGCCTAACTTTTATTAGTTTTGCACTTTTTGATTTGAGCAACAGAAGATTATCAAAAAATCGATCTTTACCAGCTGTTCTGTTTTTACAGATTTCTGCCACTATTTGCGTTTGCCTCTCGATCTCTTTCTTTTTGAGTTCTTTTGATCGCAGAACTTTTGAGAGAGTTGCTATAGTAGCTTATGCTTTAATGGGTGTTATACTTGAGTTGAAACTGAACCAAAAAGTGGATTTACTATCTTGCATGCACTAATGTTGCTAATAAGAATTGTGTGAAGTTTTGTATGAAGGAAGTTTTCAAGTGTAGGGAAAGGAGAATGATGAGATGAGATGAAGTATGGACAAAAGCTCAAGCTTGGGGATGCCCATGTCACCCTAAGAAATATCCAAGAAGTACAAGCGTCAAAACTTGGGGATGCCCCGAGGCACCCCTTCTTCATCGACAAATATCAGGTCACCTTTTAAGACACTATATTTTTATTGCTTCGTATTCTATGTGTTTTTCTTGGAGCATCTTTATTTTTGCTTTCAGTTTTCTTTTGTTTTGTTTGCTGCAATAAATGGTTGGACCCCAACATGTTTCTCTTGGAGAATACGCACTCCATTTTTAATTGCCAAGAACACTCCAGTTTTCACTCTTATCATTCAACGAGTGTTCTCTTTTTCTAGTACTGCGTTTAGCTTTCGTTTTTCACCTTGATTTTTGTTCAGAACTTGTTATTTCTTTGTAGCAAGGTGTGTTTATACCTCTGGTCTATGTTGATTTTCATCTTTAAGAGTTGTTTCAAAAAGTTTGATTGGTGTTGGAAAAGAGTAAAAAGTTTCATGCCCATAGTGGTACAAATGGGAGCTTGTTTAGACTGTGGCTTAGACTTTTGCATGTCATGCTTGATGTTATTTTAATTATATGCTTAGTAGTTTTGCTGTAGCATGACTTGTCTCAAATGACTGAGATTGCTTAATGTGCCTTTAAAAGAATCATGCATTGTTTTTATTATATAGGAGCATATTATTGTGGTATTCTCCTTTGATGCTTTATTTGGGTTGACTTGGCGCATGCTTACACCATGTTTGACTTTAACCAGTCGCCTTAAGCCTCTATGATCATTTAGTTTTTGACTTGTGATACCACTTTATGCTTTGGTTAACAATATGTTTTGTCGCTATGCATGATTATTGCCGTTATTGCTCTCTTAGTTGGTCCCTCCCAGTCTTTTTGCTAGCCTTCATCTGTACTAAGAGGGAATACTTCTCGTGCATCCAACTCCCAAAAACCAAAGTTTTCCAATGTGTCCACCATATCTACCTATTAGCAATTTGCTATTCCAAGTACATTCGTCTTGCTTTTATCTATCTTCCAAATTAAACTTTTTGTTATGTGAAAATTAGTTAGTAAAGCTCTCACGAACCTGACGGCACATTTACTTTCTTGCACTTAATAAACTTGACCATTGTGGCTCTCTTGTGTTGACTATATGCTTGCAAGTTGTAAGTTGGGAGTTAGCTCAGCCATGCCGTCATGGGGCACGCTTTCAACATTGCACTTATTTCTATTTAAGTTGATATTATGATCTTTTGTTTATGGATGCTTATCTGTGTGAAAGGAGTTGGAAACTTGTTGAGTTCATAGAGTTTGTATATGTGTTAGAAAAACGCATGGGCCGCTAATCTAAGCCATGCATCATTCATAGTGGAAATTTATAGCATACCCATGGTGGACATTCGATGATGCATCTCAAAATAAAAAGCTATACCCAATGGTAAATAAAAGAGATGTCGAGGTGTCCATTGTCTATTTGTCTTGTCATTTTGATGTGGGCTAGTTTCCATGTCATCGGGCAGGAGGTACCCCGTTGACGTTCTCAATGATACACATATGCTTACAATGACAAGAACTTGCTTGGGACCTAAGTCGATTAGCATTGTTTAAGTACTCGTATTCACGGGACATGAGATTTTCAACTTATGATTTGTCAAGCATATATCTCATATTTGTACTCGCATTAACCTTAACCACTCAAGATGCCTATGATGGGGCCAATGAGAGCTCAAAGCTAGTAAGTACCATAATTTTTGGAAGGTTTATAAAAACTTGCAATCACCACTTCCCTCTGCGAAGGGCCTTTCTTTTACTTTTATGTTGAGTCTTCACCTTCTACCTTTATACACCGTCTATGAGAGCATAGTTGTCATTCTGAGTATAATGTGCATAGTCCCAAAATTTATTATTGATTGATTCATGATTATGGTTTTGCTTGTTCTTAAATTATTTGTATCTAGTCACCCTCTTAAACTTGAAGGTGTCCTATGCATTTATGTTTTGCTACTCCATGAGGGACAAGCTGAATACCACTTTGCTATGTTTTTCTATATGCTCGAAACAAACAATTGACTTTCATTGCATTATTACTCATGATCTTTTGTTTGTGTTACTTTTCATGTTATAACATGGTTGCTAAGTTCTATTGTCAAGATTATATGTTTTATGCCAATGTTTAGAGTACTTTGATCTCAGCACTCAATGCTTTACATCGTTTGATCAAGATTGTGTTGGTGCATATCACCTCAAAAATTATTGTTTTGTTATCACTTACCTACTCGAGGACGAGCAAGAGTTAAGCTTGGGGATGCTTGATACGTCTCAAACGTATCTATAATTTTTGATGCTCCATGCTTGTTTATGCACCATTTGCTTTGTGTTTTGTTTACACTTTGTGGCGTTTTTATGCATTTTCCGGAACTAACCAATTAACAAGATGCCACAGTGCCAGTTCCCTGTTTTCTGCTGTTTTTGTGTTTCAGAAAAGTTACACAGGAAATATTGTCAGAATTGGACGAAACAAAAGCTAAAGTCCCTAATTACCTGACACAAAGATGGAGTCCAAAGGAGAGCAGGAGACGGACCAGAGGCCAGCCACACCCTATGGTGGCGCGACCTAGGCCTGGCCTGCGCCACCAGGGGGTGTGACCGCCTGGTCCAACCCCCTAACATCGCCCTTCCACCTATATATTCTCCTCGACGAGAAACCCTAGGAACCCAAACTTTTTTCCAGAAAACATATTGCAAGCCGCAGTCGTCGTTGATGCGAGATCGGGAGGGTCCAGAAGCTCTTCCCGGCACCCTGCCGGAGAGAGGAATCACCACCGGAGGCCTTCTTCATCACCATGCCTGCCTCCGGAGTGATGTGTGAGCAGTCTACCTTGGACTACGGGTCCATAGCAGTAGCTAGATGGATGTCTTCTCCTCAATGTGCTTCATGTTTAGATCTTGTGAGCTGCCTATCATGATCAAGATAATCGTTATGTAATTCTACATGTTGTGTTTGTTGGGATCCGATGAATATTGAGTACTATGTCAAGTTGATTTGTGATTTATCATCTTTATGTTGTTTATGATCTTGCATGCTCTCTGTTGCTAGTAGATATCTTGGCCGAGTAGATGCTAGTGACTCCAAGAGGGAGTATTTATGCTCGATAGTGGGTTCATGCCTCTGGTAACCTGGGGGGTGACAACAACTTCTAAGCTTGTAGATGTGATGTTGCTACTAGGGAGAAAACAACAATCTTATGTTCAAGGACATTTGTATTGTTTACATTACACACTTTGCTTAAGGCGATAATCTGTTGCTTGCAACTTAATACCCAACGCTTGTTCAGATGATATCCGGCGGGTGGATTATTAGTCATAGATATAGTTGGATTACGGTCTATGTATTATGTTTGAATGCCAAGTGAATCTCATAGTGATCCTCATGACATGTATATGCATTGCTTGCATTCTTTATTCTGTCAATTGCCCAACTATAATTTGTTTACCCAGCATGTTATTTATCTTTATGGAGAGACACCTCTAGTGAACTGTGGACCCCGGTCCATTCTTTTACATTTATATTACCGTTTACTTTTTACAAGCATTATTTACTTTCTTGCAAACAAATATCTTTTACCACACGATACGTTTAATCATTTGTTTACAGCAAACCAGTGAGATTGACAACCTCACTGCAAGTTGGGGCGAAGTACTTTGGATGTGTTGTGTGCAGGTTCCACGTTGCTGCTAGCGCAGAGCTTCGCCCAGATAGGCGCCATAAACAAATTGTCTGGAGCGTCGCCAAGTCAGCTAGCGTCAACCTTCGGAAGTGATTACTTTCTCCTACTGGTTCGATTAAACCTTGGTTTCATACTGAGGGAAACTTGCCGTTGTGCTCATCATACCTTCCTCTTGGGGTTCCCAACTGGGTGGCTAGCACCGCCAATCAGGTATTTTGATATAACGTTGTTTAAATCATGCATCCAGTTTTTTGGTCAAAGTCTAAGCTCGTAATTTCAATTATAAGTAAAACTAGGTTTTAACCGCATGTTGTAAACTTTGATAAAAATTATCAAATTACCTACTCGCCCAAACTGACCTAATTAATTTAGACCGTCCGATCAAACCATATACTACACATATAGATGTGTAGTTAGTCTGATGCACCGTAAAATCTCCCATCAGTAAAGGGTGACTAACCTCGAGATTACTACCCAATCTACGTCAAGTATTTTCTTGGATGTGATGCACGGAGAACATATCTAGTTCTACAATAGCTTGGCGTGCTACATGATTCCAGAGCGATATGGACCACTGATTTAGATTCGAGGGTGAAGATGAAATATAACTACAGATCTTACTCCCACCTCCTATCTTTGCGCTTTGACCCCAAAAAGAATGCGTCCATGCAAAATCTGCCATCGCCTTCCACCCAAGAACCTACAGGTTGAAATTGCTCCTTCCCCCAACTCTCCATGCTACGGTCAGAAGTTTGAGGTTGAGTGAGATCCGCCACCAACATTCTCTACCTCCTAGGATGCTTTCGGTCATCATAATTTTGTGTCAAGGAGCACTTGTATCCACATGATGAGATGTGTTCACCCCGGGGGCAACCCTGGCGGAGTCCCAGGGGGGCGCCGGGGGCTCTGCGGTTGTCCTTGTTAGGCACCACTTATCTGCTCAGGCGGTGGCTGAGTTGTCTTTCATGCACTCCCAGCTGTGTTCGCTCCGCCTCGCGCCAGGTGTTGATCGCAGGATTGTCTCGTTTGGGGCCTTCGGGGAGTTCCGTACCGGTGACATCTACCGTATGTCGGGTTCTGTTGTCCCCAATCTGGGGCTCAACTGGGAGAATTTTGTGCCCCCGCAGGTGCACGTCTTCTTCTAGATCCTACGGCTAGACAGGACCAGGACGCACACGCTCTTGTTTCGCTTAGGGTGTGTGTTTCCCCCCCCCCCCCCACATTGCCCCTTTTATCCATGGCATCTGGAAGATGTGCAACATATGTTCGTCCGGTGCCCCCGCTTGTCTCCTGTGTGCGCTCTCGTTGCTCCCCACCTAGACCTTTGCCCTTAGGCCAACTTGGTAGCACTTCTAGACGGGCTCGTTGAACATCTCCCCGGATGGAGTCATCCTAGCGCAACACGGTGGTCCTCTCCCTCCTGTGGGCGGTGTGGAAGTCCATGAACTGCATGGTGTTTGATGGATACTTGCTCACCGCCTGTCAGATCGCAGCGTCAGTGTCCAGTCACCTCCATTTGTAGGTTGTTCGCGTGCCCCGTCGTGTCAACATCGGTCCTCTCCTCGTTTGGTGTGATAGTGTGTTGTGGGGTACCTCGCTGTGCATGCATGTGTTCCTCTTTGTCCCCCGTCCCTGTCTCTTTATATAATCGGGTGTTTGCCGCTCTTGTGCGCGGTACGACCCCGCCCACCCCCTATAACCATCTATTTTTATGGGTAATGAAAAATGAGTTCAGGTGGGATATCGCCCCCGCTGCGTCATCAAAAATGGATGAGATGTGTTCATTCAAGTGCACAGGACTTATTTAACGTTCTTTGGTTGTTTGCCTCCTCATCGGCTATTACGCAATTTAGTTCACCACCAAATAAGGATTGGTACATTATTCAAGATGTTGGAAGTAGATATCGAGCACACACCAATCTGATTAGTTGTTGGCATGTCCTTTCTCACGATCAAGCCTTTATTGCTTGCATAAGTATGTGATACATCTATCGAGGGAAAAAATCTTGGGAGCCATGACTTCGCTAGTGTGCTCGCGAGAGCGGTGTCAGTTTGTAGTTGTGGATAGTGGCTAGATCAATAGACGTAACTCGGGGCACCAGTTTTCCCAGGTTTGACCCTCCTTTTTCAAAAGTGGCATAGCCCCAGCCTCTGCAAGGTTCCGGCCTCCTTGTGCATGGAAAATCCCTACTCCATGCTTGTTCTTTATTACATGAAATATGATGAACACAGAAGGGGATCAGAGTGTGTAGCCGTGTAGGGGGGCATGACTAGATGAGATACAACATGGAGTAAGAAAACTTAGCGTAGGGCTACATTCGTTTCCATCATTCCATGGCTTCATTAGAATCCTTGACATTAGGATTTTCCTCCTCTACGTTATCTAATACAAGGGTGAGGGGATACGAGATTCACTTTCCACGATAAGCTTGTAAACATTCTAGTGGACCGCAGTGATGCCATTGCGATTACTTCCTTCGTTCCAAAATATAAGATGTTTTAGCCTAACATTGACATACATGTATTTAGATGCTTTTTATTATATATAAGTTTACTTCTTTTACTTCTAACCTACTGATAAGGATCACGCCGGTGATCCTTGGAGTTTTGTCCCGATCTTTCACAGCGAGTCAACCCGGATAAATAATCTTCCAATAACGCGAAGAACGTCACCTGAAGAAGAGGAACGAATCCAGCAAGCAACGTGATGAAGATCACCACGCCTCAAACCTGAGCCTGATAATCCTTGATGAACACAAGAACCTTCACAGCAATATATTTGATAAACACGACAGCGCCGTTTCCCCGGAGGGATGATACACGGTGGAGCACACGATAGTTTTAGACTAAACAACTGAACTCCCCTAAACCCTAGACTGTTGGCCTCCTAATATAGATGGCCAGAAAACTGTTGGGCTTGGACAGGCCCAAACCCAAAACACACAATAAAACCTAGGTGGCCCACAACTAGACCTAGCTACGAAATAACATAGGCATGAATATAAATTGCTGACACAACCTTAGACTAATTATTACATATCGTAGGTCGTCCTGGCGTGCCAATATGCAACGAGCTTCCCTCATCTTGGTGGAGTCCTGAAATTGGGCTTCACCTCCTCTGTCGTGCCCATATCATCCTCCCCCCCTTCAAAAAGCGTTGTCCCCAACGCGTGAGGGTCTGCTCGAAAGGGTGGCGGAATATCAATAGCACCACGCATATTCGCCGTCTTCAAGTCTTGCTTGCCTACCTCACCACATCCTCCCTCTTGGCCTGCTCGACTTGATACAGCCCTAGGTGGTTGCACCTCTTTTCTTCGCCAAATAAACTTGTACTTAGGCGCCTCCACCTTCTTCTTCGCAACCCTTGCTGGAACCTTGCGTTGCTGAACATGAACCTGCTTAGCACGACCCTGCAAAGTAGAAATGCCCGGGCCACACAACTGACGAACACGTCCATCTTTGCCTGTATGCACACGCACTGCTGCTCCAACAAAACGTCTCCGTGGTGTTCTAACAAAACTGTGGCTGACTACCCGCGGTACCGTATGCACCGGAACACGATCAGCAACAAAGTCATCGGTCTGAACACCCATGTCAACACGAACTGGAAGTGGAACACATGGAATACATGCTGACATATCCTTCCCTTCATCAATAAGATGCTTGACTTCAACCGGCATGTCACTAACAAGAACAACCGGCTTGTCATCTACAGGCTTGGCTGAAACATTATCACCATCGATGCTTTTCGCATCATGCTCCTCATGCTGCGGCGTAGCTAGCCCAGAATTTGGCTTGGCCTTGCGCAACTTCGCCTTGTGTACCACCAGCTCAACATCAGACTTTATTTGATCATCCTGCATAGGTTTCAAAGTCCGCTGTTTACCATCATGCACAAAAGAATATGTATTTGCTCTTCCAGCATGAGTAACATTGTGATCATACTGCCATGGACGTCCAAGTAATATCCCACACACCTCCAATGGCAACACATCGCACTCCACCTCATCAACATAATCACCAACTGTAAATGGCACACGTACCTTATGAGTAACCTTTAGCACACCGCAACTATTCAACCACTCAACATGCTTAGGTTCAGGAATACGCCATGTGGAGAACCCCAAGGATGCCACCACAGCCCCACTAATGCCATTACAGTAGCTACCACTGTCAATGATCAGTTTGCACGCTTTCTCCTTGATGGTGCACTGTGTCTGAAACAGGCTCCATCGCTGATTCCGTACCACCGCCTTATCACCAGTAGCCAATTTGTGAAGCTGAATACTCATACCTCTCAATGGTGTGTTATCTCCATCAACTTTGGCTTGTACCATTGGAACAACCGCCTTGTCTGATTCCACGGTCTTGTCCAAAAATCGAGTACACAGAAATTGCTTAAAAACCTCCCAACGAGATGTTTCAAGTGTGATGCCCTTTGCGCACCGTTCTTCACGCCACCAACCAGCCACCTGCGTATCCACACGCCGATGGGCAAGTACAAATTCAGTAAAACCGCCAAACTTGCTATCACGGGCACGACATTGTGCAAAGCCACGCTCCATGTGAGATTCCCAAGACTCATACTCTGTGAACTTTGCAGCACTGTTCAAACTCCACGTGATTTTAGTTGCATCATACCGAAAACCAGCCAAGATCTCTAAATAATCACTGTAGATATCGTCCGCTTTGTCAGTCAAACGGACAGGCCTTGATGAACCCATACCTGAATATTTCTGGTATGCACTTGGTCGTCACGCAGAAAAAATTGCGAAGAAATTTGTTCCAAACTGAACGGAGTAGTCTCCTTGCTGTATGCAGACTGTCGAGAAAACCAATATAAAATTTTGCACTGATCTGAAATATCTTGTGCTGCTCCTAGTAATCTGTCACAAAAATCTGCAAAAATCCTGTACAAACTGAAGCAAAATAGTCTTAACTAACTGACAGGGGCGAGCGAGCGAGGCAAACAGACGCGGCCGCGCGGGACGCCAGAGAGCAGACGCTCTCCGTCGTATGGCGAGCAGGAGCTACGTCCAGCCGAACGAGGCGCCGGGCCGATCGCCTCCTGCGAAACACGTTGCAAGTTGGGCCGGCCCACACTTGGACAGGGAATCGTGCAGGGGAAAAGCACCTGGCGCGGGCGGGCCAGGGCACAGACTGCCTCTGCGCTCGGGCGTGCAAGGCAGCGCGGGTGAGCCCCTCGATGGGCGGGCGGTCGCCAGGGGCAGACACGCTCTGTGCCCAGGCGCGTGGGATCGGTTCCCCTTTTTTTTCTCAATCCAGCAGCGATCGGATCCGGCGATCTTTGTTAGCGATCGGATATGCGTACTTTTTTTTCTGATTGTTGATTGCCGATCGGATCTGCTGGCCCCACAAGCAAAAAATCGGATCTGCTAGCCTGCTTTCGATGGAGAGACCGACGTGATCTGCTCGCTACCGATCGGATCTGCTCCCGATCAGATCGGTCCTGGTGAATCAAGGAACCTGCTACAGCGATCACAAAGAGATGACCACCGATCTGAAATCAACTCGCTCTACTTAGCTGCCGACGAAGAACACGATCCAATCCAAAAACTTCACCTTCCGATCTGAAAACTGCTCCAGGAACAATCCGCAGATCAATTAGCAACAAATACTCGCAGTGATAAACCCAGTAATCTGATACCACATGATAAGGATCACGCCGGTGATCCTTGGAGTTTTGTCCCGATCTTTCACAGCGAGTCAACCCGGATAAATAATCTTCCAATAACGCGAAGAACGTCACCTGAAGAAGAGGAACGAATCCAGCAAGCAACGTGATGAAGATCACCACGCCTCAAACCTGAGCCTGATAATCCTTGATGAACACAAGAACCTTCACAGCAATATATTTGATAAACACGGCAGCACCGTTTCCCCGGAGGGATGATACACGGTGGAGCACATGATAGTTTTAGACTAAACAACTGAACTCCCCTAAACCCTAGACTGCTGGCCTCCTAATATAGATGGCCAGAAAACTGTTGGGCTTGGACAGGCCCAAACCCAAAACACACAATAAAACCTAGGTGGCCCACAACTAGACCTAGCTACGAAATAACATAGGCATGAATATAAATTGCTGACACAACCTTAGACTAATTATTACATATCGTAGGTCGTCCTGGCGTGCCAATATGCAACGAGCTTCCCTCATCTTGGTGGAGTCCTGAAATTGGGCTTCACCTCCTCCGTCGTGCCCATATCACCTACACACTAAAAAATGTCTAGATATATGCATGATAATGATAGGCTAAAACATCTTATATTTTTGGAACGGAGGGAGTACATGTGAATGTGCAGGACTACACACTATCCAAAGCACCTTGCACCAATCAAAGGTACACACGTTTGCCAAAGACAATTTCACGGGAAGCAAGACGAGTACCACTCAAATGACAACCTAGCATTTACATGCAAAACCCCACTGCGGACTTCTGTTATGTACAGCTACGTGACACGGTGACAGGGACAAGAGAAAGAAAGTCTGGTCCCAGACAAAATGACGGATTGCGCCCTCAGGCCTTGAGGAACCTTATCGATTCCCTGGTGAGCGGAGGAGGAATCGCTGGATATCTATCTTGCTTATCTCGTTTCATCTGCCGGCTAACTGATCCTGTGGCTACCAATCAGCTATAGTACTCTAGCTTGTAGTATGGTACTTGTCTAGGCGGTTCGTGCTCGTGCAGATCCTGCAGGTCACTCTCCTGATGAAGTATTGGAGACGCCATTAGGACGTTTCACTGGTGGAAAAAGGGCCATTAATCCCGGTCTGTAACGACCTTTAGTCCCGGTTTCTAAACCGGGACTAGTAAAGTGCGATTAAAGGCCCTCACCCTTTAGTCCCGGTTGCAAATGAACCGGGACTAAAGGCCGTCCACGTGGGCACGACTGGGAGCGCCGTCTCGGGGACCTTTAGTCCCGGTTCGTAATGAGAACCGGGACTAAAGTGTTCTGTTTTTGTTTTTATTTTTATTGCTGTTTCAGATTATAGGTTTAGGGTTTATGCTTAATTAGGGTTCATTTTAATTTCAAACGAGTTTCCGTACCTATATTCTACGACTAGTACATACACATTACACTGGTGCATGCATATGTAATATTATATGATGTCTCGCGACTGTATATACTACAATTTCAAACAAGTGTATGTACAACTATTTTTCAAACAAGTTTCAAAACAAACTAAGTTACATGGAGATCACTAAATTACAGATAGCGTTCTTCGTCCTCCACATAGTGTTCTCCTTTCTCATCGAGGACCTCCCTCATGATGAATCCTGCCAGCTCCTCTTGAATTGCTTTTAGGCGCTAGGTTGGTACGAGCTTCTCCCGCATCACATACAACTTTAAGAAGATCGATATGGATATATATAAGTTGGATGAAACTCAACAAAATTGATTATAATAAAATAAAACTGTGAATATTATTTACGTACATCAAAGTCCGTGGTACGTGATCTCCGCTCACTGGTGTACCACCGGATGAACTCGCGGACGTAGAATCCACAGAGATTGGTCCCCGGTGGTTGCTGCAAACCCTTTATCTTTTTAAAAGTTAGCTGTTCTTTGAATTCACCTCTTACCGACCTTCTGAAACGTGTCCAAACGCTACAGGGCAAAGAAAATGAGCACATGAGTTATTAAATACTTGATATCAGGAAATTAATGAAAGGAGCTGATATATATAGTCGGGTAATGATTGAAATTACTTTTGCAGCATTTCTTTCATGTCGCTAAACAGGACGTCGGGCTTATCCAATGAGTCCAAGATATGAACAGTTGATGTGTCAAATTGAATCTTTAGCAGAATCCAGTGGTAACTGCAGACACGCATGCATAACTCATCAATTACACTTAACATCGAGTAAGCAAAAAAGAATGTCTAGAAGATAGAAACACTCACTTGAAGTTGTAAGGAAATAGAAGTTCTCTTTTAAGACTTTGCTTGACAAAAAATCTGAAGAGGTCCTTCTCCACGTCTCTGGGGTGATCTTTTAACATCCTTTCATTAATGATATATGGGTCAATGAACCCAACGTCATGGATTCCCTTTTTTTTGCATTCAAACATCTTAAATCTGCATAATAGCATACAAAAATCATATAGTTAATTAAGATATATAGGCAATGAACGAGCTTAGCTAGATACTTGAATATAAATCACTTACAGACAATAGCAACTGATGGTAGACTTGTCGAGATCGCGCTGATTGAATATGTGAAACAATTCGTCCATTGGAATATGTACCATGTATCTTTTGAAGTAATGCTTCTCTCTAACGTCCAAGAGAATAAAACGTTTGAAGTCCTTTTTTTGTATATGCACCTTGTACCAGCCGAGCAGATTTCGCATATGTGTTGATAGACCGCGTTCCTCCTCAGGCTTGATCAGAGGCCCCCCCCCCCATTACATATTGCTCTACTACCTCTCCCAGTGACGCTTCTTCAAGGCCTAACATAACTAGAAGAGGCACATTCAAGACGTTCGCGTTCTCTTTTGCCTCCCTTACAGTTAAACCCAATAGTTGTGCAGCTGCTACTACTCTGGGGTCCAATAACAATCGGTCCTCTTCCAAATCGGCTCTGAAGGACGTATCGATATCGGGGGGGCCGACTATGAGCGGGGCGACCGATTGATTCTTCTGTTCTCCAAGCTGGAGAATTTGTTTCCCGCTTCTTTTTGCCTTGGCCAAGTCACTTTGCCTTTCAATTTCGCGTTTATAGTCTGATGGCAGATTCATCTTATATTGGGGCTCTGCAGTAAGCATACCATAAGCCCAGTCCTTTTGTTTCTCCGTGTATGTCGACTTGGGCTCAGGCACTTTCGGTGCAAAAAATGCCTTCACTTCGGCGCGTACTATCGCCTCGTTTTCCTCGGGAGTCCGGTCATAAGCTCTCTTGGGAAGAGGCTTTAGCGATGGCTCTGGTATCTTCGTGGTCTTATGTACTACCTTATCAGTAGTACTAACCGTAGCGGACCTGCTCCGCTTTTTCCCCGTCTGAGTAGTATTGGGGGGCGGCTTCGCGTGACGCGCTGGAGGTGCACTGGGGGACGGCGTTGGCTGACGCGCGGGAGGTGCACTGGGGGACGGCGTTGGCTGACGCGCGGGAGGTGCACTAGGGGGCGGCGTCGGCTGACGCATCGCCCGAGGTGGACTCAGGGGTGGCGTCGGCTGACACGGCGCTGGAGGTGGACTCGGGGGTGGCGTCGGCTGACGCGGCGCCCGAGGTGGACTCGGGGGCGGCGTAGGTGGACGACGTTCACCGGGGGAGGGTGGACTTGGATTCCTCGGAGTCGGTGGCCTTGGCGCTGATCCTGGAAACTTGATGTATTTCTTTTGCCATAAAACGATTTGGCGCTTGACATCTCCAAGTCTCCGATCCCCTTCAGGTGTAGCAAAATCAAGCTCTAGGTCCTCGAACGAGCTGACTATGTCAAGCACCGAGACACGAGCATAGCCAGCCGGTATCGGGTTCCCATGGTGGAGTGCTTCAGGTAGACAAGGTAAAGCGTCGCCGCTCGCCACCTTGATGGTCATGTTCTTCATTGGCTGATGTAGCTCACAATTTGTCATCTCCCTAACATCATCCACGGGGTAGCGAGACCCCGGTGCTTCAAGCTCATCAGCTGGGACCTCCGTGGAAGCCACGCTGCTTCTCCGCTGACTATTAAGATCCAATGTTGGATCTTCCTGTAGCCGAGATCCGCCTCCCTGGCTAAGTTGATGTATCATACTCTTCATGTCGGCTAATTCACGTTCTACCTTACCGATCCGATCTGCTTCCCGATCCTTCTTTCTCTTACGGCTTTTGTAACCGTACGGATCTTCGTAGCCGCCTGGCCCCAAAACATGGTGATGTTCCTTCTTTTCAGCATTTTTCTTATTTTTTCCGACATTTCCTTGGCTCTCTCAGATGCCTTGAATGCCACAAATTCAGGCCACTGTTGTCTCAACTTCTCGTATGCTCCTTCGAACACTGGAGTTTTATTTTTCGCGATATACTTCGCGTATAACATTTTCTTGAAGCCCCGGAATGCTTCAGCCATCTTCTTAAGAGCGTAATGTTTAACTCTCCTTCTCCTTTCACGTCCACCCGGAATTTCATTTCCATCATCATCCTTCTTGGAGTACTCCAGAGGTAGAATTAAATTTTCCATGAGCTTCCTCCAAAGGTCTTTCTTGGATCTTTTGTTCACAAAAGTAGCTCCAAGACATGCCTTCTTTGGCTCATGCCATTCTTGAACCGTGATCGGGATCATGTCCCTAACAATCACTCCGCATTGATTTATAAATTTTGTTGCATGTTGTGTTGGCTCCAACGGTTTGCCATCTGGGGATACTACATCGATGGTCAGCTTCTGATTCGCACTCAACTTTTGGCTCGGACCTCGTTTAGAATACGATTTGCTCGATCCGGATTGCTGAAAAAAGAAAAAGTCGTTAATACAAATATGCATATTCCCTTCGTATCACCAAAAGCTAAATCTATATACCTCGCCATCCGCGTTTGTTTGCAATTGTCGTTCGGCATCGGTGTTTGTTTGCCCTTCGTCGTCAAACATTTCTATCTCCATTCCGTCACCGGAAGGGTTAAGAAACGATGAAACATCATCTTCAAATTCAGTTTCTCTGGCACCTTCTCGGCCGACTCCTTCTCGGCCGGCTACTCTGGGGTCTTCTCGATCGGCACCTTCTTGAGGCACATATACATTCTCACGTATCATGCCAAATAAGAATTCTTCGGGGTGGCGTGGGTCATTTTCACCGTCCATGTCTCTTCTAAAGACAGGTAAAACAAGTTAGTGACACATATTTGAGCAATAACCCAAAAAAAGGGGGCGTTGGCCGAGCGCCGTCGCGGTGGGGGGAAGACCCCCTCACCGCGTCGGCGCCCGGCCAACGCCCCCTTTTAGTACACATATTTGAGCAATAACCAAAAAAAAGGGGGCGTTGGCCGAGCGCCGACGCGGTGGGGGGAAGACCCCCTCACCGTGTCGGCGCCCGGCCAACGCCCCCTTTTAGTACACATATTTGAGCAATAACAAAAAAAGGGGGCGTTGGCCGAGCGCCGACGTGGTGGGGGGAAGACCCCCTCACCGCGTCGGCGCCCGGCCAACGCCCCCTTTTAGTACACATATTTGAGCAATAACCAAAAAAAAGGGGGCGTTGGCCGAGCGCCGACGCGGCGGGGGGAAGACCCCCTCACCGTGTCGGCGCCCGGCCAACGCCCCCTTTTAGTACACATATTTGAGCAATAACCAAAAAAAAAGGGGGGCGTTGGCCGAGCGCCGACGCGGTGGGGGGAAGACCCCCTCACTGCGTCGGCGCCCGGCCAACGCCCCCTTTTAGTACACATATTTGAGCAATAACTAGTAATATTATTAACTCTATTTTGTAAGTCTATTACTAACAATATTCCTATTTCTAACATTTCTAACTATTAACTATTTCTAATTATTTCTATTTCTAACATTTCTAACTATTAACTATTTCTAACATTTCTAACATTTCTAACTATTAACTATTTCTAACATTTCTAACTATTAACTATTTCTAATTATTTCCTAACTATTAACTATTTCTAACCCTAACAAATAAATTTCTAACTATTTCTAATTATTTCCTAACTATTAACTATTTCTAACCCTAACAAGTAAATTTCTAACTATTTCTAACTATTTCTAACTATTTCTAATTATTTCTAATTAAACAAAAATTTAACAAAAAAAACTTAGAAATTACCTGCAGGGGTGTGGCCGGGCGTCGGCGTTGCAGGCCGGGCGTGGCCGGGCGGCGTTACAGGCCGGGGGTGGTCGGGCGGCGGCGCTACTGGCCGGGGGTGGTCGGGCGGCGGCGTTGCAGGCCGGGGGTGGTCGGGCGGCGGCGCTGCAGGGGGTCCAGTGCGGCGGCGGCGCTGCAGGGGTGGCGGCAGCGGCTCCAGCGGCGGCGCTGCAGGGGTGGCGGCAGTGGCTCCGGCGGCAGCGGCGGCGCTGCAGGGGTGGTGGCAGTGGCTCCGGCGGCGGCGGCGCTGCAGGGGTGGCGGCAGTGGCTCCGGCGGCGGCGACGCTCGAGAATTTGGGCGACCGCAACGCTCGGCGATTCGACTCCTCGCGCGCTGGAAACTGCTAAGTGCTGGGGAAGAAGGGGCGGCGCGGCGCTATATATACCCCCCCCCTTTAGTCCCGGTTGGTTGCCTCAACCGGGACTAAAGGGGGGGTCTTTAGTCCCGGTTGAAGCCACCAACCGGGACTAAAGGGTCTTTAATCCCGGTTGGTGGCTTCAACCGGGACTAAAGACTTTTCGGCGGTTCGCGCTCGATTCCCAGACCTTTAGTCCCGGTTGGTGGAACCAACCGGGACTAAAGGTATAATAAATGCGCGCCAAGGCCTTATATTTTTTCAGATTTCATTTGAATATGAAATTTGAATTTCAATTTGAATAACTTCTAGATATTTTAGAATCTGACAAAACTTTGAATATGAAAAGTGTTTGAAATTTAATAACTAATTCAAAGCTATTTTGTATTTTCAAAATCAATTAATCTAACTATTTAAACAATTAACTATTTTGCCATTTTCAATTAAAACTATATTGATTAATATTCTTTTTGAATATTTTAGAATCTGACAAAACTTTGAATATGAAAAGTGTTTGAAATTTAATAACTAATTCAAAACTATTTCGTATTTTCAAAATCAATTAATCTAACTATTTAAACAATTAACTATTTTGCCATTTTCAATTAAAACTATATTGATTAATATTCTTTTTGAATATTTTAGAATCTGACAAAACTTTGAATATGAAAAGTGTTTGAAATTTAATAACTAATTCAAAACTATTTTGTATTTTCAAAATCAATTAATCTAACTATTTAAACAATTAACTATTTTGCCATTTTCAATTAAAACTATATTGATTAATATTCTTTTTGAATATTTTAGAATCTGACAAAACTTATCCTACAGGGGCATCGTGCGCTACATGCTTTATCTCATCGAGCAGTGCATCCACCCACGCATCCTTATCCTACCAACAGCTTTAGTATCGGTTGCACCCACCAGCCGGGACTAAAGGTTACCCACACGTCCTTATCCCACCGACAGCTTTAGTCTCGGTTGCACCCACCAGCCGGGACTAAAGGTTAGATGGATTCCCGCGCCACTGTGTTCCCGCATATTTTCTTCCCGCACTTTCCACCGCTTCCCGCCTTCGTCTTCCCGCCATTTTTCACTATATATATGTAGGCTTGGCCTCCATTTACATATCACATCTAGACTCATATCTACAAACCTCATCACTCTCTTACATGGCTTCCATCGTATCTCTAACCCCCCAGGAGGCGGAGGCGCTTTGCGCCTCAAACTACCCCTGCCCGCCGGGCTACTGCGTCCCCACCGGCTGGATGCTGAGCGTCGGAGGCGTACCGGTCCCTCCTGTCCCTCTAGGTGTGGCGCGCCAGATGGCCATCACGAACCACTACTACTTCGAGCTCACACCAGAGCAGCGGAGGAATCCCCAGTGGCATCCGGACTACAGCCCGACTTGGGACGCCTTCTTCATCAATCGGCGTGAGAGTGCGCTTGCCAGGCACGAGGAGGACGGCCCGCCTCGTTCGAACTTCAACGAGGCCGGCCGTCGGCTGTGGTGGCGCGGCCGGACTCTCCAGAGCGTCATGGCCTACCGTGGCCCCCGCCTGCGCTACCCTCAGTCTCAGCCCACGCGTGCTCACCCGCCAAGGTACCCTAGATTGTTGAGATCCACCGTTGCCATTCCGTACTGCTCGTCCAACTTTACCCCGCCTCCTGTCATCTTCACCCATTTGCACCGAAACAAAGGAACCTTAAAGTTAGGTCCATAATCAAGCTCCCATATCTCCTCTATGTAACCATAATATATGTCCGTTCGCCCTTTGCCAGTTACTGCATCAAAGCGGACACCACTATTTTGGTTGGTGCTTTTTTTATCTTGAGCGACCGTGTAAAATGTATTCGCATTTATCTCGTACCCTTGGAAAGTCAATATAGTCGAAGATGGTAATTTGGCCAGCAAGTACAACTGCTCTTCAACAACAGTGTCATTCATGAGACGTCTTTGCAACCAAACGCCGAAAGTCGCCATGTGGAGCTGTAAAACAAAGGACTCAGGCTCCCCTGGGTTTGCTTGGCGTACAATATTCTTGTATTCCTCACTGTACGGAGCCACCAAGAGGGAATTTTGTAGAACGGTGTAGTGTGCTTGAGTCAACGAATGACCATCCCTACATATCATTGGTTTCTTTCCGATCGTGCCTTTTCCACTAAGTCTCCCCTCATGACGCGATTGAGGAAGACCAATCGGCTTAAGGTCGGGAACAAAGTCAGCACAAAACTCAATGACCTCCTCTGTTCCATATCCCTTGACGATGCTTCCTTCTGGCCTAGCATGGTTACGAACATATTTCTTTAAGACTCCCATGAACCTCTCAAAGGGGAACATATTGTGTAGAAATACAGGGCCGAGAATGGAAATCTCTTTGACTAGGTGAACCAGGAGGTGCGTCATAATATTGAAGAACGATGGTGGGAACACCAGCTCAAAGCTGACAAGTCATTGGGCCACATCATTTTGTAACTGTGGTAGATCTTCTGGATTGATTACCTTCTGAGATATTGCATTGAGGAATGCACATAGCTTCACAATTGCTAGTCGAACATTTTCCGGTAGAAGCCCCCTCAATGCAACTGGAAGCAATTGCATCATAATCATGTGGCAGTCATGAGACTTTAGGTTCTGGAACTTTTTCTCTGCCATATTTATTATTCCCTTTATATTCGATGAGAATCCAGCCGGGACCTTGATACTGTTCAGGCATTCAAAAAAGGTGATCTTCTCTTCTTTAGTAAGAGCGTAGCTAGCGCGACCTTGAAACAATTCCGGATGTCAGTCTTCTGGGTCTTTCACACGTTGCAGGTCCTGTCGAGCTTCCTTTGTATCTTTTGTCTTCCCATACACACCCAAGAAGCCTAGCAGGTTCACGCAAAGATTCTTTGTCACATGCATCACGTCGATTGCAGAGCGAACTTCTAGGAATTTCCAATACTCAAGCTCCCAAAATATAGATTTCTTCTTCCACATGGATGCGTGTCCGTCTGCGTCATGCGGAACAGATTGTCCGCCAGGACCCTTTCCAAAGATTACTTCTATATCTTTGACCATATCGAATACATCATCACCAGTATTTTCCTTAGGTGGGTCTTGGTGATCTGCCTTACCGTTGAAATGCTTACCTTTTTTTCTTACGGCATGAATTTTGCTAAGAAATCGACGGTGCGATATGTACACATTCTTCTTACAATTAGCTAAATATATACTTTCAGTCTCTTGTAAACAGTGTGTGCATGCCTTGTATCCCTTGTTTGTCTGTCCTGAAATGTTACTAAGAGCAGGCCAATCATTGATTGTAACGAACAGCAACGCTCGTAAGTCAAATTCCTCTTGTTTGTGCTCATCCCACACACGTACGCCTGGTTTGGCCCACAGTTGTAAAAGTTCATCAACTAATGGCCTTAGGTACACATCAATATCGTTGCCGGGTTGCTTCGGACCTTGGATGAGCACTGACATCATAATGAACTTCCGCTTCATGCACAACCAAGGAGGAAGGTTATAGATGCATAGAGTCACGGGCCAGGTGCTATGACTGGAGCTCTGCTCCCCAAAAGGATTGAAGCCATCTGTACTTAGACCAAACCGTATGTTCCTTGCGTCACCTGCAAAATCTTTAAACTTATTGTCGATCTTTCTCCATTGTGACCCATCAGCAGGGTGTCTCAACATCCCGTCTGACAAACGGTCCTCTTTGTGCCATCGTAATAACTTGGCATGCTCTTTGCACCGAAACAAACGTTTCAACCGTGGTACTATAGGAGCATACCACATCACCTTGGCAGGAACCCTCTTTCTGGGGGGCTCGCCCTCAACATCACCAGAGTCATCTCCTCTGATCTTATACCGCAATGCAGTGCATATCGGGCATTCAGTCAAATTCTCATAGTCACCACGATAGAGGATGCAGTCATTAGGACATGCATGTATCTTCTGAACCTCTAAACCTAAAGGGCAGACAATCTTCTTGGCTTCGTACGTACTGGTGGGCAATTCATTATCCTTTGGAAGCATATTCCTCATCATTTTCAGCAACTTTTCAAATCCGGAGTCAGATAGACCTTCCTCTCCTTATTAGTTTCGTATTCTCTCCGTGCATCAGCAATGGTCCGACCGAGATCATCAGGGGCCTCATCATGTGTCTCTCCTTCAGCTTCCCCTTCAGCTCCCCCTTCAGCTTCTCCCATGAAAGTATCACCATATTCAGGGAATCCAGGATAGTTGTCATCATCCTCTTCTTCATTGTTTTCCATTGTAACACCTCTTTCTCCATGCTTGGTCCAACAATTGTAGCTGGGCATGAAACCGTGCTGAAGCAGGTGCACGTGAAGGGTTCTTGATGAAGAGTAATTCTTCGGATTCTTACACGCACTACATGGACAGACAACAAAACCATTCCGCTTGTTCGCATCAGCCACACGGAGGAAATCCTGCAAGCCCTTAATGAACTCGCTTGAGACTCGGCTACCGTACATCCATTGCCGGTTCATCTGCATTATTATATAAGTATATAATAAACCAAATTAATATAAGTAATAAACTCACATTGCATATAAATCATATATACTCCCACATTACTCTCTAACGTTACAAAAATTATTGCAAATAAATCCTACTCAAAAATTATTATTGTAAATCACATAAGCTCATAATTACTACCACATTACTTTCTAACATTAATTACTCCACAAATCCCTCTATTTTATTGAGCATAAAAAGAGCTATATATGTGCATGACAAATTTCTACTTCATACTCATTTTGGTCAACATACAAGTACACCACCTCTACACATGTGCAAACTAAGTAATTAATTTAAGCTCAAATGCTATATAAATCAAATTAACTCCCATAATTACTCCCAAATTATAGCCACAAATCTCACCACATCTAGAGCATTATATGAGCTAAATTAGCAATTAAAGATGAGAGAGTAAAGTTGCTAACCTTTTGAACCAATTAGATAGATGAAATAACTCAAAATCTTGGATTATTTTGATAAAAAAATCGGGCATGACCTCTCCACTCAATCCAAGCTTCCGACCACCATTGGTGTACTGGCAGGCTCAGGGGAAGAGAAGCTGGATTTTGTAGGCGACGGTCTTTAGTCCCGGTCCATGTTAAAGGCCGGGATTAAAGGTCACCCTTTAGTCCCGGTCGCTAACACGGGCCGGGACTAAAGGCCGCCGCCCGTGGGGTTCCCGCCCGCCAACCCTTTAGTCCCGGTCCGTGTTAACGACCGGGACTAAAGGTCCATTACGAACCGGGATTAGGTGCTGGCCGTGCCCAGCGGCACGAACCGGGACTAATGCCCCTTTAGTTCCGGCCCATTTTGTTTGGGGACTAAAGGTGGCGGATAGAAGCCTCTTTTTCCACTAGTGTTTCAGTGTGCGTCTGCGTGGGGGCAATATTGTGTGGTGATCGCATGTGCAATTACGGTGTGGGTCCGCAACTCGTGAAAAGGGGTACAGAAATGATAAAACAGAAACACCCTGCCCCAACACTCATTTATACGAAAAAGAGGTATTTTAAAACGGCATATTGCATGTCACTATCCGGCTAGAAAATTTGAACATATATACCTTCACGTAGAAACTCTTGTAACAATGCATTTGATATGGCTTTTTGATTCTAGGAAGAAATTAACTGATACCTACCAGCAAGACAATGCATATGTATGAACCTGTTTTCTCAAGCCGAGCAAAAAAAAAATTTGAGTTCCAAAATATCATAATAAGAAGAAACACCAATTTACCGTACGGTGCTTCCATTCGGCGGGTGGTGTTGGAAACCAAGAGGCGGCGTTTACTTAAGAGTTCCTAACTCCTAAGGTTGGGTATGAAGAAATACATGTGCTTAGGAATTAGCCAGCGTGGACTTTTCTTTTTTGTAACATAGATGATGACCTAGGCATTCCTTAGGCCGAGCTGTATTCGGGCTAAGTCTACAAACCTCGACCTAAAAGCAAGGCCCATGCCTAGCCCAGGCCCGAAGCAGGGAAATTAACTCTAATTTTTGCATTACACGATTACAGTATATCATTTTAGGGAGGAAGTCATATAAAATACACCTATTTTCTGCATAAAAAAGAAATATACGTTTTACGGGCCTAGTTCAGGCTTTCAGGTTAGGCTCAAGTTGAGCCGTCCATGCTAAAACAAATGCTTAAATAGGTTCATAATATCAACTAAAATAAATTTAAAAAATGTAAGAGTGTTCTCAATTTACCAACATTATAAAACCTAGGATGTGTGTTGCAACTTGCAAAATTATGTATAAAAAGAGAAATTTTGAATTTAACTTAATGTGACACCATCTTTTAAAAAAGAGTAAATTCCTCTTTTTACCCCCCTAGTTTTACATTTGTGGCACCCAATGACTCCATTTTATGATAACTTATCCATATTGCCCCTTTAAATGAAACTTGGCAGGGCCACACCCGCGAACACACCAATCACTAAGGCCATGTTTGGCAGAGGCGTTTTGACAGGGATAATCGGTATTATTCCAGCTCAACCTAAAAATATTAGTATATAAAATAAAACTGAAATACATAAGAAGAAAAAAAACACTTATGTCAGCCATGACGTCACCCAACATCTTCCTGGCGTCCATCATGCTGACGAACGCGTCCATCACGCGGACGATTCTATTCGAGCGTGATTTTCTCTTGAACTTAATTCCCGATAATTTCGGCCATCAATTGCTTTCTGGTTTGTTCCTATAAATTCCCCTCAACCTCCTCTCTATTCCCCCTCTGTTTTCCTACAGCCTCGGCCGTCAGGCTGCTCCAATTTCTGCTCGAGTTTCTGCAGATGCCGATGACCGTCGTTGATGATTCTGGTGAGATAGGACCTCCCCGCACCTCCTATCTTGGTCTATTTTTCGTATATCTTTCCAGAGAGTGTCCCAAGGGATAGGTTCTTGATTGACAATAGCATAATCTGTGTCTACAGATCTCGATGAGCAATTCCAGCAAGAGAAGCGGAGTAACCTCGTCGTCGACCTCTGACGGTCACCGCCGATAGTCGCACTACAGCCGAACCTCGTCGTCGTCTAAGGAAGTAGGAGTCAACACTGATCATATGGGGGTGACCGCCATGAACTGCCGCACACCCTCGTGTACCTCTCTGTCGCTGGAGATCACCAGAACGCGGCCATCGATTACACCCGAGCTGGCCACGGTCGTCATCCCGAACGCTGGCCCGACTCAAACCCATGGTATGTACTGGACCTAGTATGATTTGATCTTTAACGTATGGTGCATGAATAGATCAGTTGTAATCTCAGCCTATACTATTTTGTCAGACGTGTTTTTTATCACGCACGGCCGAGTACTGAACGATCGATCGGTGCGTTTGGTGCTAGCTCGTTCACATAATAAAATTTGTAAATTTTATATTCCTCAATTTAGAGATCGGTTCTCGATGGTTGTTCTTGCATTAAGTTTGTAATTAAATCTTCTACAACTTTCGTGTAGAAAGTTTTTCCATCCGAGCAACTTTTTTAGACGACTTTTTGGACGCCATTAAAATTTAACCGTGAAATATTTAATCGTGTAAAATTAATATCTTTTGATCTGTTTATCGAAATCGTGCAAAAATTATACCCTTGAACTCATAAAAATATGAACAACATATTAGAATGATAAAATTTGACTTTTGAACTATTTCAAAATATGTGATTTTGAGTATTTTTCATCGTAGGTTTAATTCTATAAATAATTTCAACATAGTTCCTTTTGAAAAAAAATTGTCAAATGAAAATATCTATGTGTCGTGGGAATTTGGAGACAGTAGCCATGGGTAGGCTTATCGGAGGGGCTCGACGGTGGAGACGATGGGCCCGGCTCGGGATTATGCCTACTTAGACACCACGGTTTACCCAGGTTCAGGGCCCTCCCGGGTGGAGGTGAAACCCCTACTTCCTGCCTGCTTCGTATTGTTTAGACAGTATTGATTACAATGCTCCTCGAGCTGTTCAGGCTAGAGGAGGAAGAAGAAGATCGCATCCCCCCAGACTAAGGGTCCAGGCCCCCTTATATAGGCAGGGGCCTGGTTACAGGTTGGGTAACGATTCGGCCGGCTGCCGGCTCCTCGGCGGCGGCGTCCTTGGCGTGATCTTCTGGACCTGCTCTGGCAAAGGCACTTTATAAAGTGTCTTTCCCCTGGGCCGGCATCTGGAGGGCATATCCCTTCTCTTTTGCCTCGGATCCTGTCGTGGGGAAGGGTCTTCGATCTCTCATTGGCTGAGGCCGGTCGTGGCGGGCGTCATTCCGTCCTTGGCCTCTCTCGCTCCTGTCGGGGCCGACCTACTTTCGGCCAGACAACCGTTGGGAAGCTTTGTCTTTATCGCCCGGCTCCAGTTCTCCTCGGTGGAGTCGTCAGTCGGCTGCTGGCGCAGCCGGCACTTCGGGCGGAACCGGTCTTCTCGTGCTGAAGCCGTGGGGACTCCTGGGACGCTAGCCGGCATATTGCTCGGCCTGTGGTACGCCCCATAAGTCATCCCCACGATACTAGCCCCCGAAACTGGCGAAGTCTCATGGACTGGCATGGAGCTTCGGCGGGTTCCTCTTCTCGCCGAAGTCTTGCTTGCTCTTATCGAAGTCCCAGGATTTCTGGTCCGGCTTGGCCGCTCTAGTCATCGAGGTTGAGTCTTGCGGAGTTCTCCCGGCCGTCTCGAGACGAGCCGGTTCCAAGATGCGACCCGGCTGGCGGCCGCGAGCCGGCGTGCTGCCTCCTGGGAACTTGCGCCGCTTCGGGTCTTGTTCCCACGCGGCGGCCGGCGCAGCGCGCCAGTGGCCGGTCTTGTCATTTTGACCCTTCGGCCACCGCAATGATTCCGGTAGACGTCATGTAACGAAACGGGGCTGGCGTCAGCGATGCGTCCCATCGAAGCGCCACGCGTACGATTTAATTGCATTAAACCGGCTCGGCTTTTCGTGTCTTGCCAGTCCTTAAATCTCGGAGCTCTCGAGGGTTTTCTTCACTCCCGAGCGCCTCCATTCCTTCGCCCCATCAAACCGTCGCCCCCGCTACTCCCGCATCGATCTCGATGTCGTCGCTCGGGGCAACTAGCGAAACCGGGGCCGGAGCCGGCGATGGGCCGGGCGGGCACGAGCGTGGTCGCCCGCTCGGAGGTCAGGACGGGGCCAGAGGCCTGGCAGCGAGGCCGCCAGTGCCGTGGCCGCGGCCGCCGCCGAGCCTTTCGGGGCTGGCCGCTCCACCGCCGTCGCCGCGGCCCCCGGTGGGACTGTTGCTGCGGCCGCCGGCGGCGCCGTAGTCCCCGCGGCCGCGACCTCCATCGCCGGTCTCACTGGAACACCCCTGGAAGCGGCGGCCGCCCTCGTCGGTGCCGCGATGGCATTCGGGGCCGCCCCTCCGGGCCTCGCTGGCTTGAGTGTCGGCGGCTCCTCCAGCGCGGCCGCCAAAAAGGTGCGAACGCCGCCGCCGCGCCCGCCGACCAAACAGCGGCTCTCCTACGTCCCGAAGCACGGGTTCGCCACTGCCATGGTGCCCCTGCTAGCCGGGAGTAAGGAGCGCCTTTCGCTCCCTGCCAGCTTCGTCGGCGCGATGGGGAAGAACCCCCCCAACGAGCTTCATGATTGAAGATGGCAGCGGCGGACAGCCGCTGTACGACGTCGAGGTTCTCCACGACGAGGAGGGGAAGAGCTACCTCACCGGGGGGTGGGAGCGGTTCTTCACCGACTATGGCCTGGAGCGGGGATGGTCTCTCATCTTGACCCACCGCGCCAGGTCACCCATCCTCTGCGTCCGCGTCGTCGACGGCTCCGGCTGCGCCCGCGCCTTCTTCCCCTGGCCGTGATCGGCGAGCGCCTTCGAAGCCCCTTCCTTGACGGTAACATCGTCAACAGGAATCTAGGGGTTGGGAGGGGGAGTCCTTTTGATGTTTCGGCCCATAGCGTGGCCTACATTATGTAACCGCCAGCCATATAACTAAGAACTCTTTTAATTTTCTGTGAATATTTGCTTGTTCTTCTTCATTTGCTGTGTAAATGCTCTTGCATGAGACTATCTTCTGCTTGTGCCGTAACGCCGAGACGATTCTCCGGCTAGGATCTTTCCTTGATGGAATTGTTGACACGCGAATCCGTAGATAGGGACCGCGATGGTCACTGGTTTGCGCAAACTCCTCGGGCAAGATCTTCCAGCCTTAGCGCAGAAGGAGCGGTGCTTCTGCTGGCCGGCTCTGGGAAGGGCGGACTAGCTCCGGCTCCAGCGCGGATGGAACGGACTAGAGCCGGCACGTTTCCTTTCCCGGGCCTTCGCACGTTCCTTGCTGGCTCTAGCCACTGCTATGCGAGTGTTAGGTTTCGATTTCGTTGCTCGTTTGCTGATCATGTCGCAGCGCCAACTGATCGGACAGCCGGCGAGGTACTGGAGCCGGCCCACTTCTGAGGGCCCATTCCCTTTCCCCCTAGCCCCCGTGTTTTGGGGTAGCTGGACTAACAGCTAGCTCGAAACTAACTTTTTGCGAACGATGCCAACGCCAAGCAAGGCAGCTCTAGCTTCGAACCTCTTGGGCATGGCTTCTCAGCCCAGACGTCGAGAGACTGTGACTATCAACCACTCGCTGGGCTTGCCTTGGTCCGGTTCCCTCAACTTTTTCCTTAATCTTCCCACCCTTCGGCCCTTCTACCCCCAACCGGCAGCCTGGTGCCGGTTGGTCTCCCTTGGGCCGGCAGCCGAATGCCGGCCTAGCGTGGGAGCGTGCCGCGGAGTGAGAAGTAGTACTTTAGTCTATCGGGCCCCCGACTCGTGCTAGCCAATGCTTAGTTAACAGACACTGCCCTTAATGCCTGGTTGAGCGATTTTTCTATCGTTTACGGTTCTGCTCTGCGGCTTTCCTTCGTATGTGGCCTGCCGGCTCCTATCCGTCCGGCTGCGCGGAGCCGAAAGGTGGAGGTTGGGCTCAAGACCTTCTTCATACGTAGTACTCGTCCGGCTGGCGAGAAGTCAATCATTTTTTGGGGCTGCCGGCTGTGGCTCGGTGCCCGGAGCCGGCTGCCAGTCTAGTGAATAACGCAGGAAGCAAAACATACACGAAGTGTTTTCCTCGGAGCCGGTCGTAACTGGCCGCTCCTTTTTCCTTTATTCATTGACACATTTTTCGGGGTACAAGCTTTTGCCTTAGCAGAAGAAAGGTCTTAGGAGACTGACATTCCAGGGACGCCCCGTCTCCTTGTCAGAGTTATCTGCCTTGTTCTTTCTGGGCTCTTGTGCGTCGATGAGGTAATATGCCCCATTGCCTAGCACCCGGCTGACAATGAATGGTCCCTCCGAGGGAGGAGACAGCTTGTGCATGCCCTTAGTGCTTTGGACCAGCAGGAGTACGAGATCTCCTTCGTGAAACGCGAGTGGGCAAATTTTTCGGCTGTGGTATCGTCGCAGCTGCTGCTGGTAGAGCGCTGATCTGGCCAGAGCTTGTTCTTGTGCCTCCTCGAGGAGGTCGACGCCATCTTCACAAGCTTCTTTTGCTTGCTTCTTTGTGTACTGGACGATTCTGGGCGCATCGAACTCGATATCCGTGGGCAACACCGCTTCTGCTCCATAGACCAGGAAGAAAGGTGTGAAGCCAACAGAGTGATTTGGAGTGGTGCGCAGGCTCCAGAGCACTGAAGGTAGCTTCTCGACCCAACAGCCAGCTGAGCGTTCGAGAGGCTCGACCAGCCTTGGTTTGATGCCGGCTAGGATCAGCCCATTTGCCTTCTCCACTTGCCCGTTTGTCTGCGGGTGCATCACTGACGCTAAGTCCAGCCGGATGCCTTTCTGGCCACAGTAATCAGCAAAGACTCCCTTCGCAAAGTTTGTCCCATTGTCGGTGATGATGCTGTGGGGAACTCCATATCTTGTGATGATCTCGTTGAAGAACTTGATTGTGGACGAGCCGTCGAGTTTCTTGATTGGCTTGGCTTCGATCCACTTGGTGAACTTGTCCACAGCAACCAACAGATGCGTCAAGCCCCCGGGTGCAGTCTTGAATGGCCCTACCATGTCTAGGCCCCAGACAGCGAACGGCCAGGTGAGCGGGATGGTCTTGAGGGCTGCCGCTGGAGTGTTTATGTGCTTGGAGAAGCGTTGGCAACCGTTGCACTGCTTCACCAGCTGCTCTCCATTTTGCTTGGCCGTTGGCCAGTAGAAACCATGGCGGAAGGCCTTGGCCACCAAGGCTCTGGAAGATGCGTGATGCCCGCACTCCCCTTGGTGTATCTCTCTTAGCAGCTCTATCCCTTCTTCCGGCTCGATGCACTTCTGGAAGATGCCTGACACACTGCGCTTGTACAGATCACTGTTGATGATGGTGTATGCCCCAGCTCGACGTTGAATTCGCCTAGCTTCCGCTTCGTCTTGCGGCAAGTCCCTAGTGATGAGGTAGTTGGAGAATGGCTCCGCCCAGGAAGGTATCTCCCGTATGTGGAAGACACTGGCGACCAGAGGATCAGCAGCCCCCGGGTCCGTCGTTGTGCCGGCTTCATCTGATTGTCCGGCTGGGGGAGCGGGCGTGGAGCCGGCAGTCCCCTTGTCCTTCGTCGAGCCGGCCGCGCTGGGCTGGCCGGCTGCCTCCTTCAGCCCCGAGACGGCAGCCCCCGGTTCCGGTGGCGGTACCTGAGCTGGGGCTGGGTCTCCAGGCACGTAGATGGATATGGACTCCGACGAAGGTTTGATAGACGGTTTGTGGATGATCTCCAGGAACACCCCAGCTGGGATATCCTGCTTGGTGGAGCCGATCTTGGACAACCGGTCTGCTTCCTCGTTGTTTGCTCTGGGGACATGGTGGAACTCACAGCCCTCGAAGAATCCGCTGAGCTGCTGCACGTAGAAGCGATAGGAGGCAATGTTGGCATCCTTGGCGTCCCAATCCCTTGAGACCTGGTGCGTCACTAGGTCGGAGTCTCCGAAACAGAGGATCCTCCTGATGCCGATCTGCTTGCCATCTTGAGCCCATGTACCAGGGCTTCGTACTCAGCGACGTTGTTCGACGCACGGAAGTGCATCTGCAGCATGTACTGCAGCTTGTCTCCCTTGGGAGAGGTGAGGACGACGCCGGCTCCCAAGCCCCCGAGCAGCTTGGAGCCATCGAAGTGCATGCGCCAGTGGGTGGAGTCTGGAGCCGGCGGCAGGTACTGGTGCTCTCCCCAGTCAGCGAAGAAATCCGCTATGATCTGCGACTTGATCGTCGTCCTGGGCTTGTACTGAATGGTATGAGCTGCGAGCTCAATCGCCCATTTGGCCACTCTTCCCGACGCGTCCTTGCACCCGATGATCTCCGAGAGCAGAGTGGTGCTCACCACCGTGATTGGGTGCTCCTCAAAGTAGTGCTTCAGCTTCTTGGCCGCCATGTACACGCCGTACACGACCTTCTAGTAGTGCGGGTAATTCTGCTTGGAGAGAGTGAGCATCTCACTCAGGTAGTACACCGGGCGCTGAACCGGTAGCTCTTTGCCTTCCTCGGTGCGCTCCACCACGATCATGACACTGATGACTCGCGGAGTAGCCGCGATGTAGAGCAGCATTGGCTCTCGCGGAGCCGGCGTAGCCAAGATTGGCGCGGTAGACAAGGCTCGCTTGAGGTCGTTGAAGGCGTCATCAGCACGCTGGGACCAAACAAAGTGGTATGTCTTCTTCATCAGCTGGTACAGCGGCATGGCCTTCTCCCCGAGCCGGCTGACGAACCGGCTAAGCGAGGCCAAGCAACCAGCAAACTTCTGCACATCTCTAAGCTGGGTGGGCTTCTCTAGGGCCTCGATGGCTTTTATCTTTGAGGGGTTAGCCTCGATCCCTCGCTGGGAAACGATATAACCTAGGAGCTGTCCAGACGGCACACCAAAGGTGCACTTCTCAGGATTGAGCTTCATGCGATAGCGCCGTAGGTTGGCAAAGGTCTCCTTGAGGTCGTCCAGGAGCGTGCCACTCTGCTTAGTCTTCACCACCACGTCGTCCACATAGGCGTGCACGTTCCTCCCAATCTGCCCCTGCAGACATCACTGCATGGTTCGCTGGTAAGTGGCTCCAGCGTTCTTCAGGCCGAACGGCATGGTAACGTAGCAATAGGCTCCACATGGGGTGATGAAGGAGGTCTTGATCTGATCCGGCTGGAAGAGCGGGATCTGGTGGTAGCCTGAATAGGCATCCAGGAAGGATAGCAGGTCACAGCCAGCTGTGGAATCGATCACCTGGTCGATGCGTGGTAACGCAAATGGATCCTTGGGGCAAGCCTTGTTGAGGCTGGTGTAGTCAATACACATTCGCCAAGTGTTGTTCTTCTTCAGGACCAAGACTGGGTTCGCAAGCCAATCAGGGTAGAACACCTCCATGATAAAGCCGGCTGCAAGGAGCCAGGCGATCTCCTCGCCAATAGCTTTCCTCTTCTCTTCTGCAAAGCGTCGCAATGGTTGCTTGACCGGCTTGGCATCCGGCCTGACGTTGATTGAGTGCTCAGCCAGCTCCCTCGGCACACCTGGCATGTCCTTTGGAGACCATGCAAAGATGTCCCGATTCTCATGGAGGAAGCTGGTGAGCTCACTTTCCTATTTAGCAGAAAGGCCGGTGCCGATGATGACGTACTTGGATGGATCGCTCTCGTCCAACAGGATCTTCTTGGTGTCGTTAGCCGGCTTGAACTGCTCCACCGGCGACTGGCGAACCGGCACATCTTGCTGGGCCAGCTCCACGCGATGTAGAAGCTTCCACTTCTCTTCGGCGATAACCAGTGCCTCTGCCAGTTGTGAGCTCTCCTTTGCACAGGCCAGGGACTTATTGAAGCTTCCCGATACAGTGATCACGCCTCTGGGTCCTGGGAGCTTCATCTTCAGATAGGCGTAATGTGGCACCGCCATGAACTTGGCCAGGGCTGGACGGCCAAACAGCGCGTGGTAGGGACTGCTGATGTCCACCACCTCGAACCAGATAGGCTCGCGGTGGCTATTCCCCTTCTTTTCGAAGAGAACCTCCAGCTGCACCTTACCCAAAGGGGTGCAAGAATGCCCAGGCACGATGCCATGGAAGGTGAGCCGGCTCGGTTTCAGCTGAGCAAGCGGGATGCCCAACTTCTCCAGAGAGCTCCGGTAAAGAAGGTTGATACTACTACCGCCGTCGATGAGCACGCGGGAGAACCGGCACATGTGCGTATCAGAGCACACAACTGGGTCTAGAACCAAAGCGTATTCTCCAGGGCTGGGCATTAGCCGCGGATGGTCCTCGCGCCCCCAGGTGATGGCTGCCTCAGACCAGTGCATGAACTGGGGCTCTGCAGGCATTACGGCGTTCACCTCTGCCTCATGCCAAAGGTCGTTCCTTTTATCCTTGCCGGGGGTAGTGAAGATATGATATTGCTCAACATCCGCCGGGAAGTCATCGTCTTGGTCCGGCTCGCATCCAGCCGGGCCTTGCTGTTGGTCCTCCTGACCCCCAGCCGGTTGCGCTTGCGACGCACCAGGAATCTGCCGAGCGCGCTGCTCCAGCTCTCTCATGAAACGGCACTGACGCGTGGAGTGGGTCGCTTCCTGCCCGGGGAGGTGTGAAACTTACACGGCTGATCAAGTGCGGCATCGAGGGTGTACTTGCCCTCTTTGCGCCCATGACCGCTTCCGGCAGCCCCCGGGCCTCCTTGGTCAGAAGCCGCTCGCTTTGAGCTAGCAGATCCTCTGGGGTGCGTCTCGACATGGTCAAGCCATAGGTGGATGTGCAATGCCGATGGGCGAGCCTGGGACTCCGACCCTGGCGCTGGCACCAGGATCTGGCGTGGCCTGCCTGCTCCGCCACCTTGCTGAACGTGGCGGCCTTGGGCGTTGCCGCTCGGGACATGGCCGCCTCGTCCGCGCCCTCCGCGGCCCCGGCTTGCCGATGGCGACCGCTGGATCTTGCTGGGGACGGCGGTAGCGAAGCTGCGCTGTAGATCGCGAGCGAGCTTGGTCGGTGCGTCTCCATGCACGTCGTAGAACTCGCTGAGCGTGGTACTTGCGCGGCACCGGTTGGCCTCGTCCTCTGCCACCTTGCTGAGGAGGACGAGGCGCGTCTGCTCCAGGGCCTCGGCGACCCGGGCGGGGTTGATGACGCGGTCGAGGGGAGCGCGCAGGTCCACCACGGAGACGTCCGGGGCGTCCTGCTCTGGGAGTGGAGCATCTTGCTCCTGTGGAAGAAGGCGTCTGGGCGACGGGCGCTCGGGGCGCAGAGAGTCGCCGCCCTCCTCTTCTCCCAGGGCCATCACCTCGACCATGGCGCCAAGGCTGCCGCTTTCACCGCAGCTTGAGCCTCCGTCGCAAAGGGAGTCGAAGACGTCGGTCACTTCCTCCGGGAAGGGCTTGGCGACGTAGAAGTGGTGGCTGCCGACGTCGAGGAAGGAGCCACTGTTGCCGAAGCCGTTCTCGAAGTGGGACAAGTTGTCGCTGACGCAGTCGAAGGTGCCGAACCTCCAGACGAGGCTGGAGGCGACCTTCTCGCCGAGCGCCGATGAGGGTCCCGGCCGGAACTTGACTCCGCTCGTCGCCGCGCTTTGCCCCACGGTGGGCGCCAACTGTCGTGGGAATTTGGAGACAGTAGCCATGGGTAGGCTTATCGGAGGGGCTCGACGGTGGAGACGAGGGGCCCAGCTCGGGATTATGCCTACTGAGACACCACGGTTTACCCAGGTTCAGGGCCCTCCCAGGTGGAGGTGAAACCCCTAATTCCTGCCTGCTTCGTATTGCTTAGACAGTATCGATTACAATGCTCCTCGAGCTGTTCGGGCTAGAGGAGGAAGAAGAAGATCGGATCCCCCCAGACTAAGGGTCCAGGCCCCCTTATATAGGCAGGGGCCTGGTTACAGGTTGGGTAACGATTTGGCTGGCTGGCGGCTCCTCGGCGACGGCGTCCTTGGCGTGATCTTCTGGCCCTGCTCTGGCAAAGGCACTTTATAAAGTGCCTTTCCCCTGGGCCGGCATCTGGAGGGCATATCCCTTCTCTTTTGCCTCAGATCCCATCGTGGGGAAGGGTCTTCGATCTCTCATTGGCTGAGGCTGGTCGTGGCGGGCGTCATTCCGTCCTTGGCCTCTGTCGCTCCTGTCGGGGCCGACTTACTTTCGGCCAGACAACCGTTGGGAAGCTTTGTCTTTATCACCCGGCTCCAGTTCTCCTCGGTGGAGTTGTCAGCTGGCTGCTGGCGCAGCCGGCCCTTCGGGCGGAATCGGTCTTCTTGTGTTGAAGCCGTGGGGACTCCTGAGACGCCAGCCGGCATATTGCTCGGCCTGTGGTACGCCCCATAATTCATCCCCACGACACTATGTACCAAGAATTTGTGCATTTTCATGAAGTCCTAATAACCATCTAATAATACCTATGACTTAGTGAAAAAAATTCTCCTCGCTCTCGATGCCTAAGTGCAAAACCTATCAACTATGTCTTATCCAAAAACTTATAAGTAGTTGACTCTCAATCCCATCCGCCACGACCAAGTCCGAAGAAAGGGAAAGTCGGAAGAGAAGGCCAATCCAAAGAGAAGGCAAGGGGAATCAAGATGCTCCATGAGAAGTGACTTCAGAAGAACAAGATGTCTCATTACTTAGAAATTATCTAACTTCTCAACCCAACCCTGCGACACAAAACTTCCAAGACTTAGAAAGTTTCAACGACGGCGATGAGCTACGCGCCAATTCAAGGAGAAGATATTCGAAGATGCAAGACAAGAAGTCCACGACAAGAAGTTCAGGGAGAAGAAGAAGATGATGATACGAATGAGAAATTTCACGCCTCAAGATTTAGTCTAAGTATTTCTATCTCGTCTCAAGACCATGGAGAAGAAGCACGAAGAAAATACCAAGTCTGAAGAAAGGGCAAATAGAAGAGAAGACAGTCTAAAGAGAAGATAAGAAGAATCAAGATGCTTCAGGAGAAGGGACTCCAAAGAATGAGATGATGAGAGTGATGAACCAAATGACTTAGAATTTATATCTCTAACTTCTCAACATAATCCTAAGAATTGACTTGAGCTATTTTGCTAAGCGTTTGACACCCTCTAACATTTTAGAAAACCACATCAATCTTTAAAACTCTTGACTTAGCCATTCTCTCCATCCATATCAAGTCAACTTCATGCCACAATCTTTTGTCCAATTACCACTAAGACAATTGAAGACTAAGCTAAAACAAATAAAAACTTTTGTTTTCCTTGTTTGATTATGTTGCCTTGAATGGTGTGTTTATGTTGTGTTCTTTTCTATCTTATAGTTGTACGGAGAGCTCCGTGTGTTGATTAAGAGAAGTACAATCTTCAGAAAGTTACTAAGGCAAGTATCATTTTATGGTGTTTCTATCTTTTCTATACAAGTTTTGTGATTGTGAGTATAAGTGCGTGTGTAGGGTTAGGTTGTTATTCTGTTACACGAATGTGATGGGAATTAGCATCGTAAGGGCTTTGAGCCTGACTTGCTGACATGAGCAATAGAGAAACGGAGATTGACATGGTAAGGGCATGGAGCCTGACTTACTGACATGTACGATGGTGAAAAGAAGATTGGCATGGTAAGGGCATGGAGACTGACCTACTGACATGTACAATGGTGAAAAGAAGATTGGCATGGTAAGGACATGGAGCCTGACTTACTGACATGTACAATGGTGGAATGAAGATTGGCATGGTAAGGGCATGGAGCCTGACTTACTGACATGTACAATGGTGGAATGAAGATTGGCATGGTAGGGGATTTGAGCCTGACCTACTGACATGCACTACTAGGAAAACAGCTACCCGTAGCGCATCTATAATTGCTACCCGTAGCGCATGCCATCGCGCTGCCACTACCACGCCACTGGTAATGAATTACCCGTAGCGCACCACCAGCGTGCGCTACGGGTATCTATGTTACCCGTAGCGCATGCACGTTGTGCGCTACGGGTAATTGCTGGTGCGCTACGGGTATGTGCGTTAGGCGTAGCGCACCCCTTGTACCATGTGCTACGGGTATAGCATAATACCAGTAGCGCATCGTTTGTCAATGCGCTACGGGTATAGCATAATACCAGTAGCGCATCGTTTGTCAATGCACTACGGGTACAAACAAACCCGTGTAAGACACAAGCTTCTCTCTACCCTAGTGGCTTCGGCCAGCCTGCCTGTTCTAAACCTAGGAGTTCCAGGTTCGAGTCCTAGAACCCAAATTTTTTTGTTTTATTTTTTAATTAACTTTTTAGCATGTTATTACATTCTTATATATTATAATATATATTATAAAGTAAATAAGCACAAATAATATTTTTGTATCATGCCAAAAATACAAAAGTGATTGATAAATGATACAGAATATGAGTTACATGTCTAGTTTGGTCCGAAAATGGAAAAGTGATACATAATAATAATATGCCCACACACACGGTCAAGCTTGCTACCGTTTCACAATCTTTTTGCCCTTCTTTGTCAATGTTGAATAATTAAGCCCCGGAACCGCGAGACTTCTTCTCTTGAACGGTAGACCTTTAGGTTGGGTGGTCCGGCTTCTTCTTGTTGTGTATGGTTCATCGGCATCGCTTTCATCTTCCATCTTTGGGTCACCGTACATGTCAAAGTCTTGCTCATTGGCGACTCCATCCATTTCGATGATGTTCCTTTTGCCTCTTCTCACGACAACCCGGGTAGGCTTTGGCTTGCCAGTACCCATGGCTCATTTTTCGCGGTGACGTTTGCGCCGGCAGTCTTGGATTTGGCTTCGGGTATAACCATGGTGGTGAAATACCAGTCTTCTTTTACGACATTTTTGGCCCATCTAACACGAAACATCGGCACCTTCTCCCCAGCGTAGCTCAGCTCCTAGATCTCCTCGATCCTTCCGTAGTATCTTTGCTTGACATCACCGGTGTAGGCTTCCATCGTTACCCCTGAGTTCTGGTAATCGCAATTACTATCCTTTTCCTCAGTGCAAAATGTGTAGCCATTGATATCATATGCCTGATAGGTCATTAGACAGTGTTCAGCGCCTTGTGACAAGGCGAATATGAGTTTTTCTTCCTCGGAAGATTGCATTAGTGGGGGATTAGCTAGAATCTTGTCCTTCAACCAACGCGTGAAATTGGAGTTGTGCTCATTGATTATTGCTCCTTCTGTCCTCTGCTCGCCCCTGTCACTATACTTATTCACAATAAAGCTTTTGTGCTCTTCTACCCAAGGGTCGACCAGTTGCATGTGCTGTAGCGCGACTAGGTTTGCTCTATCAAAGTTGGCGCGTCCACCAGTGAAGTCGACATGCATTTCACGATGACCCTCGTGGTGACCCCATCCATCGATCCTGTCAAGGTGCTTGTTGACGGGCAGACCAATAGGGTTTTCGATGTTAAGATAATTCATGCAGAAGGAGATGCACTCTTCGGTCAGGAAGCCCTTGGCTATGCTTCCATCGGGACGTGATCTATTGCGAACGTATCCTTTGATGACACCATTCATCCTTTCAAACGGCATCATGCTGTGCGGGAACATCGGCCTGAGTTGGACGATATCCTCCACGATATGGACCAGCAGATGTACCATAATGTCAAAGAATGCGGGCGGGAAGTACATCTCAAGCTTGCATAGAATCACCATGATCTCTTCCTATAGCCTGCCAAGTTTCCTTAGGCTAATTGACTTCTGAGAGATGACGTCAAAAAAGTTGCAGAGGCCAAACAATGTTTGGCGGACGTGCTCGCCCATTATTCCTCGAATTGCAACCGGAAGTATCTGTGTCATCAGCACGTGACAGTCGTGAGACTTTATCCCGCTGAACTTCTGCTTTGCTTTGTCTAGGTATCTACTTATCTTGCCCGAGTAACCGTAAGGAACTTTGACTCCTAGGAGGCAGTTGAAAAACTGCTCGATCTCCTGAGGACTTAGAGTGAAGCACGAAGCGGGGCAGTGATAGTCGTTCCTCTTGGCCCTTTTTCCCTTACGATGACCTTCGGTCTCCTCATCATCATCGTCATCATCAGATCGTCCTAAGTGAAGGTCTTCCCTGATCTTCATAAATGCCAAGTCGTGCCTTGCTTTCGGTCCGTCTTTGGTCCTATCAGGCATGTTGAGAATGGTGCCAAGCAGACTCTCGCACACGTTTTTGGTGATATGCATGACATCAAGGCTATGGGGCATGCGGAGGATCTTCCAGTAAGGCAGATCCTAGAAAACATACCTCCTTTTCCATACCTTCAGGAGCGGCTTGGGCGCCTTTCGCTTCTTTCCCGGTGCAGGGCACTCTGGCCAACTTGTCAACAACTCATCGATTTCCTCGCTGCTCCTTAGACATGGGGTATCTCGGAGCTCAAGTTTACCATTGAACAGATCTTTACGTTTTCTCCATGGGTCATCCTTGCGAAGCCACCTTCGATGCCCAAGGAACACGGTCTTCAAAGAACCGGGATCTTTTTGTAGCTGGTGATATGTTGTGTCATCCATGCACCGAATACAGGCACAATATCCGTGGACCACCTGCCCCGAGACATATCCGCAACCGAGATAGTCATGCACCGTCGTGACCAACGCGGCTCTCATAGGAAAATAATCTTGTGCGATGGCGTCCCACGTATTGGGTGGTGTGTCCCATAACATGGCTAGTTCCTCTGTCAACAGACCGAGATACAGTTGGATGTCGTTTCCCGGTTGTTTTAGACCTTGAATTAGCATAGTCATTTGTATGTACCTCCTCTTCATGCACAGCCAGGGGGTAGGTTGTACATCCATACAAATACGGGCCAGGTGCTATGGGTGCTGCTCTGGCTGCCAAACGGATTGAGTCCATCGGTGCTCACACCCAACCTGACGTTCCTTGGATCATTACCAAATTCTGGGCACTCGATGTCCAATGCCTTCCACTGGCTAGCATCTGAAGGGTGTCTCAATATCATGTCCTCCTGATCATCATCGTCATCATCTTTTGGCTTCTTCCTTTCCGCGTGCCAGCGCATAAGCTTTGCTTCCTTAGGGTCTGTGAAATATCACTGTAGACGAGGAGTGATCGGAAAGTACCATACCACCTTTCGAGGAGCTTTCTTCCCACTCTTGTATCGAGATGCGCCGCACACCGGACATGTATTTCTCTCCGCATCTTCTCCCCGATAAATGATGCAATTATTAATGCAAGCATGGTATCTCACGTGAGGTAAATCAAGAGGGCACGCGATTTTCTTGGCCTCCTCGATACTAGTTGGACACTTGTTCCCCTCGGGAAGACGCTCCTGCCAGAATGTCATGTTTTCGTCAAAGCTTTTGTCGGTCCATTTGTGTCTTGCCTTCATCTGCAGAGCCCTGAGCGTGACATCCAAACGTGTATCCCCGGGCCTGCATCCTGCATACAATGGAGTAACCGCGTCCTTCTCTAGGCTCGCCAGCTTGGCTTTCTCTCTAGCGGCATCCCGCGTGTTGCTTGTCTGCTTGAGAAGCAGTGCTTGAATGTAAGGGTTCTGCACCCAGCTACCTGACGGTGTTCCATCTGCTCCGGCATCTTGATCTTCTTCACCATGTCTAGCATCTTGATCTTCTTCACCATGTCTGGCATCTTGATCTTCCCCACCATGTTCGGCATCTTCTCCGCCTTCATCATGATCGGGAAAATCTTTGTCACCACCATGCCCTTCCTCATCATTTCCCATCGCTGCTCCATTGACGTTATCATCATCTTCATCTCTTATCCACCGAGTGTAGCCATCCATGAAACCGCGAGAGAGCAGGTGGCTCTGCAGTTGTCCAGAATAAGGGTCGATATAGCACTTCAGTTTGCATCTGTGACACGGACATTTTATCTCCGCCTGGTTATTTTGAATCATGCGTGCGTCGCGGCTTTCATATATCTTGCCACTGTGCCTTCATTCATCGATCGGACCATGGTCGCCTGGTATACATATATATAGAGCAAGAGAATATCTTAGAACCGGCCAAATACACACATAGTCGTCCGAAAATTTTGGCATGACCTTGCCTAAAAATGGACCTATGCGTGGTGCCAAAATATACCGAAATGGAAGTGAATCAACATTTCGGCAAAACAACATTGGCACCATCGGCAAATCATCATATTTGGATCCAAACAAATTAGAATTCATAAACATATGCAAGCAAATGCATATATATACAAACGTGTTCCGATGCCACACAAGCATGCATACATACAAACAACGATGACACACCTACAAGCATACCCGTAGGGCATACAAACACCGATGCCACACACCGATGTCCTCATATTACTCTACTATTATAGACGATACCACGACACGAGAGAATGAGAGAGTGTGTGTGGACGAGAGAGTAATAAAGTGATATCTAAAGGTTAGTACACATTGCACTCATATATCTACCAACCAAAGTAGCTTTAATAAGCTAAAATAGATGGAAGAATGATGAAATTAGGTTGGGGAGGAGGAGGAGGACGACCAGATCTAGTGCTGAATGGAGGGGGAAGAAGGGGGGCAATGATTGGTGCTAGGTGGCTTCATGCCTTAAAAATAAGCATCCCAGGTTACCCGTAGCGCATTGGAGAGGCATGCACTGCAGGTAGTGCACTTACCCGTAGCGCATGGGGGTAGCATGCGCTACGGCTAACCTGCACCATATGCCTATATATCCCTACTCAACTTACCCGCAGCGCACCCTTCGTGAATGCGCTACGGGTAACCCTTAGTACCCGTAGCGCATTCACGAAGGGTGAGCTGCGGGTAAGTTGAGGGGGGACAGCCGTCCAGGCCTATGAATACCTGTAGCGCACATGTGGTAGGGGTGCGCTGCGGGTAATGTAGACATGCGCGACGCACTGAAGCAGGTGCGCTACGGCTAAATAGCCGCAGCGCACCACTGTTACAATGCGCTACGGGTATGTCTACTACCTATAGCTGTTTTCCTAGTAGTGATGTACCCTCGTGGAGTTAGAAGTTTTATGCCTTTGCAAAAATTAAAATATTGATTGGAAAGATAGGACAAAATCTGAGACTATTTTTCTGCAACCCCGTTTAGCCAAGCTAAGATTGAAAAGTTAGACCTCATAGTACTGATATCTTGCCAATACAATTCAAGTGTATTGACCCTTTGTGGCTGCAACGTTTCATGTTGCAGGTTTTGACGATAGGAAAGGTATGATAGGGTTACGAGTCTATCCGCAGCATGTTCACCTGTGGCACATGAAGAAGAAGGACTCCATGCTATTTTGATTTCGTTGTAAACTCTGATAGCTCTATGCTATGAGCATTGTAAAGTTTCTTTATGTAATTGCTGGATCATGCGATGTAATAACTAACCTTTCTTTCTGGATATTACATCTTAAACTATGTGTGCTAGCGTTTGATCTAGGAACTAGCACTGAAAAGCACAGTGATCTTCATCTTTAAAAGGTGAGGTCACTACAGATGGTATCAGAGCATTGTGTTGCCCTTAGGTTCGTGACCCTAGGATTGGACAAAGACCCCTTAGAAAAATAGGAGTTGTTCTAAAGTTAAAAATTTACACTCATTATCTTGTAAACTCTTCCCTTAGTCATTTTTTTCTCTATTTCTCTTCATTTCAACTCAAGGACGAAGAACTTCAGCTTCGACACGTCAAAGGACTTCAAGATCCACCTGCTTCGGAACACATCTTCTCGACATCGTCAACAAGTTAGATCAAGCTATCACCAAAGGAAGGAAGCTTGTGCATCAATGGTTCTAATGCTTAGAAGAAAAAAAACTAGTTAGCAAATGATGAGCTACTTGCCCAACTGAAGGATATGACATTCTAGGAGCAAGAAGATAAGTTCATGTTCAAGAGAAGCAGAAGAAGATGAGAGAGATGAAAGATCCTAGGATGAAAAATCTAACTAATTTAGTTTTTATTAAAGGGGTATTTGCAATTTCAACTTCTTCTATTCTCATCTACTTCATCTTCAACAATATTCTCTTTTCTTTAGAGTTCATATCTCATAAAAAACATCAAGAAGAGACTGATGCTCCATATATTATTCCTCGACTCTGCAAGAAGCACTACATGGAAGCTATCGAAGAGCTTGGAGGAAGACTCAAGTATAGACTGCACAACACCTAAAAGGACCCCAAAGATGAAAAGAGTAGACTACTACTTGGAAGACATCCAAGAAGCCCTAGTTGGACCTCCATTTAAGATCTATGTAAGAACGACATTGTAATACGTTATGATCATATCAAATTGTGGTATGACCATACTAGTTTGTTTGTGGTAGAACCATGTTGCTTGATGTGATGAATGCTTGTTAGATCTTGATTGTAAGGTGAATTTCCTTCGAACTTTTGTGTATGGGTAGGGTTCCTCTTTAGACTCTTTCTATCTATTCTCGTCTTTATTCAAACCCAAACAAGTGTTTTCTTGACAATCCTCCATGAGGACAACAACATTAATGACTCAAGCTAAGATGCTCAGTTTCAAGAAGAAGAAGAAGAAGAAGAAGAAGAAGCATAGAACATGAGATGGCAAACCGAAGGATCTACAAGCTAAGAGTTGATGCCATATGAGTGTTTACGCAAACCGCTAGGTAAGGATCGATAGGTTTGTTTTCTAAAAATCATACTAGAAAATTGAAACATTGATCCAATGTTCCATGGAAATGGTTTTCAAAACTAGTGAGGATGACCAAGAGTTAGAATGCGAGATGCACCAAACCAAATGCAAGGTAATGATTGGGTGCGACATGGATTGGCCCCCATGATAATCACTCATATTGTTTACGCTTGTTAAGAGGAATGGTAAATATTGAGTGACATACCTACAAGAGAGACGACGTTGATAAGCCTGAAACCTTAGGAGGGTAGAATATTATACCCTCATAATAGGCAAGTGTTGCCAAACATAGGAATATGGTAAGGATGAACCACAAGCTTACCGTTGAAGATGACTTGCAATGGAAGATGACCCTAAGAGTTCAGATATATCCAACAGTGGTGTACAACAAGTTTCAATCCTAAGATGGAAGTCTATGAAGAATCAAATAAGGGTATGAAATGAAGCTCCAAGAACATCTTAACTTGGTCTTCTGATTGACCCAAACAGTGACCCTTCAGTGTCCAAAGTAGTTCAACAAATGTCATTGCTAGATTGAAGCCTTTCAATGGAGCAAAGTTATGCTCAAACCATCTTGAGGAAGATTGGATGCTATAGTATGTGAAAAGACACCCACCTATTGGAAATGAAGATAGAAGCGACGTATGGTATAAAAAATGACCCAGTGTCAAGTCATATCTAAGATGCGCTTACTATGAACCCAATGAAGGAAATATGCCCTAGAGGCAATAATAATATTGTTATTATCATATTTCTTGTTCATGATAATGTTTATACTCCATGCTAGAATTGTATTAAGCGAAAACATTAATACTTGTGTGGTTTATGAACAACACCGTGTCCCTAGTATGCCTCTACTAGACTAGCTCATTGATTAATGATGGTTAAGGTTTCCTAACCATAGACATGAGTTGTCGATTAATAATGTGGTCATGTGATAACCCACAAGTATAGGGGATCGCAACAGTCTTCGAGGGAAGTAAAACCCAAATTTATTGATTCGACACAAGGGGAGCCAAAGAATATTTATAAGCCTTAATAGATGAGTTGTCAATTCAACTGCACCTGGAAACAGTCTTGCTCGCAGCGGTTTATCAGTAGCAATAGTTTTATAGTGGTGATAGTAGTGAAACAGTAACATCAGTAGTAAAATAAAAGCGGTAATAGTAGCAATAGTAAACAGTAGGATCAAATACTGTAGGCATAGGGATGGATGTACGGGCGTTGCATGGATAAGATAATTCATGAAATCAGTGAGACATGGGCATTGCAGATAAATAATATAAAGCATCCTAGTACTAACAATCATAGGCATGTGTTCCGTATATAGTCGTACGTGCTCGCAATGAGAAACTTGCACGACATCTTTTGTCCTACCAGCCTGTTGCAGCAGAGCCTCATGGGAAACTACTGGTAATTAAGGTACTCCTTTTAATAAAGTACCGGAGCAAAGCATTAGCACTCGGTGAATACATGTGATCCTGACATCATAGCCATCCCCTCCAGTTATCCCAATTTCTGTCACTTTAGGGCCTCGGGTTCCGGACAACAATATGTGTATACAACTTGTAGATAAGACCATAAACAACAAGTATCATCATAAAACAATAACATATTCAGATCTGAAATCATGGCACTCGGGCCCAAAGTGACAAGCATTAAGCACAACAAGTTGCAACAATGTCATAAGCACTAATAAAAGATACTAGGCACTATGCCCTAACAATCTTATAGCAAATTACATGAATGATCTCATCTAATCCCTACCATCCCCTTCGCCTACAGCGAGAATTACTCACACATGGATGGGGGAGTCATGGATGGTTGATGGAGAGACGTCTGTAATGATGGTGATGAAGATCTCCTCCAAATCCCCATCCCGACAGGGTGCCAGAACAGAGTTTCTGGTTCCGAATCGCGGTTTTTGATGGTGGCGGCACAGCGGAAGTTTATCTGGGAAAAACGCCAAACCCCCGCTGTTTTCAGGTCAGAGGGTATATGTAGGCGGAAGAAGGGGTCGAGGCGACGGCCGAGGCGGCCTCACCACAGGTGGGCGCGGCCAGGGCTGGGCCGCGCCCCCTGGTGGTGAGCCCAGGCCGCTGCACCCCTTCGTCTCTCCTTCTGGCTCCGTGGCTCTTCTGGCAAAATAGAATTTTTGCAATATTTTCCGGGATTTTTCCTGAAAGTCGGATTTCCGCACAAAAACGAGACACCAGAGCAATTCTGCTGAAAACAGCGTTAGTCCATGTTAGTTGTATTCAAAACACACAAATTTGAGGAGAAACAATAGCAAAAGTGTTCGGGAAAGTAGATACGTTTTGGACGTATCAACTCCCCCCAAGCTTAGCTATATTTGCTTGTCCTCAAGCAATTCAGTTAACAACTAAGAGCGATCAAAGAACTTTCATGAACACATTTGCTCATAGATGTATATATACTAACTATATGATCAAGTACTCAGGCAATTCATAATAAGAAATATGCAACTAATGTTACCTCATAGTCAAGCAAGCTATGAAAGAGTGCCAACATACTAATAACAAGTAACATGAAATATAAGAAGTTGCAAGATTGTAATGTTCATAAATGATATGAAAGAGTGGTATCCCGCTTGTCTTTATTTGTGGAGCAAAACATAAATGCTGAGGCACCTCTGAAGTTCAAGAGAAGACTAGAGGTAAAAAATATCAAAGATACAAGCATCAAAGTTATACCACAATCAACCGTGTTCTGGGACAAGCACATTACACTAAGAATAATAGCTATGCTCTCAAGAAGGTGCTTTAAAGTTAGAAGATGAAGACTCAACATAAAAGTAAAAGAAAGACCCTTCGCAGAGGGAAGCAGTGATTTAACATGTGCTAGAGCTTTTCATTTGCAAAACAGAGATAAAAATTTATTTTGAGAGGTGGTTGTTTCATGTCAACGACTGGCAATGGGGACTTGCTATCTTCCATAATAAACAAGTGAGAGCGAGGGGTACCTAGTCGAGCAGATGGTCTGACCAGCTCCCTTGCAAAATTAATGACGAGCAGATGAAGCTACCTAGTCAAGGGGTACTTAATTTAATATGGAAGATAGCAATTCCGAGCACTACGTCCCCATGAGCTAAAAACAGTGGCACAAAATGAGAAGTATTTGAAAGTTTTGAAAGGTAGCACATGAAAATTTACTTGGAATGGCTTTGAAATACGATGTATAGGAATTTATAGTGGACTCTTTGGAAGACTTGGTTTTTGGCGATTGGATGCACGAGAAGTATTCCCTCTCAGTACAAGTGAAGGCTAGCAAAAGACTGGGAAGCGACAATCGAGAGAGCAAGAACTGTCATAATCATGCTTGCGACAAAACAAAATTAATATAGGCATAAAAATGATACAAGGACTCTGAGGCAAAGTAAATCATCGAGGCTTAGTTGACTTTTTGTTTAGTCATGTGCATGCTTGAGCATGTGCCAAGTCGATTCAAATGAAGCTTTCAGAGGAGGATACCACAATGACATACCATATTATGAATAAAACAATGCAAGCAAGCGTCTACATGACATGCTACAAACTATTAGTAAATTAGAACTAATCTTATGAAAGCAAGAACTAAAAAGCATCCATTAGATAACATATACCTTACATGAACCGACTAAGCATGTCCACATAGAGGAGTATATGTACAAAAATGAAAACACATAGAGTTCATACCAGCCTCTTACCACATCTCGGATTGTCATATGTCATCATTATTGCCTTTCACTTGTGTGGCTTGCATAATATGAAATGAATACCAAGCTCCAATGGAGTCTCGAGAGAATGAACTCTGCAACAAACTTTACAAAACCGAAGAAGAACAACAAATATTTTTGGGTTTTCGATTTTTGAAACAGGAACAGAAGGAAATAGCAAACAAAGCAAAATATTTTTGGATTTTTCAAACCTCAAACCGATAATAGCAAGTAAAGCAAACCAGAGCTAGCAAACTAAAAAGGCAAACAAAGAGAAACAATGGAAATATTTTTGGTCTTTTTGTGTTTTGGGAAGGTAGAAATAAGAACGAGAACAATAAAGAAAGCGAAACATGAATATACAAAGGACCGACAAAATATGATATGTAGATGAGTGAATCGTCGGCGTACCTCCCCCCAAGCTTAGGCTTTTGGCCTAAGTGGAGATCAACCTTGTCTCCGATACATGCCCCACGCCGGTGGGTCATCATTGGTAAAGTAATAACTTGGCCCCTGTGAAGATGAAGCAGATGGTGTATAATCATAATAAGGCTGCTGGTAGGGGAACTCCGCAATGTTAGAGGGCTGGACCGACTCCTCGGTCGCCTCTCCATTGTGCACAGGCGGCGGGTGCTCCTCCAGATACGCGTTGAGCTCACCCTCTGTGAGTGACCATCCATTCCTGCGATCAAGGTTAAACAAAAGAGGTGCAGGCAAATGGACTGATCGATCAGTCTTTGCTACCTTCCAGGTAGATTTCTTGAAAAAGGTAATCTCAAACGTCAAGTTAGTCAAACAGGCATGAGGAGAAACAAACTTATGATGTATCATAGAATTAAGATCAAGTCTCTCTACTGGAAACTGAAGGTCTAAAACATGAGGCACTAAACCATGCAAAGCTAACAGACGTGAAGCAATAAGGCCTCCACAGATTCCCCCTTTCTCATGATTAGCATCTAGACGGAAAGCTATTAAAGCACCCAAATTGTAAGTCCTATCACCTCTAAAAGCAGCAGCAATAAAAGCTAGATCACAGGAGGACAACTTATTTGCAACTTTCCTAGCAAGAACACACTTGGTAATAAAGTGGGCAAAATATCGAATGGATGGAAGATGAATATTCCGAATTTTACTGCTCTCTCCTGTGAAGCTTTTCCCTTGACAAATCTCCTCATAGAGGTCCGTCAAGGCGTCATATCTTATGAATCCGCTGGTTTAGTGTATCCGTGCATCCGAATCGTTTTTTACCAGCCGATCTAAATCACAGCGTTATGGATGAGTCTAAGGTAATCTTCCTAAAACACGCCCGCTGCCTCTGTAAGTTAGCTCTGCAAATTTGCATGAACAATCCTACCGGGAACAACTAGACGGCTGAAAGCCTGAAACCCAAGTTCCTCCCCATGACCGATTGTTGCAGGTTTCAGATCGCTCTGGCGGCGGACCGCAGCTAGCAACGAGAGATCGTCGTGCACAAGATCCCGATCGTGAAATGTTTTGGGCGCGCATCCGGGCTGCGCCTAAACATCAATAAGTGTTCTATTGCTCCCATAGATGCTAGGAACTGAATCCTGACTGACGTGCTTCTTGGTTTTGATGGTCAGAGGGTGGGCTTCTCAATCACCTACCTCGGCATGCCTCTGTCTTTGTCTTTGGCCAGACATCGGCTTGTTCATCTGCAGCTACTCGACCGCGCTCGCGCCAAGTTAGGTACCCAGAAAGGCAAGCTTCTGAATGTTGAGGGGAGTTGCGCTCTCACCAGATCAGTGCTCGACTCCCTAATCCCTATCCATCTCCAAACATATGTATGTTCCAATGCAGTTATGAAGTCGCATAAAAACAACGAGCAATTCATCTAAAAAAACAAAGAGCAATTGCAGTCCATTGAATATTCAGTCTGTAGCAGTTAGATTTTCCAGTCTGCAACTACTAGATACAGTAAACAACATGAAAGAAAATTCAGTCTGTAGCAGGATAATATTCCAAGCTGTCCTTTTTGTTGTGAAAGGGAGTCGTCAGAAGTAAGTTGGGCACCCTGCACCTAGAAGACGGAAAGCATGTCACCATGTACCTGAATCTGATCGTACTCCCTCCGTTCCATTTAAATTAACGCAATAGATACTTGATAGACAACAGAGCAGCGGCATCAACGGACATCGATTAAATCGGAATAGAGGTAGTACCTGCATTTGTGAGTAAGCAAATGCTGCATGGACATCAATTCAACCGGAGCTTTTTTGCTCCACCAAAGTTGATAGGATCCATTAAAGCATTATGTCACCCTACACATGAGTCTTAATTTTAACTTGCAATGTTTTTCCTTGTTTGTAGCAACCATGTTATTGATTAACACATCAAAATATATGTGGCCTGTTTCATCAGTAATTAAGTCACCCAAGAATGCCTCAAATTGCAATTACGAACAGGTCAATAAGAAATTTGTTCTTTCAATCATTTATTCGATCACAATTAATTGCAACATACAGAAAAGAGAACAAAGATGTGCCCAGACTTTCTCAACAATTCCAAAAGAAAGCTTTATTTATGAATAGACAGCTTGTGTTTACAATCGGTTACAAAAGCATACATCACCCACACCACCCTTGTTTCTAATATACGCCGCTAACTCATGCACCAACTTGAATCATTCTCCTCTGATCTTGATCTCTCAAACTTAAGCAAGTACATCACACCATGAGCTAATTTCTATGTAAATGGTACATAATCTAGAGACTCAAAAATCACTCGATTATTTGCTAAGCCAGACCAAGTTGTAAAGCAAAAGCATCCAGCCATTGCCTCCGCTTCCTCGGTGTCAGAACAATCTTCCAGGAATGTACTAGCATGGAGCCATGGACCATCACTTGACCAACATAATTCATCACAATCTGTAGTTGAGTTAGTACTTCAATCATTTATTGATTTATAATCATGACATCCAAAACAAAGCAAACATGCAAACCTTGGTATTTAGGAGCACATTCCCATAGATGAAATAATCTATGACAAACTACATCTGTAACAGTCATTAAATAATGGTCTGGGTATGTTATAACACCTGAATCTGCACATTGCACATATTAAAATAGTGATTACTTCAGGCAAACAAAAAATTAACCCATCACAACAAAGAAAGACACCACTGCCACCAAAACCATTTCAGACTTTTCAAGAATATAACAGAGCATGCATTCTTAGATTGTAGAGCAAATTTAACATCTAAAATACCCTATGTGACTACACCAGATTTTAACCAATCCTCAATGGCAAAGAATATTGCGCACCAAGAAATATGCTACTGCAGTGAGTGCATCCGTAGAATTTGCTAGCAAGTTTTGAATCCCATTGGTCATCTGCTGACGTCCAACCACCTCAGTTTGAGAAATTGTAGACAACTAAGCAATCCTTAATAGAGGGAGCCATGCAACATCATCTGACCAACATAATTCGTCACAATCTGCAGTTCAGATGGTACACAAATTCAGTTGAACCTCACACATACAGGAGCAACTTCGTAAGCAGTTTGAGGTCGTCACCTGTAGCAGACTGGACGCCGCCGGCCTAAAGACGAGCTCGGCAACGCGTAGATCCATGGTGAGCGGCCTCCACCGGATACACCCTGCCTACCGGCCTTCCATGTCGATGGCGCCCGTCAGCGTCTCCTCTGGCAGTAGCCCACCGCCGGCCTCCATGGTGGCACCGATACTCTTCGACTATATGCACCATTAGAGGTTCTTGCCGACCATGTAGAAGGGGGGGGCAGCCTTTAATTTGCGCACGGCAACTTGAGCAGGGCGGGTGCCTCCATGATCTCGGCTCTCGTCGCCCTTGGTCGCAGCAGGGGAAATCAAGGTCAACAGGGGAGCACAGGTTGGGTTTCAGAAATTAGAGGACCATAGGGGGTTTTGTTTGCAAAAGAGGCATTGGTTAAGTCCAGGGAGCGGGCGTGTGTTTGCATATTTGTTGTCTACTCAACAGGACGCACAGGATTTAGATCATTCGGCTGTAAAAGAACGGATGCACGGATACACCAAACCTGCGGATTCATAAGATATGACGCCGTCCATCAATGGCTTAGGCCATTCCTTTATCCTTTTGCGTGATCCCCACTGTGGTACTCTAATGGCTGCACAGAAAACATCAAAGGGCAAGTCCACAGATTTATTGTAGATTTTATAATGAACCATGGGGTTAGATGTGGACCAACTGAATTTAAAATCCTGCACCACAGACATTGTTAGTTTAACATATTGGTGAGGTTCATCATCAATAAAATGTGCCAATCCTGCATTAGAAATTAGAGTTTAGAAGTCTTGCAGGATTCCAGCAGCATTCATGAACTCTGAGCATGGATAGATTGAGGGAAAGACCCTCTCTTCACGGTGAACTTTCATAACCTCATGCACTTCTAGTTCATGTTGAAAGAGTTGGTATGCATTCTCCTCCATTTCTGAAATTTTTAACAAACCTCATAAAAAGTGATTTCGAAATAAACAAGTGTAGGGAACTACTATAGGGAGTTACTAGAGGGCTAACATGCATCAAAATAACATTTCTAAGCAATAGAACAAGCATGCAAACTCATTTCACTTGTCACCTATAGAGCTAAAATACTCAAGAAATACTTCACTAAACAAAATTCTACTTGGATAATCAGAGGAGTCACATACCGGAGAACAAATGCTCCAAATCTCAGCAACAATGATGGGCTGAGCAAGGAGATCGAAAAATCCAGATGGAGAGCAGCAAGAACACGAGTTTGAGCTGGTGTGTCGTTATTTTTGGGAGAGAGAAAGAGCTGGGGAGGAAGAGATAAGTGAGAGGCCAGGGGGCCCCCCTCACCATAGGTGGGCGTGGCCAGGGCTGGGCCGCGCCCCCTGGTGGTGAGGTGGCATGGTAGGTCCCCCTGAGGTCTCCCAGGTGCCTCTCTGCCCCATTTTTTACATAAAAAATTAAAAAGATTTTTTTGGAATTTTTTGAGAAACTTTATTTTCGAGGATTTTTCAAAAAAACGATAAAAGGATAAAACTCGGGAAAACGACGGTGGAATGATTGCAAGCAAATCAAACTCAAGTATGCAGCAGCTCTAAGATATTCTAATCATGTAACTAACAAAGGGAACAAAAATGGTGAAAGTAAAAATGAGTGAGGTAGAATAAATGCGGTGAAAACGAAGTTTCATTCATATAAAATCACTTTGTTAACAAGGTTGATCAAGTCTTGTTACCAAACTAATTTTATATGAGCAAAAACTTTGCACTTCACTTTATGCTTATGTTACCTCGACCTTGATAGGCATAGTCCCAATCATAACAATTTTATATTCTTCCTTGGGCTTTTGCTCTGAACAAATAATCTGACCAACTTTGATGGTCTCAACATGCTTGATTGAATTTAGAGCATTCTTTCTATCAATCTTCTTGGGAAAATAAACCGTCTATTCTTTGTTATTGACATTAAAAGTTACTTTTCCTTGATTGCAATTAATAACCGCACCTGCAGTGTTTAGAAAAGGTCTCCCAAGAATAATAGACATATTATCATCTTCAGGCATTTCCAACACAACAAAGTCAGTTAATATCAAACAACTATTAGCAACTTGAACAGGAACGTTTCACATATACCAATAGGAATAGTAGTAGACTTATCAGCCATCTGCAAAGATATATCAGTCGATACCAATTTTTCTAGATCAAGTCTCCTATAAAGAGAAAAAGGCATGACACTAACTCCGGCTCCCAAATCACATATAGCAGTTCTAACATAGTTATGTTTAATGGAGCAAGGAATAGTGTCGGTGTTCTGGATACCGGGGTATCCCGGTCCACCTGCTCCTAGGCCTCTTCAACAACCCAACTTCGGCCCAGGGGTGAATCGACGACCGAAGCTATTGGAGAAGACCCTCATGAGGAGGCGCCTCATGAGGAGAACGACGACAAAAACCACTAAGGACCAGAAGACCTCCTCACGAGCTTCCACTGGTGAGGAGAGGGACCACGTCCACGTCAGCTCAGCACGTTTGCGTGCAGAGCAAGAAGATGAAGGGCAGAAGACCGCGTACCGCCCACGCTACCCCCGACAGGGAGGAGACCAACTTTCGCCGTGCCTGCATAAAGTAGAACAGTGGTTGTTGTCCACCCCCCTAAAAATAGCGTGGACGGTGTAGGGCGCCAGAGGAAGACGTCAGCTTCCTCCACCCACTCCTGTGGACCGGCGCCACTACTCTACAAAGACTATGTCCACGGAAGAATAAAGTCTACAGCTGTCCTCCCTCCTTGGCCGTGTGTGGCAACCCCTTTCCCAAGAAGATAAGGGGAAGGAGGACCTTGGCGCTATAAAAAGAGGGGAGGCCACCCCTTAGAGGAGATCGAATCTTCATCTCCAGGCTCCTAACTAGGCTAAGTTGGTTCTTCTACCTCCGGCTAGCTAGAGCTCTGTAATCAAGGCCTTGTACTCCTCGCGAGGTGTCGCGTCATAATACAAGAAGGCAGGAAGTAGGGGTTTTACCTCACCACGAGGGCCCTGAACCTGGGTAAAGCTCGGCATCCCTCTCTACAGTGTGTTGTGCGTTCGACGACTCGAGGCTTCCGTCATCGTGTATCGTTGCGATCCAAGATCTCCCACGTTCAGCCCCCTGCGTTCGAATCTATGGGTCTGTCGCGTGGTACCCCGTGTTCTTGCGACACGAAATCCATCGACATTTGGCACGCCAGGTAGGGGGCTGTGGTGTGATTTCTTCTAGATCTGCTTCGACATGGGTGACGATCGCCGTCTCCGTCTTCGCCTTCGCGCTATCTACGCGAGCCGTCGTCGAGAACGTCTTCAAGTCCTCGATGGCCTGGAGGCCATTGGGGAGGGTGAGCCAGCGGTTGGTGACCTCGGCTTTGAGGGCTTCACGGCGCTCGCCGGGCCCCTTCGCCACGCAACGTGGCCGACTCGCTTCAGGCCGGATATTGGTGCACATTACGATGGAACCTCCGATCCCGTGGAGTTCTTGCAGCAATACGCAGCCATTATTCGGTCGGCTAGAGGCGATGGGCGTGTCATGGCCAGTTGGTTCATGATGGCTACAAAGGGAGAGCCTCGCCGGTGGCTCTGCAGGCTACCGCCAAGGTCCATTTCGTCCTGGAGGGACCTCTGCGAGCGCTTCCTCGATAGATACGCATCCCTGGGACCTGAGCCAGAGGACGCATAAGCCTACGCCGCCCTCGGTGGCCCCATCCCCAGGTGCTCGAAGATTGGGCAGGGGGGCTCAAGGGTCGTCACCCCCTCGCCCTCAGTTGAGGAAGGGGAATCTTCATCTATGCAAGGAACAAAGTGTAACGGCAAACTTCGCTCGCCATTAACCTTTTCTAATCTGCATAAACTACTTGAAGCTTTGAGCCTTGGCTTCGTCCGAGCCTGCAAATTTGGCTAATTGCGGCTTAACGCGAACATGAGTTTTCGCTCGTCTGCCTTTCGAGAAAGAGCCGGAGCACGGTGTCCGCGCTGGGGCCTTCGCCCAGAAAATAGCAGGCCCACAAAACCCAGAACGGATCGAGCTCTGACTAGGGAAGGGACCCGCTACAGTCACCTCATACGATCCATGGTGCTCTCTCCTCTCGAGCGACACTTGAATGAAGGCGCGTGAGCGCGCGAGGGTCGCACAACTCGTGCAAATTTTACCAAGTTTCCTACTGTTCCTATCTGCGGCCTTGTGTTTCTTCTCCTAGAATCGCCTTTGTTGTGTTTGGACGCCAGGGGGGCTGCAGGGAGATAGTCCTGTATGCCATCACAGTCACCTCTGGAGCGCCAGCGCCCGCTAGTCTTGCACCACGAGCTGCATACTAAGCGTCAGGCTGCTGTCCCGCTCGGAGGCTGGCCCCTGAATGGCGTAGAGCACTTTCCAGACAAAGGCGGGGTGAGGAAAAATGCGCAAGGGTGCAAATAAGGATAATTTGGCAAACAAATGCCTTAAGTGCGATTACAACTAAAATGGGCCTAGCAGGGCAATGTCTGACAGCTGCCAAGTGTGCAGCTACTACTTTCCTTCAGGAGGAGGTCTGGGAAGAGCTTACAGGGCGGCCTCTACGTCGTCCTCGTCATCGCCAGTGCCTTGGCTGGAGCCTGAGGATGCGTCTCCGCTGGACTCCATCGCTCCGCCGTCGTCCTCCCCGACTTCTTCGCTGCCGGAGTCCTCGGAGCTTGAGGAGCTGCCGCTGGAGGAGCTCCCCTGGCCCGCGGCTGCGGACGTTTCAGGGTGGGCGTAGATGGCCTGCAGCCGTTGCAGGGCGATATCCAACAGTGCCACCCTAGCCTGCGCAGCGCGGTAAGGAGTGCCGGGCGGTGGAGGCTCCATCCTCTACAGGACTTCTTCCAGGTTGAGGTCGGGGCGGAGGCGCTGGAGGTTGGAGAAGATCCGCGTCCCCGCGAGCCCCAAGAGCTCCCGGCACTCGGCATCGATGAGCTCCAAGACCTTGGCCGATGCGCCGTCCAGCTGTTCAGCCAGCTGGTTGAAGAAGAGCATAATCGACCCGTCATCTTTGGGGACGGTGGGAAGATTCAGCCCGTGGATGCCCAGGCGGTGCGCCGCCGCCATGATGCGGGCCGAGAACCCACGGAACATCTGCACGCGCTGCCTGCGCAGCATGCGTGCTTCAGCTTTGGAGTCCCTGGCCTCCTGGAGCTCTCGGGAGATCTCCATGACCTGCAGGACCATCGCCGAGTTCTCCTCCTCAAGCCTCTGCACGTCGCGCCAGAGCGAGTTGATGGTGGCATCAGCTTCGGCCAAGGCGCGCTCGGCGCCCCGGCGCACCTCGTGCGCCCCCTTTAGCTCCGTATCTAGGTCCCAGACCTGGCGCTCCAGGGCTTCGCGCCCCTGCTTGTACCTCACCAGGGCGGCATCGGTTTTGGAGCGGAAGTCCATGCGGCACGCCCCGATGATCTCGGTGCGCCTCTGCTCGAACTCCTGCTCCATGCTGACCCATCGCTGATTTAGCATGTGGTCCATCCTTCCCTGGAGGGAAGCCTCACGCTGGTTCAGCGCCTCGTGGTGCCGGGACAGCTCAGCGGTGTTCCGGCTGACCATCTCCTCCCTGCTCTCGAGGGCCTCCCGCTCCCTGTTGAGCCGGCCCTCGAGGGCATGGCGCTGCTCTTCTCGGAGGCGAAGCTCCCACTCGCGTTCGCGAGCCTCTGCTTCTCGAACGGTGAGCCCATCCTCTTGTAGGCTCAAGCTCTCCGCGCGGGAATCAGCGCTCTCCTCGCGGGCGTGGAGGAGGGCCTCCCGGTCCTCGACTTCGTCCAGTCTCTGCTGGGCGTTGGCGAGAAGGCCTTCAGCGTTGGTCCTGGCCTGGTCCAGGAGGTGCTGAGCCGCCCACTTCGCCTCCTCCCCAGCCAAGGCTGGGTTGGGAGGCCCGACGGTGGAGGGGATCCTCTGGCGCGCTTTGGAGATAATCTCCATGGCCTCGTGGTGCGCCCTGGCTAGGATCTCCCTCGCCGACTCCCTGGCGTTCGCCAGAGCTTCTTCGGCCTCCTCGGCCGCGCTGGCGCGAATCTCCTCCGCCTCCTTCCTCACCTGCTCGCGGCGCTCGGCGGCGCACTGGTCCAGGAGACGGCATCTCTCCGTGGCTTGGTGCAGGAGGGCCCAGCCTTCATCGATGCGCGCCTCCTCGACAGTGCGCGCCCTGGCGACCTCGTTTCGGAGGGCGCCAGTCATGGCTATGAGCACCCCCGCCCATGGGTCGACGGCGTGGGGCTCTGCGGCGATCCTCGCAGGCCTCCCCAGTATCTCTGGCAGGGGAGGCCACGGGGCTCTGGAGGGCCCCGGCTCGGTGGAGGTCGTCCCCTTCTCGCCGCTTGGCCTGGGGGCTGGCCTCGTGCCGGACGGCGCGGCCGTCGCGACCGAAGGCGCTTCCGGGGTGGTGGTGGTGCTGGCTGTTGTGGGGGCAGCAGGCGCTGCCCCCGTGGTCTCAGGTGTGCCCCCTGCACTAGGGGGCTCGGTCGTGCTGGGATCTGTGGCGGCTCCCGGAGCGGACGGTGCGTCCATGGACGCGCGGTCCTCTTCTTCCCCGGCGGCGCGCGGTGGCATCGCCGGTGTGGCAGTGGATGCCGGGTTTGGACCCGGCGTGGTCTGGCCGGTCTTCCTCTTCTTCCTTCTCTTCTTCTCTTCCTTCTTCTCCTTGGCGTCCCTGGAGAGGGGAGGGGAGAAAGAGGTTAGGGGAAAGGTAAGTCAAGGAGAAAGGATTTTTGTGCATGAACACTCATGAGGCATCACACTCCACCCATCCTCTCTTGCCCGGAAGGGCAGAGGGTGGCGGTGGAGGCGCGGAGGATTCTTCGGCCGGCTTCTTGCCTCGGGAGGCCTCGGCCTCGGGTCGCCGGCTGGCGCGTTCGTCGTTGAACTTGGAGCGGCGCTCCGCCTCTAGGCGGGTTTGGCGTCCCTCCTCCTCCAGGTCTCGCGAGGAGGACACATCAACGTTCCCCCCTGTGGGCTGGTCCGGCAGGGCCGAGCCATCATCGGAGGAGTCTGAAAGCACCACAGTGCCCACGGGGCGCCTCCGGCGAGCAAGCCGCCCGCCAGATTCCACGTCGTCATCGTCAAGATCTCCAGAGGCCATGGGCCCCGCGCCCCTTGCAACCGAGTCCTGTTCCGAGCTGGCCGCCGGTGCGCTCGGGAGGGGACCGGGCACGACACCGTCGGCGAGGAACGGGCCCCAGGCGTTGAACTTCAAGATCCCCGCCGTGACGTGGCTGGTCTCCCGAGCGCCCAGATTATAGATTGGCAGGGCATTGCGCGGGATGGCAGGGATGGCGGTAGAAGAGAAGAAGGCTCTTATTACCTCCTCCTGAGCGTCGGCGTTGAGCTCGCTGACGTGAAGCCTGAGGTCGTCTCCGGCCCTGTGCCTCCAGATCTCCCGGCGGTGGTCTTGAAGGGGGGCGATGCGTCGGGTGACGAACTCCACCCCGACCATGGTCCCCGTGACACCGGCCCTTCGGTGGTCTTGGATTCGCGGGCGGAGCGTCTTCAGGGCTTCCTCAGGAAGGGCCTCACTGGCCCAGGTGGTGAGCTTGGCGGGAGGCACCCCGGTGACAAGGAAGAGCTCCGATTCTTTGAGGATGTCAACGAAGAACCAGCGGCTCCGAAAGTCTTCAACTTTCTTCATGCACTTCAAGTCAATGAAGTCGCCCTCCGTCCCGGCGGTGGCAATGAAGGAGACGCAGCCAGAACTCTGGTTCAGCCTAGAGGACCAGAGGGAGAAGAGGTGGTGAAAGTACGCCACCGACGGCTTGATGCCGATCCATGCCTCGCAGGCATAGGCGAAGACCGCCAGCATGGTGATGGACTTGGGATGCAGGTGGATGGCCTGGATCCCGTAGGTCTCTAGGATCACCAGGAAGAAGGGGGGAATGGCGGCACCAGGTCGGCGAAGACAGAGAAGAGGAAGAAAGGTTGCGCCGTCGCGGGCAGAGTGTCCTGTGGCGCGCGGCCGTGCCAGATGCGGGTGGCGCCCCACTCGTTGTTCTTGCTCCCGACCATCTCTCGGACGGTTTGGAGCTCGCGGCTGCTCTTGATGCGGGAATCAAGTAGGGGCGCCGCCGGCTGCGGCGCCACCTCAGAAGACCTCGCTGCTCCGGTGGCCCTACGCGGTGCCATGGCTCTGGGCGGGGGCGAGTTACAGCGAGAGGATTGAAGGCTAAGAGGATTTGGGTGTCCAAGATCTTCGGAAGGAAGGTGGTGGCGGCGATGTGCTATGGAAGAGGGGGAGAAGCCTTCTCTGCCAAGCTTTAAAGGGGGCAGGGAGGGCGTAGTCTCCGAAACGTCGCCCTTGATGCAACGGTTCGAAAACGCCCGTTACCCCACCCAATACACACAATCTCCACGCTGCTTTGCTTCGCCAACTGCAAGGGCGCCACGTGCCCACGACCTCCGCATCTTCACATGGTCCTCTGACCGCACGGTTGACGCGTGCCGTTGGAGGGCCCAGCAGCTTCTGGGGGCCCCCGGCCCTTCGCCCCCTCAAGAGGGTGCGTTCACGGGCCGGGCTCCAGGGCGCTACTGTCGGTGTTCTGGATACCGGGGTATCCCGGTCCACCTGCTCCTGGGCCTCTTCAATGGCCCAGCTTCGGCCCAGGGGTGAATCGATGATCGAAGCTATTGGAGAAGACCCTCATGAGGAGGCGCCTCATGAGGAGAACGACGACAGAAACCACTAAGGACCAGAAGACCTCCTCATGAGCTTCCGCTGGTGAGGGGAGGGACCACGTCCATGTCAGCTCAACACGTTTGCGTGCAAAGCAAGAAGATGAAGGGCAGAAGACCGCGTACCGCCCACGCTACCCCCGACAGGGAGGAGACCAACTTTTGCCGTGCCTGCATAAAGCAGAACAGTGGTTGTTGGCCACCCCCCTAAAAATAGCATGGACGGTGCAGGGCGCCAGAGGAAGACGTCAGCTTCCTCCACCCACTCCTGTGGACCGGCGCCACTACTCTACGAAGACTACATCCACGGAAGAATAAAGTCTACAGCTGTCCTCCCTCCTTGGCCGTGTGTGGCAACCCCTTCCCCAAGAAGATAAGGGGAAGGAGGACCTTGGCGCTATAAAAGGAGGGGAGGCCACCCCTTAGAGGAGATCGAATCTTCATCTCTGGGCTCCTAACTAGGCTAAGTTGGTTCTTCTACCTCCGGCTAGCTAGAGCTCTGTAATCAAGGCCTTGTACTCCTCGCGAGGTGTCGCGTCGTAATACAAGAAGGCAGGAAGTAGGGGTTTTACCTCACCACGAGGGCCCTGAACCTGGGTAAAGCTCGGCGTCCCTCTCTGCAGTGTGTTGTGCGTTCGATGACTCGAGGCTTCTGTCACCGTGTTTCGTTGCGATCCAAGATCTCCCACGTTCAGCCCCCTGTGTTTGAATCTTTGGGTCCGTCGCGTGGTACCCCGTGTTCTTACGACACAAAATCCATTGACAAATAGTTGGTATACCTGGATCTCCAAGCTTCTCTAGAACTTTACCATCAAAAGAATAGTTAGCAAGTAAAGTAGAAATTTCCTCATTAGGAATCTTCCTTTTGTTAGTAACAATATCTTTCATATACTTTGCATAAGGAGGCATTCTAATAGCATCAGTCAAAGGAATTTGCAAAAATAAAGGTTTCATCCATTCACAAAACCTGTTGTAGTGTTCTTCTTCCTTAGATTTGTGTTTCTTACTAGGAAAAGGCATTGGTTTCTGTACCCAAGGTTCTCTCTCTTTACCATGCTTGTTGGCAATGAAGTCTTCTTTGGTGTACTTCGCATTCTTATCAATCTTTTCTGGTTCCTCTTCAACTTCTTCTGCTTCAGAGGATTCTGCAGTTGTTTTATGCTTCTTCTTCTTCTTCTTGGAAGGAATATCATCACTTGAAGTGCATTGAGAATCTTGCTCGATCGTCTTAGGATGCCCTTCAGGATATAAGGGGTCTTGAGTAGTAGCACCTCCTCTTGTGCGTACTTCACACGCTTGTTTTTCTCGTGCGGCATTAACAAGCAAATCTTTTTGCACCTTGGTAAGATGATCAATTTGAGTCTGAACCATTTGAAAATGTTTAACAAGTATCTTCACATCATTGGAGGTTCTCTCCACAATATCCTGCAACTTGATAATAGCTCTAGAATTTTCCAACAAATGATTCTGTACCATTCTATTAAAATTATTTTGCTTAACAATAAAATTATCTAACTCATCTAAGCATTGATCAGGAGGTTTAGAGTATGGAATATCTCTATCATCAAAGAGTTGGAGAGAGTGTACCTCAATAGTGGATGAACGAGGGATTGGCTTACATAATTCTTCTATAGGATGTAAATTCTTCACATCTTCGGCCTTAATGCCTTTCTCCTTAAGAGATTTCTTGGCTTCCCTCATAACTTTATCATTTAATTCAATCATTCCTCTCTTCTTTGGTGTAGGCTCTGGGATTGGCGTAGGTGTAGGTGCTAGTGTTAGCTCAACTAGAGTCCAATCATCATGATTCCGGCTTATCTTAGCCATTAATTCTTCAGCTTCAGCCGAGTTCTTTCCCTAAAAACACAACCAGCACAACTATCCAGATATGTCTTAGATTCATCAGTTAGTCCATTATAAAATATATCAAGGAGTTCATTTTTAGGCAATGGCTCTTTAGGCAAAGCTCTAATTAAAGAACAAAACCTTGTCCAAGATTCAGGCAATATCTCTCCTTTTCCCTGTTCAAAGTCAAAGATTTTCTGCACAGTAGCATGTTGAGCACTAGCAGGAAAATATTTCTGAAATAAAGCATTAACCAAAGCAATAGGACTATGAATAGATTCAGGAGACAAACTATTAAACCAAGTTTTAGCTGCATCTTTCAACGAGAAAGGAAAAATCTTAGCAACAAAGTAAGTGCGAAGCTTAATATCATCAGAAAACAAATTACCCAAAGTAGAAAGCTCATTCATGTGCTCCATAGCAGTTTCATTCTTGGTACCACAAAAAGGCTCTTTCTCAACAATAGATATGTAAGATAAATCTAAAGAGAAATCATAATCCTTATCTCTAATATTTATGGGAGAAGCAGCAAACTTAGGATCAGGAGACAATTTATATCTAACAACACGTCTCGCTAAAAGTTCCTTAACAGCTTTAGCATCACGAGTAGCACGAGCTTCAGCAATAAAATCATCGTCAAGCTAAATATAAGCGTCATCAAAATCATCACTAGGACACTCCCTAGTTCAGGTGAACTAATAGGTGTAACAGTGGTGTTTCCCATCTTAGCTCTAGCAATTATAGCATCTAAAAAAGAACCTAGTGAACCACTCTCATCAAGCACAGTAGAAGTATCATCTAAATTATCAGTGGCATTTTCAAACTCAGCAGAACTAGTAGTAGTAGCGTGTGTGTGTGGTGGTGTAAGCAACTTACTCATAACAGATGGCGAATCAAGAGCAACAGAGGTGTTCAACGTTGTACCTCTTCTTGTAGTGGATGGCAATATAGGAACTTTTCCATCACGAGGTTTACCCATGATGAAAGGATTGCAGCAAACAATATGAATCCCAAGTGAACTTACAAATAAAGCTTGCTCCCCGGCAACGGCGCCAGAAAATAGTCTTGATGACCCACAAGTATAGGGGATCGCAACAGTCTTCGAGGGAAGTAAAACCCAAATTTATTGATTCGACACAAGGGGAGCCAAAGAATATTTATAAGCCTTAACAGATGAGTTGTCAATTCAGCTGCACCTGGAAATAGTCTTGCTCGCAGCGGTTTATCAGTAGCAACAGTTTTATAGTGGTGATAGTAGTGAAACAGTAATAGCAGTAGTAAAATAAAAGCGGTAATAGTAGCAATAGTAAACAATAGCAAAAGTGTTCAGGAAATCAGTGAGACATGGGCATTGCAGATAAATAATATAAAGCATCCTAGTACTAACAATCATAGGCATGTGTTCCGTATATAGTCGTACGTGCTCGCAATGAGAAACTTGCACGACATCTTTTGTCCTACCAGCCTGTTGCAGTAGGGCCTCAAGGGAAACTACTGGTAATTAAGGTACTCCTTTTAATAAAGTACCAGAGCAAAGCATTAGCACTCGGTGAACACATGTGATCCTCACATCATAGCCATCCCCTCCGGTTATCCGAATTTCTATCACTTTGGGGCCTTGGGTTCCGGACAACAATATGTGTACACAACTTATAGATAAGACCATATTCAAGAAGTATCATCATGAAACAATAACATGTTCAGATCTGAAATCATGGCACTCGGGCCCAAAGTGACAAGCATTAAGCACAACAAGTTGCAACAATGTCATAAGCACTAATAAAAGATACTAGGCACTATGCCCTAACAATCTCATAGCAAATTACATGAATGATCTCATCCAATCCCTACCATCCCCTTCGCCTACAGCGGGAATTACTCACACATGGATGGGGGAGTCATGGATGGTTGATGGAGAGATGTCGGTGATGATGGTGATGAAGATCTCCTCCAAATCCCCATCCCGACAGGGTGCCAGAATGGAGTTTCTGGTTCCGAATCGCGGTTTCTGATGGTGACAGTGCAGCGGAAGTCTATCTGGGAAAAACGCCGAACCCCCGCTATTTTCAGGTCAAAAGGTATATGTAGGCGGAAGAAGGGGTCGAGGCGACGGCCAAGGCGGCCTCACCACAGGTGGGCGCGGCCAGGGCTGGGCCGCGCCCCCTGGTGGTGAGCCCAGACCGCGCCCCCTGGTGGTGATCCCAGGCCGCTGCCCCCCTTCATCTCTCCTTCTGGCTCCATGGGTCTTCTGGCAAAATAGAATTTTTGCAATATTTTCCAGGATTTTTCCTGAAAGTCTGATTTCTGCACAAAAACGAGACACCAGAGCAATTCTGCTGAAAACAGCGTTAGTCCGTGTTAGTTATATTCAAAACACACAAATTAGAGGAGAAACAATAGCAAAAGTGTTCAGGAAAGTAGATACGTTTTGGACGTATCATCATGTCATTAGGAGAATGATGTGATGGACAGACCCAAATAAAGCACATCAATTAGATCGTGTCATTGTGTTCATCTTTGCAAAGCTTTTTCCTATACCAAGTATTGTATTCCTTAGACCATGAGATAATGCAATTCCCTAGTACCAGAAGAGAGCTTTGAGGTCATCAAACGTTATCCTATGAAAGGGTGATCATAAAGGTGTCCCTCAGGTAATCGGAAAGTACTTGTTGGGTTGCATGTATCGAGATGGAATTTGTCCCTCCCGAGTCAGAGAGATATACTTCGGGCCCATTCGGTAATCGATATCAACACCGCTTGCAAGCATATGGTTAAGGAGTTAATCACAAAGTGATATTGGATTACGGAACGAGTAAAGTACTTGCTGTGAACGAGATTGAACTAGGTATGCCGATACGGACGATCGAATCTCGGACAAGTAAAATATCGCGAGATGAAGCGAATACATATACGGGATTAATTGAATCCTGGCATCGTGGTTCATCCGATATAATCATTGATGAATATGTGGGAGTCAATATGGGTTTCTAGATCCCGCTATTGATTATTGATAGAAGATCATGTCTGCATATTCTCGAACCCGTAGGGTCACACACTTAATGTGCATCGACGCTAGGATAGAATGGATAATTGGTTAATAAGTTTTTGTTTGGAGTCTCGAATGAGATCCAGGACATCACGAGAGGTTCCGGAATGGTCCAGAGAATAAGATTCATATAAAGGAAAGCAGTTTTTGGATTCCAGAATCATTTCAGAGTTTATCAGTATTGTACCGAAAGGTTCTAGAAGGTTCCAGAGTGGGGCCAATGTGGGCCCACTTGTCGGGGGCCTGAATGGGCCTAAGGGGAAGTGTCCTGGCCACTTTGGGCTAGGCGCACAAGGCCCCTAAGGCCCAGCCGGCCAGCCCTTAGGGGAAACCCTAAGGGAACCTTCCAGAAGAGGGGGGAAGACTTGCCCCCCACTCTTCCCCCTTGGCCAACGCCCTAAGGCTTGGAGGAGGGGGCAAGGCAGCCGGCCAGCCTCCTATATAAGGAGGGGCAGGGGCGCAGCCTCCCTTCACTCCAACCCTAGCTACCGGCCAACTGCTGCCCTCCAATCTCTCTCTCTCCCGACTGCGCGTAGGCGAAGCCCTGCCGTAGAAACTCTTCACCATAAGCACCACGCCGTCGTGCTGCAGATCCAATCTATCTCTCCACCATACTTGTTGTACCAAGAAAGGAGGAGACGTCTCTGCACCGTACGTGTGCATCTTTCGGAGGCGCCGCCACTTGCGGCGTTGGATCAGATCGGATTGTAAGGAGGAGAAGGCTAGTACGACTACATCATTCACGTTCTGTTGAACGTTTTCCGCTGTGCGATTTCTTCAAGGGTATGAAGATCTCATCTATCTCTCTCGTTGATTACATCTTGTAGATTAGATCTTGGCTTGCTTGTTCGCATCCGTAGAAAATTATTTATTTACTATGCTGTGAAACCCTTCACCCAAGACCTAGACTACCCACAAAAATTTCTTTTAAGGGTGGTAGCCCACCTAGTATCCCAAACCCATCTTCCCTTCTAGCCTCTCCAAATCTCGGGGACGAAATTCCTTTTAAGGGTGGTAGTCTGTCACATCCCAATTTTTTTGGAATGTGAAATAAATAAAATAAAAACCATGTATGTTTGTATTGATTGAAATTTCACAAGGAATTAAAACCTTTTGATTTATTTAAAAGCCTTATTAGAAAAACCATTTCAAATTTTCTATTATTTTTTATGAAACTCTTTTGAGGAAATAGAATTTCTATTTCCAAATTGCATTTATTCAAACCTATGCAAGCTATCTTGCAAAGCGAATATTTACAAAACAATTTATATTAATTAGAGTAAGCATTTCCAACAAGATATTTGAAAATAAATTTCAAATTATTATAAAACATTTCCTCTGATTTCAAAAGATTATTTTGAAACCCTATTTTCAATTTCATTATGTAAGTAAACCCCTTTTTGCCAATTTACAAAGTTTTATTTGCAAATTGTTTTATAATGAAAACTTGTTCTCTTACTGTTTTAATAAAATGATGTGTTGAATTGAGAAAAACTTTGGAAAGTGATTCGAGTGAATTTGAAGCACTAATGAAAAGATATATATAAAATAAAACTGAAATACATAAGAAGAAAAAAAACACTTATGTCAGCTATGACGTCACCCAACATCTTCCTGGCGTCCATCATGCGGACGAACGCGTCCATCACGCGGACGATTTCATTCGAGCGTGATTTTCTCTGGAACTTAATTCCTGATAATTTCGGCCATCAATTTCTTTCTGGTTTGTTCCTATAAATTCCCCTCAACCTCCTCTCTATTCCCCCTCTGTTTTCCTACAACCTCGGCCGTCAGGCTGCTCCAATTTCTGCTCGAGTTTCTGCAGATGCCGATGATCGTCGTTGATGATTCTGGTGAGATAGGACCTCCCCTCACCTCCTATCTTGGTCTATTTTTCGTAGAAAACCTAACTTAATTGTTTGGCACACCGGTTTTAGGTGGAGCAAACCCAAGAAACCACGTGAAAACACTCAGGGTAAACGTGTAACTGAGCCACTCCTCCCCCCCACACGTTTTTTATGGCTGCTCAAGGACGAGTCTTCGTACTCTTCGCAGTGTAATTGACGTGGAACTGTGCCCATGTCAGCATGGCACTGTGGCAGTACGTGCGGCCACTATGCAAGCTGAACGATTTCTTGTCTAGCTAAGCTAGCTCGCGCACGTGAATTGCTTCTTTTTTTTCTATCCGGTGCATCTGGCTGAGGGCTATATCACGCATAATCTAGTTTGTCTTTGAAACTTTATAGCTTTCACACACGATGACAATCCGAAAAACACCTCCTCCACCCAATCCCCCTGGAATAATACCCAGTAAACCACTACAAATCTCCTCCGCCAAACAAGGCCTAAGTGTGTTCCTGGTGCGCCTCTTGAACGGACGCACCAAGTTTTTTATGGTGCATCTCTTGGTTTTCTTGAAAGTGTACCTATTGGTCTCAAGGCCAACATCACAACTTCACGTCCATGGTGCATTGGTCTCTCTGCATTGAAGCAATTGTTAGCACTCTCTATGACATTCGCTCGAAGTTTGAGCAACTCTGCATCCGCGCGCGGGGGAGTGTGTGGAGTGATTGACAACCCCAACTTATGCACATCGACCTAGCCAGAGCGTTGTACTTGCTAGAACGGGCTAAATATTTAGAAGGGGTAAAATCCGAGACAACCAAATGGGGTAATACAGAGAGAGATTCACTAAACGGGGTAATTTATGTCACAACTGTACAAGTCGAAGGTAAAAGGCAGAATTTACTCTTTAAAAAAGTGAAGCATGAATTAATATATTTTGAGAGATTTTACGATGCATCCTACTAGTCCTTTTGTGTGTAGTATATAAAAAGATCTGATGGTTATAAATATTGTCTGACTGGATGTAGGCTAGAGGATGAGTTCGTAATTTTAGTAGATGACAAGGGTTTTCAGAAAATTGGGCCAAAGGAACAGCCGCCGCCGCCACCGCTCTCCTTCCGTTTTGGCCGCCTCCGCCTGCAGCTGCCACATCGCTGCCCCGTCCGCCGCTGCCACACCGCCACCGCTCCACCCAAGCCTGATTTCAGCGACTGCAAGGCCGCCGGTCGCCGGCACATCGCATCCTCCGCTGCGTTTTCGAGTATGTGCCTCACTTGTTGCGGCGACCCTCTAGGCACACATTTCCACCGCCGCGGATAGCGCCCGCCCGCTGCACCTCCCGCCGCTGCTCTACTGCGCAACAAGAATTGGAGGAAATAAGTAAACAAGCAGGAAATCAAGGGATAGCAAGATTTGAGAATTAGGGTTTTGATATTCACGTGTCACCCAGCCGCCCACTCTCCCTGTTTATATAGTACAGAGGAGCCACATGATTTGTCTTAGGGTTTACAAAAACTGCCATTAAGGCGCTAATATAGAATTTAGTACTCTATTACAATGGCAACCGTCCGATGGACTGGAACGGTAAGAGCAACGTATAGCCGTTGGATAACTGAAACGAGAGTTGTCGCTGTTGAGAGACAGAGAGCCTGACACTGCTCGCCACTGCGAGTCCAGACTTCAAGGCTGGAATGTGGGAAATGTTTTCTGGATGAAGTATGCATCTTCCCATGTTGCTTCAGCTTCGGACAGACCTTCCCAGAGGATTAACCATTGAGGGACAGCAACATCATACTCACCTTCTCGGCGTGGCACCTGCCTGCGTTGGAGAACTGCCACAGGGGAAAATTTGATCTTACCATCATCAGTGAGGAGGGGAAGGTTCTTGTTTCGAACTGCTCTTTTGCCAATGTGCTTCTTGAGTTGATTGACATGGAAGACGTTATGGATTTGTGCGCCCTCTGGAAGCAATAACTTGTAAGCAGATTGCCCAACTTTCTGTGTCACCCGGAAAGGCCCATAAAAGCGAGAGGAAAGCTTGGGAGAATTGCCCTGCCCCAGTGCCGTTTCTCTGTGAGGTTGGACTTTCAGGTAAACCATATCGCCCACTTGGAAAACTCTGGGAGTTCTATGCAGGTCTGCATGCTTTTTCATTTTTTCTGTGCTTGCATGTGGTTATGTTGCAGATGCTGGAGCATGACAGATTTCTCCTGCAGGGTGGCCTGAGTTTCAGGTAGTGCACTAGCAGGAATGGCAATCTCTTGTAACAGAGGGGGGCTGTATTCATAAAGAGCTTCAAATGGTATGAAGAATTGTACCACCACTCAGCTGTTGTCAACCAGTGACTCCATTTCTTTGGTGCTTGAAATGCCATGGTTCTCAAGTATTGCTCAAGGCATTGATTTACTCTTTCGGTCTGGCCGTCTGACTCTGGGTGATAAGCAGTAGAGAAGTGTAGATCCACCTTTAATGCAGAGAAAGTTCCTGCCAGAGCTTACTTGTGAAGATTCGATCTCTATCTGAAACAATGACCTTGGGCAGACCATGTAGTTTGAATATGTGATCCAAGAAGAGAGTAGCCACCTTATGCACAGAATATGGATGGGACGGAGCTAAGAAGTGGGCATATTTTGTCAGGCGATCAACTACTACCAGTATGACATTCATGCCATTAGATGTCGGTAATCCTTCAATGAAATCTAAGCTGATTTCACTCCATTTGGCTGTTGGAATTTGCAGGGGAACTAACAGTCCCGGATAGGGTACCTTTTCTAACTTGGAGATTTGACAGACAGGGCATTTAGACACAAGATCAGTAATGTATGTCTTCATATTGGGCCAGAAGAAAAGTTGCTTCAACTTAATATATGAGACCCTTTGGCCTGAGTTCCCACCAATTGCTGATGAATGTAAGGATTGGAATAATTTCTCCTTAAGATTGGTGGCATCACCGATAAGAATTCTGTTTTTATAGCGAATTATACCCGAATGCAGTGAGTAATGTGGGTGACTGTCTGGGTTAATTGCCAGTTCCTGAAGGAGAGAAGAGCATTTCTGATCACCCATATAGCTTGCCTGGACATCAAGGATCCAAGAAGGAACGGCTACAGAGATAGCAAGACAAACATCCTTTGGGTCATCTTTTCTTGAGAGAGCATCAGCTACTGTATTGTGACAACCTTGCTTGTATTCGATGATATAATCAAATTCCATCAACTTTAACATGAGCTTGTGTTGGATGCCTTCGAGCAAACGTTGACTAGACACATATTTTAGACTTTTTTGGTCTGTTCTGATTGTCAGTTGATTTCCAAGCAGGTAATGTCGCCACTTCTTGAGGGCTTCCAATATTGCCAAAGCTTCTTTCTCATAAATTGAAAGGGTCATTGCTCTTGGACCCAGGGTTTTGCTGTAATAAGCAATGGGTTTTCCTTCTTGCATTAGAACAGCACCAAGACCATGAGCACTAGCATCTGATTCCAAGATGAATGGAATTGTGAAGTCTGGAAGCCTGAGAACAAGAGGTGTAGTCATGGACTTTTTAAGAAGTGAAAAAGCTTCTTGTTGCTTGTCTCCCCATACAAAGGAATTTTTCTTCAAGGAGTCATGAAGGGGCTTGCAGATGGATGCATATTGTTTGACAAATCGTCTGTAGTATCCTGTTAGACCCAAAAATCCTCTCAATTGAGTGATAGTGGTGGGTGTTTTCCAAGATAAGATAGAGGAAAATTTTCAAGGATCAGTTGCAACTCCTTCACCAGAGATGATATGTCCCAGATATTCCACTGACTATGTAGCAAAGGTACATTTACTGAGTTTGGCCTTGAGTTTATGAGCTCTGAGAATTTGGAGCACAATTTTCAGATGTTTACTGTGCTCTATGATGTCCTTGCTGTACACCAAGATGTCATCGAAGAAAACCAATACAAAGCGCCTTAGGAATTCAGAGAAAACAGAGTTCATTAGTTCCTAAAAGGTAGCTGGTGCATTAGTTAAGCCGAAGGGCATAACCAAGTACTCGTAATGGCCGAGGTGAGTTCTAAAAGCTGTCTTTGTCACATCAGCTGGATTCATACGTATTTGGTGATAGCCGGAGCGTAAATCCAGTTTAGAGAATACTCTAGCACCATTGAGCTCATCAAGTAAGTCCTCGATGACAGGAATAGGGTACTTATTCTTGACTGTGAGAGCGTTTAACTGCCTGTAATCCACACATAAGCGCCAAGTCTTGTCCCTTTTGCGTACCAAGATGGCAGGAGAGGAGAAAGGACTGGTACTTGGCCTAATCTCGCATTTGGATAGTAGACTTCGAATAAGCTCTTCGATAAAGTCTTTTTGCTTATGTGGCATGCGATAAGGGCGAATGTTAGGGGGAATGGCGCCCTCTTTGAGTGGTATTTTGTGATCACAAGGTCTGGCTAGAGGTAGACCAACAGGCTCTTCAAAGACATCAGAAAATTCCAAGAGAATAGCTTGAACTGCGTGATGTGTTGGTTCAGACGCCTCATGAACAATATCTTGCTGATGAAGACTTAGCTGGAGGACAAAAGCATCTGCTCCTTGAGCTAACAATTTAGAGCAAGCCTTAGCTGAGATTAAACAATCTTTTCCTCTGGTTTGATGGTCTGTTAGTGTCAACCATTCTCCTTCATGAAAGATAGAAACTATTCTGTTTTCCCAGTCAAGCAGGTTCGGACTGTGCTTCTTTAACCAATTTGCGCCCAGAATAATGTCATATCCTTTGAGAGGTAAGATTTGGAAATCATGAGAAAAGGTTTTCCCCGCCAAGGAGTAGTCCAACTGAGGAAGGATAGCATCGGACACGAGTTCACCACCTCCTGCCACTAACACCTTTTTATTTGCCACAGGAATCAAGGGAAAATTATGATTGATGGCAAAGGTCTTGCCTAAGAAGGTATTAGTGCTACCTGAGTCGATCAGAGCGACAACTTTCTTGTTGCCAATCATTAGTTGGACTGCCAGGGTGCCTTCACCTGGAATGCCATGAAGAGCTTCAATAGAGAGAAGCATCAGTTGATCAGGGGGACCTAGGCCTTCATGTTGAACCATGTCTGGAACTTGAGCAGCTGCTACAGGTGCTGGTATACTGTTGGGAATAGCTGGAGCAGGTAGTTCGACTTCGTCATCATCACTGTGACCCTGCATTTCTATTGCATGAACCATGCTCTTGATTCCAGAGCATTTATGGCCAAAACTCCAATCATCTGGGCAGTACCAACACTTTCCTTTTTCCTTTGGTTTATCAGTTATAGGTCTGGCACGGTTTTCCCTGAATTGAGTAGGTCGTGCTGGTTGCTGAAGACCCACAGTTTTGGAGGGCACGGGAGCAGTAGATTGCTTCTTGTGAACTGAAAGGAAAGCGAGCTCTTCCTGTCTAGCGTACCAATAAGCAGAGCGCAAGTCAGGAGGTTTGTGGCATTTTACCGCGTGCTTGATGGTGTCTTTCAAACCACTCAAAAATCTCAGAGTGAAAAAGAATTCTGGAAGGTAGTTATGGTCCCTTTTCATGGCTGTCATCCACTCTTCAAACGAGTCAATATATTGATTGACCGTAGATTGTTGTTTTAGCTGCTAGAACTGTTCCATTGACTCGTGAATGCCACTGTCGGGAAACCTGTCCAACAACAGTTCACAAAATTGTATCCAATTCATCAGAGAAAGCTGAACATTGCAGTTATTTAGCCAAGTCTTGGCTTTGCCTCTGATGTGAGCTGCTGCCCACTTCATCTTGTAGTCCTGTGAGATGCCTGCCAATTCAAACACTCCTTCACAGTCCTGTAACCACTGATACGCGTTGTCGCCGTAAAACAGAGGTAATTCCACTGTCGGAGATCGAATGTGGGGTTCCACGGGTTGTTGCCCTTGACGATGTTCAGTTTGGGACAGTTGAGGGGCTGACTGATGAGTATGTTTGTGCTGAATGTTAACTGGGTTCATTGGGTACGTGGGTGGAGGAAGGATGGTAGGTTGTGGCGGTGTGAAAGTGACTTGGGGAGGAGGGTAAATTGGGGAGGGTGGGTAATAGGTGGGATAACTAGGATGAATTGGTGAAATTTGGGATGAATATGGAGGAAAGTGTGTGTATTGGGGATGGTTTGGCGGTGGGTAAGAATAAAAAGGCAAGCTTTGGGTCTGTGAAGTGTAAGGAAGTGAAGGTGAATAATATTGGGGTTGAGTGAGAGGGTTGGTGTGTTGCTGGATGTGGTTAGGCGGTGGTGGAGTTGTTGTGGAAGTGGAAGCAGCTATTGGTGCCGCTGAACTAGGACCAGCACTGGATTGAGATTTGGACACGGCGGTAGTAGTCGGAAATTCAGGATGGGTAAGATGGCGAGGGGAGAGGTTACCGAAATAGAGGGGGCGATCCGTTGCTGGAGATGCAGAGTTCATCGGCGTCGACACTTCCAGAATCGGGCTCAAATTGGGGTGGTAGGAGTGGACCGGCGTCGTGGTCGTCGAAGCCGGGATTGTCGGAGGAGGGGTTCCTCCCGCATCCGGACATTTGCCCAGGGAAAGCGCGAGCTGGGAGACCATCTCTGTCAGGGTGGACAGATCGCCATGAATCCTGTCCACCGAGGACTGTTGCTGGTCGAGGCGGCGGTTGATGGTGAGAACTTCGCGTGGAAGCCGTGCCCGGATCTCCTCTTCAGCCGTGGCTTGTGCTTGCGCTGCCGCCAAGATTGCTGCTTCTTCGGCTTGTTCGGCGAGGCGCTCCTGGGAACGAGTGCGGATGATTGACATGGTCGATTTTAGACCGATTCGCCCTGGGGATTTTACCCTCCGACTCAAGATGAGCAGAGAACCCGGGGGGAAAAATTTCTGGCCCGAATCGATGCTCGTGATACCAATTGTCAGGCTGCTGGGAGGTAGATGAGTGTTTGAGGAGAGAAATCCACAGTAATCTGACTATAAATCGACAAGAATTGGAGGAAATAAGTAAACAAGCAGGAAATCAAGGGATAGCAAGATTTGAGAATTAGGGTTTTGATATTCACGTGCCACCCAGCCGCCCACTCTCCCTGTTTATATAGTATAGAGGAGCCACGTGATTTGTCTTAGGGTTTACAAAAACTGCCATTAAGGCGCTAATACAGAATTTAGTACTCTATTACAATGGCAACCGTCCGATGGACTGGAACGGTAAGAGCAACGTATAGCCGTTGGATAACTGAAGCGAGAGTTGTCGCTGTTGAGAGACAGAGAGCCTGACACGCACCTTCCCGCTCAAGATTGGGTACATACTTCTTAAATTGATTGATGATTTTTGCATTCAGTTCTTTTATTCCAGAGATTTGTCCTCTTGTCGCTCATATGTAGTTGTGGATGTTGTTCACTGATTATCTTGTAGGGCTAGAACATTGAGCGAATTTAGCTGAGAGTAATCCATTTGCGAGAAAGCTACAAGCAACAGAGTTTTTACATCATTTAAGTTTCACCGAGTATGTTTGTATGACATGTCTTTCAACAGGTTCGAAAATGGTTCTTTGATAAGCTCCCGCATCAACTACTAAATCTACTTGCTTGCCTACTACTTGTGTAGAAAATAATTTAATCTCAGTAACCCATGTCTTAGTCTCTGAGATAAAGGCTTCACCTTCTGAAAACAAGACTAGCCTCAGAAAGTCATGTGTTTGATTTTGAGATCAAGGTTGAACCTTCCGAAGAAAATGATTTAGCCATTGATACAAGTATTTCAAACAATGAGGATGCACTTTCCCCAGATTTACTCAAAGATTTCTGCAAGTCCGTTAGAACTTAATGCTTGGTACTTGTACCATTTACTAAATTTAATATTTGGTGGCTTCTTTTCAGATATTATTATTAGATAAAGGTTACTGAACTTGGAGACTTGCAGTTTGAGTCTAGGTCAATGTATGGTGAGGACTCTTTTACATGCGACGGTTATGCTCCTTTTATCTTTCCTCTTTCTCCCTTTCATTTGAGCAGTTTCATTGTTATTTACCTTACCCCTTTTGTTTTCTTCTGAGTAATCGAGTGATCGTAAGAAAAGTAAGCAAGATTCTGCTAACTTCTGCTGTATCTCAGGTTTAATGGAAGTATTTTGACATGTCCATTTAAGAGTGACTATAGTGGTGAATATATATTGATATGAACAACACAAGTAAACATTGAATACTCTGAACTTGTTTTTAATAATTTCTAGGTAATGATCATGCAAGTCGATCATGACAATTTGCTTCTGCAGGTCCTTATAATACAAAAAAAATTGCAAGATACTATTTTTGATCTCATAATGGCTTCTGTTAAATCTCATTTTCTCTATTGTATTCTTATTTGAATGTCTTAAAAGTGATGTGAAGTGATTTAAAAAAAATTGGGAGTTATCAGCAGCAGATTCTAATTAAAATTACCATTTAAAAGAATCACCCCTTCATAAATCTCTGAAGATTTACCTAGTTTGTTATTCCTATCCTTGAAATACCGTAATTGTACGATATTACTCATCCAAGAGCAAATGGATATTAAGCAAGGTTTCTATATTATTTTGTGATCTTATGAATCTATGGTGTAGAATTTTACCATTAAAGTCATCTGCTAAAGAGTAATGGAACAGTCAGGTCATGCCATTTTGTTTGAGTATGTGGAAACCATGGACCTACATGCATTTTCCATGATAGCAGCAAAGTTCAGGCATGACCAGTCACCAAAGTATATAGCTGCAAGAGTGTCTCACTGCCAACTTGAATTACCAAGCCTGTAGTATGAGCCTTTTGTTGCTAACCGTATGTGATTGAGATACAAACCTTGTATGCTGCCTGCAAGTAACTTGCTCTGTTTTCCGAGATGATTATAGCTTCTAGTAGATCATTGAAGGGGCCCAACACGGGACTGAAAGCTGGAGCTTGTGGTTGCAACCTTCCTACTGTTTTTCTTTGTTGCAAACTATACATCCTGTTCTGGTTTCATATTTGAATCTTGATGGCTTATTATGATTTGATTTGCTTATTTTTTATATTTGTGATTATGACATAAGTAACTAAGATGTCGTCAGATAAACACACTATTGTTTAACTGACTGATGAATCTGCATGTTTAAACCAGCGAAAGTCAAAACTGCAAGGACATGGTTAGCAAGGGGAGCTAGACATCATGCAGTTGACGGGCAGGATTTCCTTGTTTGCTTAGAGTTGCTCGAGGTCAATGCAGCCATGTTGCAAGGTGCCCTATCCCCCACGTCTTCCATGGTGCATGCTTCGGGCTTAGTCTCAAGGAGGGCGAGATGTGCCCTATCTGCAGGCTCTAAATTTTCAATTCTGCTACTAAGACCATGTAGTTTTTGAAGTCAATGTAACCTTCTCTAGAATGCAATAAGAGCATTCTTGGGCTGTATTATAGTTTAAGGATTGCATTTTTCTGGATTGATGAACTATGACAGTCCTAAATTGTATTTGATGAGATCGCAATGTACAAAATCTTTGGTTTTAATCAATGGAAATATATGTTTTGGGCTACATTGTCCTTTTTTATACTATTACTATTATGATACCGTGTAATTCTTGATTGATTTATGGTATTTGTGCATGTGAGCTCTGATAAACAGCAAATTTGAACATTAGAGGCACTGCAGCTATGGGTGCGATGTGCTGACAAAGTAATGAAGTTGTCATCATCACGTACAACTATATTAACCTCTAGTTTACACACTCAGATTGAGATGCTTTGAAGATAATTTGATCAGGAAGAGCAGTGCTCATGGAGTCAATTCTTTCCTAGTTCGTGAGAAAATATAAGAAAGACTAGATAAAGAATCGCTTCAGTCTGAACCTGAACCAGCTATGATTTGTTATTGTTCAATCACAACTAAGCAGCAGATCTGTGTCCAACACTAGAATTTTAAGAAATGTGAATTTAAGAAAGACATATCTGATAAATTAGCTAAAAATAAATTTGATGTTCTAGCACACGGAGGCCTAGAGTAAGAATTGTTGGAATGGTTTGTGTTTCAGATATGAATGAACACCCCAATAATTACCTAGGCTCATACATATTTTTCATTTACACAATAGACAAGACATTTATCCATCTCAGGTTCTCAATCTCCACCAAGTCTCGGTTAGTGAATTGTCAACCTAGAAGGCAAGAACCAACTACCAAATTTTCTCAAAGAAAAATGAATAGTACTACAAGACCAACAGGCAGCAGCATCAGTACAGCGGCTGGAATACAAAGCTTGGGCCGTCATAGGACGGGAGATGAGGAGATGTTGGTGGGATTCAGACCGGCAGAAACTGCTAGAGGTTTTCATGGTGCCGCCGGTCGTAGTATCGGGGCAGGCGTATGTGGGTGGGTGGTGCTCCTCCTTTGGCGCGGCGATCGCTTTGGGAGATCGATCGATGCAGAAGTGTGGGCGGAGGACAACTAGGGCAGGGCAGAGGCAACGGCGGCGGCTGCCGCCCGCCATGAACGGCGGACACGGTGAGGTCTGATTGACGCTTTATCTGGGCTACGAACACGATGTAGAAGATGACTTGGGAAAGTTCCAACTAGAACCTTCATATTGATGCTTTTTGAGGAAAACTGTCTACGGGATCTATAACAAGTGAACCACCCAAAATACCCTTGGTGGCTAAATATACTATACGATTTGTTGTGTAGTATTACTGATCTGGGCCATTGGATCAACAGAAATGAACGATCCAAAATGATTTGATGTACTGTAAAATGTCTCTATATTTTTGCGCCAAGCACCTAGGAGTAGTACCACACATGACCGCACAACAAATGATAAAAAAAATTAGCCATGCATTACTTGATTCTATAGAGAGAGGAGAGAAAAAGGCATACATGACTTGCATGTTTTCTGCATGGATAATCTAATGGCAAAAAAGCTACTCCTACTTACTTCTATGAGTGCATGCATGACTTGCTGATTAACTGTAATATAGTCCTATGGTTATCAATAATAGAGGTGACTCGGAAGCATGCTTGCGCGAGAGATATGATGATTTAGACAAAGAAGATTGCGCAATAATGTTTCTTGGATCTGTTCAGGCGGCCTCCTCGTTGCTCGTGATTGTGATTTGTCATAGATCTCTCTCGGCTCGAAAACAAACACCCGGTTCGGGACATAAAATTTCTGGACCTACGTGAGCGGCCCAGCCCTAGATCCTGGCTGCACTCGCAGGGCGGGAACCGCTGTCAACGTCGGCCAGAGAGCCCCTCCGGGCCCCGTCGGGGCGTGTCGCGCTAGGACCACCAGGCGCCGCGCCCACACATGGTGCCCAGCTCTGCGGTCTTGTCCTTTTCCTCGGCCGGTCCATGGATCGAACACTCTGCATGCAAACCGAATGCCTCAGTCCCTGAACGCATGATGGCTCGTGCCTGTACCGCGCGCGACACCGGCCTCATACCAACGGAAGAGTAGGCAAAACGTATGCCGGCGCCCATGCTGCCAGCCAGTAGAAGATGTGAGGGAGTATGTATTTTGATGTGCTAAGAGCATCTCCAGCCGCCCCCATCCCCCTCCCCCATGGCCCCACCCCCACACACCCAAACGGCTTCCGGCGCAAGTGATGTCTGGGCCGTTTGGGGGGGCACCGGCGCCGATTTCTGTATGTGGAGCGGCGGTTTTCCAGCCGCGCGTCTAATTCGGCGTCTTAAAAGTCCATAGCGGCCCATTTTGCTGTAGATTTGGCATGAATTTTTGAAAAGTGACATTTCCGCCGCTGCCCCGAGGCGGCTAGAAATAGCGCCGCTAGATTCATATAAATTATTCAAATCATAGTTCATACATATAAATAATAAATAGTTTGAAATCCAAATAAATAAAATTCTAATAAATAGATTACAAATAAAACTAGGCGTTGTTTCCTTTTGAGCATCCACAGATTCTTCACCAAATCATCTTGCAGTTGGCTATGGGTATTTGCATCTCGAATTTCTTGATGCATGGCAAGAAAGGAAGCAAATGCGGCGGGGACATGCTAATCAAGAGTCGCAAGAGGACCCTAGCGGTCATACGGTTCAGTGTCAAACACCGGATGCTCCCGCTCACTCTCAATGATCATAGTGTGCATGATCACACATGCATTCATGGTTTCCCATATCTGATTTTTCGACCAGGTAAGTGCAGGGAACCGGTTAACAGTGAATCAAGCCTGGAGCATATCAAATGCACACTCGACATCCTTCCTGCAAGCCTCCTGCAAACCAAGATTTTTTACCTCATGGCACAGCGCATGTGATTGTCTTTACAAATGTTGCCCATCTTGGATAGATGTTATCCGCCAAATAGTATCCTTTGTTGTATGCATGGTCATTGATCACAAAGTTCACCGGAGAAGCATGGCCTTCAACTAGCCGGGAGAACACATTCGAGCACTGCAGTACATTGATGTCATTTTGTGATCCTGCCATACCAAAGAAAGCATGTCATATCCACAGATCTTTATCAGCCACAGCCTCTAGTACCACACTACAACCTCCTTTGTGACCTTTGTACATACCCTGCCAAGCAAACAGGCAGTTCTTCCATTTCCAATGTATACAATCGATGCTACCAAGCATCCCAGGAAATCCCCGCACTTTATTCTGGGCCAGGATGCGAGCAGTGTCTTCTTTATTGGGTGTTCTCAGGTAATCTGGTCCAAACACCGACACCACTGCCCTGCAAAATCTAGACATGCACTCCATGGCCATAGACTCGGCCATGCGTATTTAATCTGAAGGGATTCGCAGCATAGTAAATCAAAAAATTTCCTACGGATGCGAACAAGAAAGCCAAGATCTAATCTAGGAGATGTAATCAACGAGAGAGGTAGATGAGATCTTCATACCCTTGAAGATTCGCACAGCGGAAACGTTCAATAGAACGTGGTTGACGTAGTCGTACTTGCCGTCTCCTCCTCGCGATCCGATCCGATCCTACGCCGCAAGTGGCGGCGCCTCCGAGAGTTGCACACGTGCGGTGCAGCGACGTCTCCTCCTTCCTTGGTCCAGCAAGTATGGTGGAGAGATAGATTGGATCAGCAGCACGACGGCGTGGTGCTTATGGTGGAGAGTTTCTGCGGCAGGGCTTCGCCTACACGCAGTCACGAGAGAGAGAGAGGGAGGGCAGCAGTTGGCGGCTAGGGTTTGGGTTAAGGGGTGGAGAGGGCTGCGCCCTTGCCCCCTATATATAGAGGGGTGGCCGGCCAGCTTGGCCTCTCCCCAAACCCTAGGGCGCCGACTTGGAGTAGGAAGAGTGGGGGGCAAGTTTTCCCCCTTTCCTTCTTTGAAGACTCCCTTAGGGTTTCCCCTTGGGCTGGCCGGCTGGGCCTTAGGGGCCTTGTGCGCCTGGCCCAGGGCGGCCAGGGCACTTCCCCTTAGGCCCACGCAGGCCTCCGTCAAGTGGGCCCACGTTGGTCCCACTCCGGAACCTTCTAGAACCTTCCGGTACAATACCGATAAACTCCAAAACCTTTCCGGAATCCAAAAACTGCTTTCCTTTATATGAATCTTATTCTCCGGACCATTCCGGAACCTCTCGTGACGTCCTGGATCTCATCCGAGACTCCGAACTAAAACTCATAAACCAATTATCCATTCTATCATAGCATCGATACACGTTAAGTGTGTGACCCTACGGGTTCGAGAATATGTAGACATGATCTTCTATCAATAATCAACAGCGGGATCTGGAAACCCATATTGACTCCCACATATTCATCGATGATCATATCGAATGAACCACGATGTCAGGATTCAATTAATCCCGTATATGTATTCCCTTCGTCACACGATATTTTACTCGCCCGAGATTTGATCGTCGGTATCGCCATACCTAGTTCAATCTCGTTCACAGCAAGTACTTTACTCGTTCCGTAATCCGATATCACTTTGTGATTAACTCCTTAACCACATGCTTGCAAGCGGTGTTGATATCGATTACCGAGTGGGCCCGAAGTATATCTCTCCGACTTGGGAGGGACAAATTCCATCTCGATACATACAACCCAACAAGTACTTTCCGATCACCTGAGAGACACCTTTATTATCACCCTCACATAGGATGACGTTTGATGACTTCAAAGCTTTCTTCCGATACTAGGGAGTTGTATTATCTCATGGTCTAAGGAATACAATACATGACATAGAAAAAGCTTCGCAAAGATGAACACGATGACACGATCTAATTGCTCTGCTTTATTTGGGTCTGTCCATCATATCATTCTCCTAATGATATGATCTCATTATTAATTGACAACTCATGTCTATGGTTAGGAAACCTTAACCATCATTAATGAATGAGCTAGTCCATAGAGGCGTACTAGGGACACGGTGTTGTTCATAAACCACACAAGTATTAAAGTTTCCGCTTAATACAATTCTAGCATGGAATATAAACATTATCATGAATAAGAATTATAATAATAACATCTTTATTATTGCCTCTAGGGCATAATTCCAACATAATTATCATGTGAATCACCAGGAGCTCCATATGCAAGCATCCTCAAAGCAGCAGTGCACTTCTGAAGTGAGGAAAAACCAACCATACCAATGCAATCCTTCTTGCATATGAAGTAGTTGTCAAAATGCCGAACGTCATAGACAATGTCGAGGAAGTGCTTTTGGCTCATCCTAAAACGGCTCTGAAACACCACCTCATTGTGCAATGGGTCGTCGGCGAAGTAGTCGGCGTAGAGAATGCAGTAGCCTTCTAACCTCTGCCTCAGCTTGCTCTTGCGGCGTCCAGGTGCCGACCCTCGATGCTGCGGCTTTGCATCATTGTGGGCGTACAACGCCATGAGGCACGACAGCATTATCAAATGCTCCTCGTCATCAGCGGCAGCAATCTCGGCTTCCTCCTCCATCAGAGTGGCGAACATAGTCTCGTCGTCGGATCCATGAGCTCGTCCATGGCCTCGGCAAATCACCGAACACCTCGTGTGCAAGGTCACAGCGGGGCGCCGCGGGAATGCCTGGTGGGACGGCCCAACAACGCGAAAAGGTAGCGGGCGGTGAGATACGGCATGATGGTGCATCGATTTGGTGGAAGGGAGGTGTTTGGGCGGGGAAAAAGGTGCGGCGGAGAGGTGCGGCGGCTATCTACTGGAGGTGGGCGAGATGGGATGGCCGATTTGGGGGAAAAGGCTCGTCTCGCCGACAAGGATGGCCCATAACTTTTTTGGCGTAACCGGCGCCCCCGCTCGCCCCTCCGTGCGCTGGGTGTCCACTAGGTGCACCGGACAAAGTTTCGCGCCGCGCCGAATAAAAAGTAAATTTAGGGGACGCGATTAGGCGGGATTTCAGGCGACGCTCACAAATAGCGTTTGGGGAGGCCTTTAGGGAGACGAGTGGAGATGCTATAAGTTGCCGATACTTTTTCTAGATCTGAGGTACTCCCTCCGTTCACTAATATAAGATAATTTAGCTTTTTATACATTCATCTAGTCTACTTTTAGTGTGTAGATCCATTTATTATAGAGTATATCTAGGCTATTTTGAAACGTCCAAAACGTCTTATATTCATGGATGGAGGGAGTATGTATTTTGATGTGCTGCCCCAAAATCAGTACAAGACTCACGAAACAGTAAAACAGGTGGACCAGATTTAACCAAAAACGACAAACGGAAATTCTCAAGGGAAGGATGCGTGCCATCGCCACACGACATGGGGCACTCCCGCCCGCCCTTGGGGCGCCGGAAGCGCCACAACGCCACAGGGCGCTCTTTATGTTCACAACTATTCTAGCATAGCACGCCCATTTATGCTTTGTTAGCTCTTTCAGCCGATCCATGGCGAAGAGTCTGGAAACCGCATACGTCCATGCGATCATCCATGTGACGCCCTCATCGGCGGGGTACGTGAGTCAGGCGGTCCAGCACTCGAGCTAGACGGCTGAAGCGCAAATAATACCACCCAATAATCACATTCACATACCAAGCTGGCGGATACAACAACAGTACGCGACAGGCGACGCACACGCCGAGGCCCAAGGCCCAAGGCCCATGAACGTACGCTGCCATAATACATGCATCACCAACTCCGCATGCTCCATCTGTATTGGCTGCGGCCCTATGACTGAACCAAAACCAATTGTTCACCTTTTGTTTGATAGGACAAGAAATCAAAACGTACAAATTGTGTACTTCATCAAAGTCCTAATAAAAAGCTAAAACAAAAGTATTGGATACAGACTATTAATGTTATCATTATAGGAGAAGTATTAGGAACAATACTATGAGATTCAGATGCTTATTTGCTTTGATTGGTTCTGTTACATTTTCGTGGAACTTCTGGGGAACCCAAAAAAAAAGCTGTGCAAACCACCGAGAAACCGAGGACTTCCTAATCACCTACCTAACAGCAAACGAGCAAATTTTGTGGTGAACAGATCAATCTACTTTCCAGAATGAAAAGAAAAATGAGGCAACACGTGTTTGTTTTTACATTTTTCTTTCGGTTCTCTGGTAGTCAGGGTCAGCTCGGACGAGGGGCCTCCGAATGTTTCTGGAGTCATGCCAGCTGGTCAGCAGAGGATGAGGTCTTGCGGGTGAACACTTCTGATGTCGAAAGCAGCTCATGGCATGGTTAGTCGCCCTGCAGACAGTAGAGCTGGCGGATGTTGCCTGTGGCTGGAGACATGAACCGGCATTGAACATAATGAGTTTTACAATCAGCAATACTACATTGAGTGCTACAGTAAGTATTGATGAAAAATACACTAGATGAAACTAGTAGAGTAACTTGTATTTTTTTTTGGAGGAATAATTGTTTAACTTGTATTGAGATCGGAATAGCAGAATTCTTCCCTGCTAACATACAAAGAACTTCAATTCTAAACTGTAGGCTCTTCAAAGAATTTTCATAGGAATTTTGGGAGATTTGAATTCTTCCAGCCTTGGCGGTTTGATTTTGTAGGTTTGTATAGGAACTTCTCTTACAGTCTATTTTGCACTCTATATCAAGGCAAAAAAATCCATTGACTCGTACATCTTTGGAAGAAGACCTATGGTGCAATCAAACACTACAGGGTCCAAAAAAGCATGACATTTCAATCATGTTTTACCTATTCCTGCGCTTTTGGAATCCTGTGAATCAAAGAGGTCCTAAAAGTGGCTAGCTGCTAGAGACTAGTCTTGGTTATTTATAACTAGTTATCAGTGCTCAGTGGACCCAATTTGGAAGTTTAGAACTATCCAGATGAATTTCACAAACGTTCTGACATCTTCGACATCTTCCAGGTCAGAACCCTGTTTGGAGCACCAAAGCAACAAAAGCAGATACTATGTAAACTTAGGCCAGCGCACATGACTGTGTGGGCAAATTACTGGTGCACAGGGAAAGCAGCCACAAGCAATAAATCTGTTTGGAATGAACTTTTTTCTTCTAGTTGCATTCCTTGGGCAATAATAAAATCAGTGGAACCAAGATTGAATTGTGTTCCAGTTAGTCATAACGATTGGACAGCATCCTATCTTTAGTTGAAGTTGTTCTGACCTATCTCTATAGAAGGGGAGAAAAAAAGCAACTGGTGGTATTTACACTGTAACCTGAATCCGATCAACCATTGAAACTGAACTTCATTTTTGTTTCGAGCTACAATAATGAAACTGCTGGAGATAAAGCACCAAGTGTAACTATTGGCATATAAAAGGCAAAATGATATGTAGATTCATGCAATAGCTAAACGCAAAGATGAAATTTTACCGTATAGCCAATCTTTGAATTGTGCATGAAGGGCAGTTGCTAATTCCTTTTTCCTATTTTCATCAAGTTCCAGCTCCCGAATAGTTTTTTGAGTATCTTCTAGAACAGCTTGCTGAAGATGATATGGCATGTTAAGGGACGTGTGAATTTTAGGAATACTAAACAGTAAATTTTAGGAATACTGAACAGTAAAATATACTCCCTCCGTTCCAAATTAATTGACTCAACTTTGCCTAGATTCACATGTATCTAGCACTAAAACGCGTCTAGATACATGCGAATCTAGACTAAGTTGGGTTTGGAACGGAGGGAGTAGAGCAGTGCACAACGAACTGCACCCGAACAACATCAACAAATCAATGCTGGTTAACATTATAGACATAATGTAGTGCGAGTCACACTAATGTACCTTCTTGCTTTGTGATGCCTGATAAATTTCAGGCAATGGAAAAGGATTGTGTTTTGTAGGGTCTTGTACTGCATCCTCAAACAAATTAGGAATCTGAGGATAGAAATTGCCATGCTTTAAAAATATATACATGAGAAAAATATTGTGAAAAGCCAAACAAGGCTTTAGCTTATAATATACTTGACAAGTTGACATACCAAAAAGTTTGTGAATAAATCAGGATCTACGCAAGTAGCAGATTCAGCTTGAACATCAGAAACCCCGGCGGGATGGGACAATGAATCATGCGGATCAACGACTCCCAGTACAAAAGGTTGGTCCCATTTATTGGGAGAGGGATCTACACCAACTTGTGTCATGTGCTCACCCAATCTTGGATAGTATGTATTGAATGGAGCAATCTGTTGATACGGGAAAGGAGGATCTCACTCACAATACTGAACTTTTAAACAATATTAATTACTGCCATCATGTCAATAAGTTCAACATTCACCAACACACTTTTCCCAACTGTAACCTGCATACTATGATGTATCCAGGAGTATTTGGTGGACATGAATGGTTACTCGTGTCTACTGTATCTTCAATTTTACTATTAGTACATTAGATTTTACTTGCAAATAAAGTCACCGATCTTAGTTCTAGGTGTAGTGGCATACACAATATGTACTGCAAATGAAGTATGATTCATTCATAGAATATACACATAATGGCTAGCCATGCAGATGTATTCTCAAGAATTTACAATCATCCATCATATTCTGCTTAATTTCTAGGCAACAGTCACTAAGTGCAAGAATGCAGCGAACATATACCTTCTAGTTCTACTAACTACTAACTGTCCACAACAAAAAGAGTAACATAACCTCACATGTAATTTATGGTTGTCCCCCACAATAAGAGGCTGGTGATTTACTCCCAAGTAGAAGATGCACTCACGACAGTTGGCAATACAGATTCGTTTAGCAGCTGCAATAATATGCACTCTTTCACAATGCTCCACCTTTACAACCTGACAACACGAAACATTATGTTTGTGAAATGTAATTACTAATTACTAGAATAGAGGATGAAATAGCAAAACTGGAACGACCAACAAAAGAGTACACAAGTTCTTCGATCAGGGAGTTTCTCATTTTCCTCTTATCTATATCCTAAGATTTTCCAGCAATGCAGACTGCATTAGAATATCAGGTCAATATATGGTCTACACAACAATATGAACCAGTTTCTACTCTCTATTGTCATTATTCTCACCATCTCTCAGCAGTAGAGTTGCCTCACTTTGTACGTAAAATGACAAACAGTTCCTACTTCCACTACAGGACTACAAAAGTAGAATCCAGGTGAATGTTGTCCACCAATGATTGAAAATACACACATAGGTCGTAAGCAGCCACACTTCCTTGTTGCACCTGAACATATTATAATACTGTACCTTTTATATAATAAAAGCTGGCAATAGGTAACTTACATTTGTTTGTTGTTAGAGCAAGCATGTTCATAAAACTGCTTGGTCCACTACTATACTGCATGCAGTGTTCACACTAATCTAGATATTTAACTCACGGCTAACTTTTATGCATGGAGCTAAGCTGCAACAAAGAAAATCGGATCCACATAACCGAGGGTGCGAGGACAAAACCAAATTACATGCATACCTTACCAACAGCCCCAAGAACAACAGTAGTATCAGAACATCCATACACGGTAGCATACTTCACCGGTGCTAATATGTAGATAACAGAATCATGGCAGTTCAAAACCTGCACATGCAGTTTGTAATTCATGTTAAACAATACTGACAAGTTCCAGCGCTGGGGTTCCAGCACTGAACAGACAAAGAAGCTACAAGAGGTCACATCATTAGAACACAGGGAGTCCCTTGAAACAATACGAAACATAATTCTTAGAGAGGTAGAGGGTGTTCTGAAGTGTCCAGCAAAAAAAGATGTTTCAAAATCTTCCTCCCCAGATCAGATCAATGACCTAGACATCTCTCTTCTGCTTTATTCTTGTACATATCCAAAGTAATGCAACTTTGCATGATTATCTTTTTAAATATCCAGATGTGGATACATAGTACTCCCTCTGTCACGAATTAAAAGTCACAGATTTGTCTAGATTCACATGTATTTATACACTAAAACGCATCTAGATACATGCGTATCGAGATAAATCTATGACAAGTACTTCGGGACAGAGGGAGTACTTTTATTTTCCTTCTAGAGGCAGAATGCTCCACCGCGAATCCGGTGATCAAAACATCTTACTATGCTTACAATGGCACACTGGCACTAGGACGACTAGATTCAAGCACATGATAACTCGTCAAACTAGATTTCACACAATGATTCTTAATCAACACTACATTGTAAACATCCTGGAATTCAAAAGGGTCTTAGATCTCTCCATTCCTTTCAAGATCCAAGTTGGCTACTGGTAAGTAAGCAAAGCATCTTAGTACTAGTACTACTATAACTACAATTCATACCTTCACTGAATGTCCTTTGACATCAGATGCATGCTTGACAACGGAAGTTTTGGAGAAACCTTCCACAAATGTAGAATTTCTATGGAATGCAGGATTAACAACAGTAGGCATGTTGTTCCTTTGATGGCTTGTATTGGCATCAGCCATGGTAACATCGAGATCAGACGCGATCTGCTGGCTCCCTTCTTTTGCTGTAGATTTCTCAGTATAAAACTCCAATGAAGAAGCAATATTCTGCAAAATCCAATCATGGACCTGAGCCGCAGGTACCGGAGCAGCCGGCATGTCTGGATCAGAATTTGCAAAAAACGTGGCTGCCTGGCTTAGGGATGTTCCTTCCGAAAAATGCACTAGAAATCCAAGGTGCTCAAAAGTCTCCATTGTTAGTACCTGCACAAAATGGCATAGTACAGCTATCAAATCATCAGACACTAGAAGCATACGGCAATATCATCTTTCATATTTCCGGCATTAAAGAGCAAACTAGCTAGACGATTCTGTGAAGTCCAAACAAAGTTACTTTGTCAAATTCGAAGAAACAATGCCCTAAGAAAATTTCCTCAAATGTAAGGGCAAGTCTATTATCAGTTGCACACAAAGAGACCTCACTTGTGTGATTTAGCTGGATCAGCTATGTGTTACCATTGACCTTTATTTTATTTGTTCCATATAATTTGTTTGCAGACATATGTCAGTGGGTTTACCCTTGATCTTTGTTTCAATCGCTTGATACAGTGTTTCTAGACATATTGTCTGTGGATGGTTCTCATCTTTCATTACAGGCTAAACTCATACCTCACAACCTATTTCAGGTATATAACTGCAAGTAAACTTCAGTCAGAACAGCAAATATTGTATTGCTGTCACACTATTCCACATATGAAGAATAATGCATAGAAACAATTTGACGAACTTAATGGAAGGTGACATACCAGAGAATCATCCCCCTCCCCTTCAACAGAATCAGCCAATAGAGTAAGAATATTAGCCATATGCTTTTGAAGATAAGATAACTGGTGAATTTCTTCATCTGCTTGAGAAGGTATAAAGCGACGGCTATTACTGCGTACAAGCTGCAAACAACAGAAATAGCAATTAGCAAGTGAAGACGGTGTAAGAACTATAGACATGCTAACTAGTTATATTTGCAAAACGAAAGAAATTAGAAGGGTGCTGCTGATGTGGTACTACTGATCTGGGGATGAGGCTATTGGCGTCTTCTTGAAGGAACATGCTTAACTCCAAATAGACATATATCAAATGAGGCAACACATAAAACCCAAAGTTGCTAAAAATATATCAAATACTCCCTCTGTTCCCTTTTAATCATCGCCAAAAACTTGGAAGGACAGAGGGATTCGTACGTATTGTGCGCACCTTCTGCGTCGATTTAATCGGAACAGAAGGAGTATGTGTTAGCCTGAATCTAATCTTGTCATGGTGTGATCTGCACACATAGGTTGTGTGCAGGCTGTAGTGTGAACATCACACATAGGTTGTGTGCTTGCTGTGTGTGAACAGGGCAGATGAGTGCACATAGGTTGTGTACTGAATAGATAGGCATGTTGTTGTGTGTTTGCTGTTAGAAGTAATCTTGTCAATGTAGTTGGCTAGTAGAAGGAGCTAGCTAGGTCATGAAGTATCCAGGGTATGCAGGGAGAACTCCAGAATTAGGAATGTTCTAGAGTAAGATATTTAGGAGTAGTATGAAATGTCTAGAGTTTGTAGAGTATTCTAGAAGTATGGTGTAAGGTTTAGATTGTGCCACATGGCAACAATCTAAAGGGTCATGTACAAGTATAAATAGGTCCTAGCGTAGGGTTGCTGGGGCAAGCATGGGTTGCTAAGTTCTGTAGGCATTTGTTGCTGAGTAGTGCAGCATCCGTTGCTGCAAAAGCTAATTAGAAGAAGGCATCTGTTGCCTGAAACTTCTGTGTGTTCTCCTCTGTAGTGCTAGTCCCTTATTTTTCTGCTTTTACTTGAAAGAGAGAACAGAGAGGGGACACTAACATTATGGAACAGGAATTGATTTACAAACAAAAAATGCAGGCGGCTCTCAATGCATTGGACATACATAAGTAGCATACCTAGACAGTCAAGCATATACTTGACTGACGTGAGGCATTTCAGGTTTTAATTTTAAAGCTAACATGCAAATTCTAGTCCCCACACTGCAACACAGTATTACTTAAGCAGTCACCATTCATGATGTCCACCATATAAGACAGAGAGCCTGGATTTGCAAGTCAAGAAATGGCTCAGTTCAGAGTATGCATCCAGTTGCTGTCAAGAATCCAGGTATTAAATAGCATCAGAAGCTAGGATGTTTCCTCGCCAATGCAGCTGCTGCGCCACAATTTTGTACTGCAGCACATGTCCTAAAGTTCGAGTACTTCTCAGAACAATGTTCTTCCATTATGAAACCAATAAATGTCAGGCATTCCGGCTGTCAGGACCGCAGATGAACGGCAGCACAATATGGCGTTTGGAAGACAGGGTGCCTATCACATCTTCATTTAAAGATCAATGGTGATTGCTTGAAGCCTAATTGGTCGTCTAATTAAGGTTTTGCAGGTGGTCTTCAGAGATCTATGGTAGTCAACCAAATTTGCAATGTTGGAAGACTAGAAGATGGTCCAAACATTGAAAAGGGGGAAGGACTATATACACAATGTAACGATGTTACATGGATAGTACCACCGAGATCTCTCTTGTTGTAAACTATGTCTTTTGGGGACCTGGAGTTCCAACTTCCATGTCCCCATTAATACGTGACAGTTTATTAGCCTGGTAAAAAGTTCAAGGATACAATTGCTGGAGTACTGAAGGTGATGATGAAACATGTCACATGCTTCATCTAAACAAACATGACACGTCAGCTCCATATGATCGCATAGTGATAGTAAGCAATTTTGCTTGTCATGTAGCAGTAATTTCCTAATCTCAATAGTAGGTTTCCCATGGCACGATGTGCGCCATTGGAGTTGGGAATGCATTTATGCATGTTTGTCGAGCCATAGCACACTTTGCCGCAGTCAGATAGTCCATTCATGGAAAGGCGAGGCACGATTGTTCAATTAACTCAATGCCCCGGTTATGTTACCAATAGTACACGGCATAAGAGTTTTAAAATGGATGGCAATTTCCAAACATAAGTGGCTTATTTCTTCCAGCGCTTAGTTATTCTATTATATCCTATATACGAGAAGCGAAATTGAGAATCAACGGGGCCCTGATCCTAACCTGGATCGGGGAGAGGGCGGACAGGTAGCCGTCGAACGCGGAGGTGGAGGGCCAGACGTCGGCGACGGCGGGGGAGTCCTTGTGCGGGCGCGGCACGAGACGCTTGTACGACTGGATGTAGAGGAAGAGCAGCACGTCGCGGAGGTCCGCGCCTCCGGACCCGCCGGCGCCTAGAACGGGGTCCTCCGCAGGGAGAACCGCCGCGAGCATGCCGAGCGCGAGCGCCGCCTGGTCGGGCGGGATCTGCAGCGCCTCCGCGAGCGCCGCGGAGCCCACGCGCCCATCACCTGACGCGGCGGCCGCAGGCGCGAGCTTCTCCTTGAGCTGGGAGAGGGTCTGCGCCAGCGCGCCCTCCGGGAAGATGAGCTTGGGGATGGGCAGGAGGCCGTACTCGAACGCCACGCGACGCGGGCGGAGGAGCGGCGAGGAGGCCGCCGTCGGCGGCGGCGTCGCCGGCGGCGGGTCGAGGGTCTCGTCAACCATCGCCGCGAGAGAAGCGGGGAAGGAGGGAGGAGATCTGGGAGGGATGCGCGACTGTGAGAGTGCGATGCGACCGCGGAAACGGTGAAATGGTTCGGTGCCTACGTGGTTTTTTTCCACTTTTTATTTTTAAAAAATAAATTTCCAGAATTTCTAATTTCAGGCATGGCAAGAAGAAAGCATCATGGATGAACTTATTAACATCACATGATAAATCCTATGACAATGTTAGTTAAGGATGCAAGTGGATCATTATTTTTAGACTAACAGAGGTTGCTCCCCAGCCCCTTTTTCATAGAAATCGAGACCATAGAGTTCATACAAAAGTAGTTCGAAAACGAAAAACTTAGACCTAAGAGCTAGCAAAGGAACTAAACCTATTACAGGTTTCGAGCTACTGAAACATATCCAGAGAGCTCACAACAACAGCCAAAACGACAAGTTTTCTTCCTAAGAGTTTGGGGAAGGAGACAAAGGCAGCCAGAAAGATGCAGTAGGAGCGAGAGAAGGGGCTTTGATCTTTTTGTCCAACTTTTCTCCCAGCGCAGAAATGGTCAGCCGACCACGACATGGATCGCATCCACGTCCTCAGGGTGCTCCTTCAGGTATGCCTCGGTCGCCCTTCCACCATGCGCAGCACCAGCCGAAGTTGATTTCCACGAGGAGATCCAACCAAGGACTCACAGCTTAGCCTCCAGTGCCAGGGGAGAGGTGATCTTTCGTGTCAGGTTCTCCATGAATCAGTCTATCAACGGCCAGACCTGGCTTTGAAAGGCACCTTCCAATTCCTGAGGTACGACAGTAGCAGGTGCCACACCCGTTTTATATTAATCCAAAAAAATGTTAAACAGCTGACTATTCATATTGTTCCAAATACACCACTGAACAGCAAATGTAATATTATTGAGTTGCAAATATCTCTTATTAGAAAGCCACTTCGAGGCTGTGCTTTGGAAGTCAGTAATCATCACATTAAAAACTTCAAAAACTTCAGCCCAAAGAAGTTCAGCAATAATGCACTCAAAAAAAAGGTGTTTAACAGATTCTATATCTTTATAGAGGGTACATTACAACTATTAGGGATACCTCTCCTACACAAGTTATCTCTGGTCATTATCTTGTTCTGAGTAAACAACCAGAGAAACACCTAGACTCTTGGGGGAATTTTAAGCTTCCACACAGGAAGATAAATAGGATGGATACCCCCAAAGTTAACTATGGCATACAGTGATTTAGAGGAGTAACCCCCATTAGTTTCATACTTCCAAATTAACCTGTCATCCTCATGAGTCATGAGTATATGAGATAATGTTTGCTATAACTAAAATATCCTGCCATTGAACCATCATCTCATCAGTGAAAGTTCGCCTGAAAATGCATCTTAAGTGCGTACCATCCCACAAATCAGCTACAGTTTAAGTTTGTTGATTAACTATAAAATAAATGTCCCAATATTGGACTGAGAGGGGGAGTTGCCGAACCAGACGTCCTCCCAAAATTTCACTAATCTGCCATTTCCAATATTTCATTTGTAACCAAATCTAACAGCCTGAGTGGCCCACATAACATCTTTCCAAAAAATGGAGGGATGAGGGTCATTGCTGCATAAAATGTTAGGGCTCCTAGTTTCATATTTAGCATCTATTACCTTTTTCCAAAGTGTCCCTTCAGCTTGAATGTACCTTTTAACCCAAGATCCAAGTAGACACAAATTAAGATTTTGAAGGTTTGGGATACCTAAACCTCCATATGATTTAAGTATACAAATGGATGGCCAATTTGCTAAGTGAATTTTCATATTTCCTTCTTCATCACTCCAAAGTCAGTTGGCTAACTAGGTATTGATTAATTTCAAAGCCCACTTAGGAAACTTTAAAAAAGAAAGCAAATAGATAGGAATGCTTGATAGGACGGTTTGAATTAGGATCCTTTTTGCCTCTAGAGACAAAAGTTATCCTCTCCCACCAGGCATTCTCTTAAGTAGACTATCAATCAGGGGTATTGACAAGAAACACGTCGTGAAAAGGCTTATTTTAGTACCAGTTTTTTGTCATTTTTACATAGTCCACATAAAAAGTTGGTTTTTCTTGAAACGACTTCGTAGGCACGTATGGAGATGTACACACAAAAAAATTATTTGGAATTTTTAACATTTTTTAATATGTTAAAAATGAATTTCAAATAAAGGGAGCAAATGCACCTGGGAGCAAAAACGCCTTGTCCGGAGGGAGGTGCCAACTTAGTTAGTGAAGGATGGTGCTATTGCGAGCTAAATATGAGAGTCACCACTGCTGCTCGAGAACCAGCTAGCAGTGTCGTAGGTTGGTCCTTACATTTTTTAAGATTTGATCGATATTGTGTACCCTTGGTAATGATAGTAGCTTAAAAATAACTTGGAAGGATCGGAGATGAGAAGTGCTGAAACTTACGAATAAGGACGTGGGTACATTGATAGCGATGATCATGGATAAATTTTGATTTTAGCAACATATTTGCCAAGATTACCAACGTGAATTCAACAAATAAAATGCAAGTATATATAAGCAAAGCACGTGCAACTTACTAGTACAGTTAAGTTGCATAGTTGGCTTTACTTGAGCTAGAGAAAATTGCTAGGTCGATTAATCTGATTGATTCTGATGATTCTTTGGTATGGTAGTATGAGAGTAATGATGATTACTCATTTAAATGTCTATGTGCTGTTGTGACTGTTAGAGAGTAAGAGCATGACTAACAGTGACTGTAAACATGCGACATGTATATCAGGCTTCTGTACTCGCGATATACAGGTTCGTCGGTAGTGGCGGAGATTGGCACCCGCAAATGCAATCCGTAAAACAGAAAATTTGAAATTTGCCGGGAAGATTGGTTCGCGCGAGAACGGATCGTAGCATACTAGATTTTATACAACAAAATTACAGCTCAAAATGAAAATTAATTAGTGGCGAGCTCGCCGGAGGACGCCGCATCCTCACAGATGGCCAAAATGCGAGCTCGTAGTCGCCGTCGTCCTCGCCGTCGACGAGGATCTAGTCCGAGTCGACGACAATCACCTCGGCCTCCGCGTCGCACTCGCCGGTGGCCACCTCGCCGTCTCCCTCCGCCCAGGCGCGCGCCTCCAGCTCCTCCTGCTGCTTGAAGAGCTTGACGACGGCGACGGCAGCGGCGGTCTCCTCCTCCTCCCGCCGCTTCTTAGACGCGGCCGTCGCCGCAGACTCCGCTAAGGCTGCAGCGAGCTCGGCCTCTTCCTCTAGGTCGCCGCAGCGCCGGCCGATGATGGGATGGGCCGCCGAGGCCAACGAGGAGGCCTCCCGACGTCCCATGTCGCCGGTGGAGGAGAAAGGCGGAGCACCGGCTCGCGAGCTCGCGCCGGTGCCGTGCGCGCGCCGACGGCGTAGGGGGCGAGCGACGGTGGGGGTTCCTCCCCCAGTTGGTCCACCGCCGGCTCGCCCGCTTCTTGGCCACGACGGAACGGATGCGGCGCCGCTCCTCCTCGTCGTCGCCGCCGGGTGCTCGCCGGCCACCCCCGCCTCCCCCTCCTCCCCTACCAGCACGGCCGCCGCCGAGGCCCGAGGCGCCGCTCCTGCACGCCATCGATCTGTCACCGGAAGGTGGTTTAATTCCTCACCGGAGCTAAGCAAGGGGTGGCGGCGGCGGCTAGGGTTCGCGGCGGAGGGAGTACGGGTTCGACCCGTCTCCGTCGCTCGAGCCGGTACTTGTACCGTTCTAAACGGACCGAGTACGGGTGCCCGTAAAAAAAATTATGGGCCAGGTCGTTCACGGGCTCCGCTAGCTCGCATGCGCGGCCCATAACCCGTGAAACAGCCGAGATTATACGGGTACCGGAACTTTAAGGGCTCTGTTAGACATGCTCTAACTGGACCCGTGTTTTTCAAAGATGCGTGGAGTGTGGTGGCTCACCCAAAGTCTAGATCTTTTCGTGGCCGCTTGCAATTTTGAGGAACTTGTAGCTGTAGAGTTGTGTTTTCGATCGGTGGCTAGGTTCTTGGTTTCATAAAATATCAAAAGCCTTGTTCCGAATCTATTGCGCATTGATGTTCTGTGGAGCTTATGGAAAGTAAGTAGCGGAATGGTCTGTCTAGTCGCTATCTTTCCTACTTCTAAAGATTTGAGTTGGTGGTGAGTTCACTCACCTTCTTTCTATTACATGTGGGACCTACTGCAATAGTACACTGTAATATAAAAACTATTTTTATAGAACCTTCTGGTAGTACAAAATAGAACTTACTGAAATAGTCTCGCTATTTATATAGAACCTTCCGTAAAGTACAAAATAGAACCTACTGAAATAGTAGTAGAAAATAGAACCTATTGAAACAGTAGTCCAAAAAATAATAAATGTGATGCTAGAACTCAATATTTTGAACAGAGAAAGAACTAAAGAGTTGACACAACGTACTTGCCCGACAATGCCAACGGACCAAGCAGGTTTTGATTACTTAGAAAGCAAAGTTTAATTGAATTATCAGTGCGGAAGTCAAGATTTGGTACATGGGTGATTCTTTTTTTAAAATAAAAAACATATTTCTGAGTTTTAAAAAATTTGAAAAAATATTTGCATGCAGGCAACTATTTATCGTCAAACGTGCAAAAAATCATATTCAAATACTTTGTATTTTAGGTTACATAAAAATAACAAATATCTAGATCTGAGTATTTTCAAAAATCTATAAATTTTATCAGATTTTGTTATTTTTATGTAGCCCACAATACAAAGAATTTTAAAATAAATTTGGCATACTTGTAGATTATATTATAACTATGTTCAAGTTTATTTTCATAATATTTTGAAAATTAATATACTTTTTAATTTTTTTAAAATGGAGGAAGCACTAGGCCCGGGAGCCAAAAACACTTTCCGATCAGTGCGGTCACATTTTTATAGAAGACTACAGCGTTGTCTCCCGACATGCAGTCCGCCGCTGTTGTTGCCCAATCTCACGACTCCTGGCCAGTCGCTCCCCAATCGCCGTCATGTTCAATTGAATCTGGCGATTCAAAATTTGAACCATTGGTGCTCTCGTGATGGGTTCAATTAACTCTCCTTATATTATCGTTTTTTCCCATTCGACTAAACCGTGCACCTGGTGGAGGACATCGGTGCTCTTCCGACAATCTGTCGTCATGTGTGGTTAGATTCTGGCTTATCCACCCTCTTCGTATTGCATCCTCCATTCCTTGACGGCACCTGCTTACTCACCATGTCATCGATCTGTGATGCAGATTTTCAGGTTGCACTTTTATCCTCTGTGGTGTCGCTGCTGTCGCTATTTGGTCCTCCACGTCTGCGCGCGCACCATAGCACTCAGCAGTTACCTTCCAAGTGTGTGCTCCTAATGAGAGCATTACTGCTACTTCAACTAGTGGTTTTGAGTATGAAAATGTTCTACTCCCTTCGAAAATGGTTAAGTAAATGATTGCAATGCTAAAATAGATGTATCTTTCCATTGCATATTTTGTATTTTCTTATTCCTTGTGGCCTCGTGGCGTAGCACGGGCACCTAACTAGTGTTTGGTTAAATCTGAACTTCTGAAGCAGGTTCGGTGTCTTCCGCCCAGGACAGTGGAACGGGGGGGGCAGGTTCTTTTGGTCAAATCAAGGACGGACTATTGGTTCACCTTGACCTGTTCTGTGTAGACATGAGCTCGATCAGAAGATACCTTGCTACTTGACTTTACCGTCAGCTTGTAACTTTCCCCTCACCTTCGCGCAGCCTTCTTGCTGCTTTCGCCGTGACATTTGCCTGGCTGCTCATAATCTCAAACACATTGGTTGACCTCATTTGTCTGCTTGTCCAGTGGCTCTTCCTCTTCTTTAAAATTGGTTTCCAAGTCTGACCACGAAAAAGGTAGGAAGAAGGTTCTAGCAACTTGGCTAATCGACTGGTCAAGTTGATCCGCCCGACATTATTCAACGGAGGGAGCAGTATTACTGTTAGCCAGACGACGGTCCACATCGTTAAGGCAACCGATTATTACAAGATAATGTTCTCTTTGGGATGGTAGGTTTCGTGCTGCAGAACTTGACACACACACACACACACACACACACACACAAAAACTTGACACGTCTGATTAGTAGTGGAGTCGTTAGTTAGGTACTGGGGATTAGCCAAATTAGTTCTTCTGCCGGCAGATTAGCTAAATTCTGGCAAGTAAAGCCAGAGCTTCTCTAGGATCAGGATAGGCCCAGAAAGAAATTACTCCTTCACCCAATCTAAAAAATGACGTTTGGATGTAGTTTGGGGGTTAAAAAATTAAAAATTTGACCACCGATATTCTGTCAAACATTCTGGTTAGAAATGTTTGTTTTGCAATATATTTTCCTAATAACAAATTGTTTAAGGCTCTCTTTGGATGAAGAATAGGAAAAGGTGTAAAACCTTTGATTGCAAATCACAAGTGAACACAAAAAAATATATAGGAAAATCTTCAATCCTGGAGTGAATGTTCAAATTTCTATGGAGGCATGGCATGGAGTGGAGATCCTAATTTTTAGGGATTTTTTTTTTTTGACCAGAATTTTTAGGGATTTTTGTATCGCCATTCCTTTAATCCGAAGACAATTTATAAAGTATATCCTCAGATTGAAATCCTAAAAAAACTTAGAAAATTCCTACGATCCATAGAGGGTAAGACAAATTTCAATGTAGTACCGAGTTTGATGCACCAACTAGTTCAAGGGCCAAAAGCTTTGGCTGTTGAGCGAAGGTGAGCCATGCGATACATCATCAGATGCTGTTTTTTTGTTAACTCGATTTATGTCAATGTTAAAATTCATGTATTCAAAGAACAACACCGAAAAAATAAACTTATGAAAAATGCCACTTCCAACATCTGGATATTACCATAAATGCTATTAGGGCAGTAATATATACCAAATGGTATTTTTTTTGTAGTCTCGTTGGAGTGATATTAATCGGGCAATGGCACATAATTATCGTTGACCAAATGGTATTTTCCGTTGATATTTTGATTTTGCAAAAGATCTCTTTAGTTTTCAATTTCATGCACCGATCGACCAATTCACGGAGAAACTTGACTTGTTGGCTCCAGGCACGCATGCAGGTTTGGTTAGTAATACTACTTTTCTTCCAAAATGGGAATGGTCCTGGCTTCTGCATCGATTGATGCATATACCCGTTTAGTAATACTTGTAAGTAAATTCTTTCAGAAAAGAGGAAGCGTTCTTGGTCTCTTCATCGGTGATGTAACTTGATAGTAGTATATGTGCACTTGTTGGGATATTTACGATAATTAATCCAAAGAATCTATCTGTTCCTTTCTCTCAATTATTGTTTATGGGTTGGTGAAGAACCGGAGATGCAAGAAGTGTGTGTAGATGCAATGCATCATCTGAGGTCAACTGGCGGACAATCGGCATATGCACATGTTTATTGAATTTGACTCTAACCACAAACATAAAGGTTAAAAAACAATAATATGTGTGTGTGCATGAATAACCCACTAATTAATGGGCCAATAACGGCCTTAGATGGTACAATTATTTTCTGATTTTCAAAATTTACAAAGTTTTGCTTTGACTAAATCTAAAATGCGTGCTAATTTGAGAAGGAGGGATATGTATGTTTGTACCCTAGTTTTGTCGTGCATATGAAAAGACATGTAGAATTAAGCATGCCCCTTTTGTGTGAGGTCCTTCTAAGCACATGTTTTCGTTTAGTAAGTCGATATTAGAATCAGCTACGGTTGCTAAACAGGTGAAATAAAGATTTTACCTGGAGAGTGGGTGTCATCGCTAAGACAAGGTTATCTTTATCGTGAGTTAGATATATCTAAATAAAACATGTTTTGAACTATTCCTAGTACTATATCTAGACAATAAAACAATTAAACATGGGCATTGGGAAAGGTGCCACAATGACAAATGATGCCTTAACTTAGTACTTCTAAATCAATAAATTGTACCTTATTTGTATGTGTTATATTGATGGTCCCCAACTTTTTGTTTAAAACACTTTTTTTTAACACATTATGAGAAGCCCCTACATCGGGTTAAAACAATAAGAGCCCTATATGCATATGAGAGTACTTAAATCTGGGTGTATGGGTTGTACAATCACTTCTCTAGCCAAGTGAGTTAACTTTTTTTTTCAAGAAAAAGTGAACTAACTTCTTGGTTAAAACATTGGTCAGGAACACACCTTTTATTATGTAGAGCATATAAAATATTTCTGATAGGGACAAAATAATCAAGCGTGGCATTTGTACTATGGGCTCGAGTGAGCCTGGATTTTTGAAAACTAAAAAATTTATATTTCGAATTCCAAAAAATACCTGAATTTTCCTGTGGATCCATATAGATGTTATCTAGATGTCCTTAAATTTCCATTGAGTAATACATTACATTTTGCACTATGTAATTTTGTGGTTCTAGAAAGACAAAAAACTCAGATTTTGCTCCCCAAAACTTCCAGTTTAGATACTATGCACTATGGATGTGGTATCATAAACTAGTATCATATGCATGATACTTCCTATTGTGACTAGTCTTATAGATAGTATCATGCATGTCATGTTGGCAAAAAGCTGATGTGGCACACCAATTAATAAAGAGAGGTGATAGTGCTATCATAATATGATACATTATCATAGCACGCAAAACTAGAAAATCTAATAACAAATAGGTCATGTACACATATTTGCATTGAGATTCTATAAAATATTAAATATGATATAACTATAATACTACTAGATGATGTAATACATTATAGGGGTGATATCATAAATTAGTATCATAAGCATGATACTCTAGTATGATACTTTGCATTGTGACTAGTCTTAAGTATACCTTCATAGTGAAAATATAATCGGATGTCACGATCGATGCACGCAAACTAGTTTATGTTTCAAACCACAATTAATCCCCAACTTAATCACAGTTCACCCCAAAAAAAACCAGTCACCGTTTAAATAGTAATCCATTATCAGTCTATTCCAAACATTTGACATACATAGCACGCACATATAAAAACCAGTCATATATCCATACCGACTCGGCGCTCAATCCAATCACACATCGTATTCTCCCTTTTTATAAAAGTCTAATTATTGTCTACCTTTTTCCAAGGTTTGCAACCACTCCCCTTATATTTCTTGTACACGCACTCCACCTCGGGCTATACAAGTCCTCTCCTACCTTCTGCCAGCTTCCGGTCAGAAGAAGCTAACGAATCCATCCATAGCAAGGAACAAGGGGAGAAGCTACGGAAAAGGATCAGATTGCGGCGAGGCACGATTACCAAGGATTAGTTATCTCTATCAGCTGGATCAATCCGAATTCCGATGTGAAGAACAGGAGCTGGTTCTTGGATAGATTTTGCTAGGTAATTGAACTGATTGAGAAGATATAGTAAGCTTATAGAGTTGATACTGAGCAGGAGTTTGCATGGGGGATAGGCCATGGCAGCAGCCACATGAGCAGGCTTCTTGTTCAGCACACACCGGGATGATCCAACAAGCTTCTGCTACCGCTACCTCCTCCATCCATGGAAGCACCATGTAAACCCTAACACCATGAAAGTGGATTTCCTTTTCTTTCTGACAAATAATTAAAGCTCTTTTTCTGATGTTTCCTCCCCTTCATGATATTTTTGTTCTCTGCTTATTATCTTTAACTTTGAGCTTTGGGAGTTATATTCATGCATGAATTGGTCTGTCACAACATGAATAACTTATCTGGAGGCTTAAGGATGAAGTAAGCATCTTAGCTTGAAGATGATGTCTCAGAGCTTGTGTACTATTGTATATATTGACTTATTTTGATGTCATTTTGTCCAAATGTAAAGAATGCGATGGTGCAACTAATTAGCTAGACTTGTTAACATAAGAAACTTTCATCTCCTTGATGATTCTCTATCTCAACATTTCAGCTGTCCCTTCAGTATTCTTATTGCCTTTTAAGTTCTGAGAAATGCATTTGAAAGTGTCATTTCTTATTCGGCTTGTAAGAGACCACTTCTCATGAATTTGTTAATTACGAATCTCAAAACTAAATTGTTGCGGCATTTATACCATAGTTTATTCTCTTTTTCTTGGAGTTATGCTTCTCTCTCACTGAAATTTTTAAAACCTATATATGCTCGCCAGCTAACAATGATGGTTATGATAACCATTTTTGTAATGCCCTACTAAAATAATTTATCCTATTGCAGCAGAAAGGACCCTGGCGGATATGAAGACATGGGAGAACTTGATCAAGCCCTTTTCCTCTACCTCAACAGCCAGGATCAAACATCAGTTCAAGACCAACCTCGTAAGACATGCTTAATCAATTATTTCTCATATGAACTTCAGAACATTTTCATAAACTGTCATACTGAATTAATGTATATATAGCTTTGATGGTTGGAGGCAATAATCCTTTTCCCTGACATGCATGCATACTTTCTTGGACCCCTTTTTAAAAAAACGTCTTGGACCTTATATTCCATAAGTTGCACACATGCCGTCTACAGAATTTGACATGCCCTGGTTCAGTTTCGGCATGTAGATGATGAAATCTTTATATGGTTTTTTTCCTTCTTTGCGCGCAAAGCTTCTATTTTCTGACATGCAAATTATTTCCTAAAAGGAATTCTCTAGTTGGAGAGATAGAGTGACGTGTTGCAAACACCTGCTGATGTGTGTGTTCTTTCAAAAGACCAACATCTTACTTCTATATATTTTGCCAGAACAGACAAACAGATAAATCTCCTTTCCTATATGGGTGTGAAATCATATATACCGTATGGGAATTTAACATCGCCAACCGAGTGCACGCAGTTGCAGAATGCAGACGTGTGAATGTGTGATATGATATCTATGCACTACTGTAGAATTTTGGAATGGTCGCGTGAGACTTCTTCTTCACGTGTGCATGCAGAGACTCTCAACATCTTCCCTTCTGGGCCGATGCACGCCGTCGAACCTTCTTCAAACGCTGCCAATCCGGCGTCGAACACTGGTTCTTCGAAGCAGCAGCAGCGGCCGCCATCCAAGCAGCCGGCGATGCTCGCTCCGGCACCGGACAGAAAGACAGCCGTCAAGGTTAGTCCTAGCTGCATCCTATTCATATACACTTATTGTGACATTTTTGTGTTGTGAATTGTGATATCGCTAAATCCAGAGAGAAGGAGGCGGAAGCGGCAACACCGGCACGCCGTCGACCTCTGAGCATGAGGGCCCCAGAACGCCGGATCCCAAGACACTGAGGAGGCTTGCTCAGAACAGGGAGGCCGCGAGGAAGAGCAGGCTGAGGAAGAAGGTACGTCTAAATATATATTTTTTCAATAAAGAGAGATATATTAATAGCAAGTCGATACCAAATGCACCCGGTCTGCAACAATATGGTGTAACATGAGCTGGAAAATTATTAGTTACTGACTTACTGCTAATGGTGTAGTTGATTAACTTGATAATTAATTAGTGGCTTTCACCAAGTCCCAAGTGTAGGATTGGCCTGGTGAAGTTAACCTGCTAGCTACTGTACCACCTAAAAGTTGAATATGTGCAATACTGTCTAGCTAGGGCCCCAAAAGGTTTCACGTTTCTGTACGACAAGTACACTTCTCGTAGACTTTGGTGCATGTATGATGATTGATTCTCGATTGGCCTTTTGTGGCGATGTGCATGTGTAGGCTTACATTCAAAATTTGGAGACGAGCAGGGTCAGGCTGTCACAAATGGAGCAGGAGATGCAAAGATGCAGCAATCAGGTATCCATATATTCTCTGATAAAGATAGAAAATATATAGATCTGTCCCTAAGGGGACATGGCATAATATAAAATAGCTCTTGGTATGAACCACCTAGCTGATGAACTGATGGGACCGGAAGGTCGACTCGTCTCGTCGCTCCCGCGGGCGACAGGCGAGGCCCCCCAAACCCTAGCCCCCAGCCCTCCCCGCTCCTCCTCTCTCCTCCGCCGCCGTCGGCGCGAGCCGCCGGGCAAGCCTGCGCGGTGCCGGCGGCGGCGGCCTTGACTCTCCCCGTGCGCTAGGAGGGGATTCGCGGGGCGTCCCCTGGGCGGCGGCGGTGCGTTTCGGCGGCGGTGGTCCGGCTCGGAGGCTAGGACGGCGAGCTCGGGTGGTCGGAGGCACGGCGGCGCTGCCGTTGGCAGCGGGGCGGAGCTGCAGCATCGGGCGTTCGGCGGCGCCGCTCGGCCCAGATCTGGGCCCATCTGGGTCTCATCTGGGTTGGGGCGGGCCGCTGGCGAGGTGCAGCGGCGACGCGTCCCTGGAGGCGGGGATGGTGCGGCGGCGGTTTCTGGGTGGCGGCGGCACAGCGGCCGGCTTGCTGCAGCGAGGCGGCGGGGACTTCGCGGGCCAGTTTGGGCCTGCTATGTCCTCGTTGCTGCGTCCGGTCGGTTACCGCGAGGCGCGCGGTGGAGGCAGTTCCCTCCCGCACGGCTGCAGTGGTGCTGCTCCCGGCCCTGCTGCCCCATCGTTCTGCTTCTAGGCCTTGTGCCGATGATCACAGTGCGACGACGGGGTTGACCCAAGATCGTGGTGGCGCATGCTCGTGGGCGGCAAGCTGGGTGGAGCTTGACGGATTGTGCGGGATGGTGGTTTTTTTGGGGGTCGGGAGAAATCCCTGTCGGCTTGTCCGGCACCGTGGCGGCGATGCCTGCGGGTATCACCCCTCCTTCTTGAAGGGCCTCGGTTGATCCCCTTTCCCACCCCCTCCGTATACCGGGGGAAACCCTAGGACTTGTCCGAGCAACAGCGGCGTCGTCGTCGCATTCCTTCTTGAAGGTGTTGCTTTGGTATGCGGCGATCCGGAGTGCTAGACGCGTGGTGGGTAGTTTTCGGAGGGCGCAGCGGTTGAGGGCCAACTTCATTTAGTCGCTCTGCCATTGTTGGCATTTATTTCTCTTGTTTTCTTCTTCGGGCTTGGTTGTGCTGCGGCCCCAGCATGCTTGTTGTATCGTGTGGTTCGTTGCTATATAATATATAGCGGGGCGAAAGCCTGTTTCGTCTATGAACCACCTAGCTAGATGAAACGGATCCACCACAACCACAAATGGTCTAAAGCCCAACATTTCTACCCATCCACGTAACTTTTTCCCGGCAAGGAAGGCAAAATCTCCCGGCCTATGCATTCTCGGATGCACACAACCATAATCCATCCACGTCACTGTTCATGTTCGCGTTGGTGACGTCTTCTTCTCTAGTGATGTTAGGGTCAAGTTTCACCAGAGATATTTTGGCGTTCCCTAGAACGCCGACCTTCAATCCCAAGTGGGAACAAAGGAATGACAATGGGAGGCGATGGATATGCATATTTGGCACATGAGTAAAGCAATACATTGCATGTAGCCTATAGCGATGATACCAACTGTGGGTGTTAAGGTCGGTGATGTGGGATGGTTGACATGGAGGATATAGCGGACTATTAGAGATAGGAAATTAGGTGTTGGTGCACAGGAGTTCATTGGTGAAGAAGAAAGTGAACCAATAAGGCAATGCAAGTTTCCTTGGGTAGGAGGTCGCGACATAAGGTTCTGGACGGGCATTGCCATCATTGGCGGGATGGTGGACTGTAATTGGGATGTGTTCGGGTGGTGTGTGGAGGTGAAAACCATCGAGAGGTGGGAGGGGTAGAAATGTGTAAGTATTGGTCTTCTATCTCAAAGCAATAATGATGGGACTTTGCCAACTTTCTAGAGAAAAAAAAGCTGGTTAAACATTATAGTAGTAGTATCACGTGATTACGGACTTTACATCCATGCATATGTATTGATCCCTCTGTTTCATAATAATATGGATCGTCATGTCTGATGGAGTTAGCTAGGATTGTTTGCTCTTGTCTAGGTAACATATATGATTGACGATGAAGGTTGAGCACGTGGCTGAAGAAATGTTGAGGTTGTGGGCACAATGGGATTTCCAACCATTTATGATGATTTAAGTGTTGGGAAGCGACCATCGTATTGTCGATGGATGATCAACAATGAATTGCTAGATATAGAAAAAGGAAATAAGGTGGTAGCCAACATACATGTCAACGCCCCATGTATCGATTGATGTAGAGGCAGAGGCCTTCCCCATTTTGAAAGAACTTGTCAACGATAGGGAAGAAGTAATTTACTAGACATAATTGATGGATGTTAAGTGATTTGTGATTTTACCAGTGCAACCTATTAAAAGTCCCATTTCGAGATTATCTTCTGAAGAATGAAACTCAAAGAAAGTGATGGGGGCTACACTAGTCCCGGAGCATGTGGTTTAATTCGATGACGAGGGACCTTACCAGGCTAAGGATAAATGACATCGGTAACTACCGAGGCATGTATAATTGTTCTAACATCTTAATATGTACTATCAGTATAAAAAGGTATGAGTTAGGGTTTAGCCATCCGGTCTAATCTAATGCCCTATAATTAACTTGAATATCTTAAAGTTATGGCTTAATTGCATCTTTCCTTTACAACATCCATACTACCTGCACAAGCCTTCTTTCTAAATTGTGAGGGATTGCAACATATTTCTTGTTCTTTAGTCATCGTGCTATTATTGCTTACATTACTCCACAAATGTATTACAATAAGGTAATGTGATTCTTGTGTAATTTTTTTATATTATTAAAATTGTGTTGAGTTGAAGGGCGGGACCCATGCAGTGGTAGAGTATCTCCACCCGTGCTCTGGAGGTTCTCGGTTCAAATAAGCCTCTTTGCATTAAAAAAGCAAGGGAATTAAAGGCTCCTAAAATTTTCTTCGCTGAGCCCTGCAATATGTGGGAGCTTTCGGCACTGGGTACACTCTTTTCATTAAAAATGTCCTACATTCACAATTTTTCCAAAAAAAATAGAACAGACTTCCAATATGGTTGCATTATATTCCATTTTGGGAGACGTAAGGGACAATCACTTACAGGCTAGCTAATTTAGTTGTTTCATTCATTTCTTGCAACAAAGGGTTCAATCCTGGGCGGTGGAGCTGGTATTGGAGGACTAAGTCCAGGCATGCATGGAACCCTAACCTCTTCAATATACCGTCGCTAACAAATTAAACTTCCTCTGACTTACGTGCATGGTAAAAACGAATTAGCAGATGCTGCGTGGTTCGACGGGGAGTACGCGAGGTGGGTGGACGAGCACGACAGGATGATGCGGCACCTCCGAGCGGCGGTCGAGGACCACGACGCGGCGGCAGCGGTGGAGGACGGCGAGCGGCTGCTGCGGCAGCTCGTCGACGCGGCGGCGGCGCACCACGTGGTGCTGGCGGAGATGAAGGCCGCCCTGGCGAGGGCCGACGTGTTCCACATCGTCTCCGGGACGTGGCTGCCCGCCGCCGAGCGCTGCTTCCTCTGGATTGGCGGCTCCCGCCCGTCGGATCTCATCGAGGTATTCCTTCGCGCGCTTTTTCTTGTACACAATGTCATCGGTTTCTTTTGAATATTGTTTCGACAAAAGTATACAACTTATGACTTCTGAGTATATCTCATGATGGATATAATGCTGTCAGTTTGATGTTTATACATACTGAGCAAGTGATCACAATTTTTCTGGTATCCATAAGACTTATAATTGGGGGAGTTTGGGACACAAAAACTAAAATACACATGTGAAAATAGGCATAGGTATATATTTATATAAATTAATTAATGTTATGTGAAAATGCTATAGTGATATTTGGTCATAATTAATTAAGATCAAGGGAGCAGCTAGTTCTAGAAAACATTAGGTAGAGAGAGACGTATATGATGGATTAGCTAACTATCGCCTATCTAACTAGCTAATCTTAAGTAGGTGAGAGGTCCAAGTTGATGGAACAGTTAGGCCTGTGCAAGTTTTCTACTAAGATTGATTAGTACAATGCATATGATTGTTGTTTTCTGTGTTGGAAGAAAGTGGACATTGTGATGTGCATGAAAGTTGGTGAAGGAGAAGTTAGATATGAGATGTCGATGGGGGATGAAAAGTATACGCGTGTTGGCTAACTAGCTAGCTTCTAGATGGATTGAGGGCAACTAACCTTAGAACCCTCAAGAAAATCGTTGGGGAGACTTTGGCTCCTCCCAAATGTCGTTCCTTCCCTTGGCTCGCGGTTCAAAACAAGCTCTAGATATCTGACTATCTGGCTATGAGGGAATGGTTGCATTAACCTATCTATCAACTCTATATATAAGTGTCAACCCGAGATGACAAGGAATATTCTTCGCTATTCTAAGCGCATTTGGACTACCAGAGCTTCATATCTTTCATGCTCATCCTTCTGCAGAGTCTTGGACCCGGATAGCAATTTGTCCCCAATATTGACACACCATCACCAATGCTCCTTCCAACTCCCCAAGGATCTCAAATCCGCATTCTCATCGCATGCGATTTTTTTTTTTTGAAACAATCGCATGGGAATTTTGGAAGGGGCGGAATGCAAGGTGTTTAACAACATATTCTCAATGATGGTCTTAGTGCTTTTTTAGAAAATTAAAAGACGGAGACGGAAATTGGATGCTAGATAGTGCGAAAAAACTTCAGGATCCTAGGTGTTGCTAATTTCCTTTTTTGGTTCGCTGGGCTCTTGCCGCTCCTGTTTGCTTCTCCTACATCAATTCAAAGGCTAAACTTTTGCCTTATTTTAAAAAACTAACCTTAGAACAAAGAATACCAACATCTTCGAATATAATCATGATTGAATGTTAAAACCAAGAAATATTAAAAAAGAGTGACCTACATACAACACTATAAATGGAAATAACTTAGAAAACACACTGAAAGAACTTCAGCATCAACTGATAGAGCTTGAGATAAGCGATGAAATTTCGAAGATTAGACTTGACTTCATTCAAAGGTTGACTAACCCACACGGTTCAAGTATAATTAGGTCGCATTCCATACATTGTCGGTAAAAAGGGAGTGTCTGTTTTAAATCAACTTATTTTTTTCATATTTATTCTAAAATTTTCATCTGAACCTTTGTTTCTCTATCCAATAAATATGTACCTTTTAAGTAATAAAAGCCCATTATCAAAAAAATCCAATAAATATGTCAGATATTTCAAAATTGCATGTGACTTAATGTGTAGAAGTATGCAACTGCACATTTGTACAACTAAACTCCATGCAGTATTTTGTGCAACTCCATGTCTAGCATTGTGCAACTTGATTATTTTATATGTGAAACGTGCAATTTGATCATAGAGGCAATCATATTCAAACAAATCAGTGTAGCTAGGTGTAAAATTATATATTATATCTGTATTAACAAGAAAACTACAGATTGTAGCGCGACACGTGGAGCCGATGACAGAGCAACAGGTGGCGGGCGTGTGCGACATGCAGAGGTGGTCACGGGAGCGCGAGGAGGCGCTGGACCAAGAGCTCCAGGCGACGTACCGCTCCCTCTCCGACACCGTCTGCTCCGACGCGCTGCTCTCCCCTTACCCTGACATGGCCGCCTACATGGCGCATATGTCACTCGCCATCGCCAACCTCTCCTCCCTCGAAGCCTTCGTCGGACAGGTAAGCCTAGCTACACACGCTCCCAACTCGCCATCTCCGGAGATAAGAGGCGTGTCGCTGAATTGGTATCAAATAAGACGTAAAGTTAGCATGACATGGCAAGTTTGAAATGATATGATGCAGGCAGACGCGTTGAGGCTGCAGGTGCTCCACAGGCTGCCGCAGATCCTGACTGTGCGGCAGTCGGCGCGGTGCTTCCTCGCCATCGCTGACTACTCCCAGCGCCTCCGCGCGCTCAGCTCCCTATGGCTAGCCCGGCCACGCTGCCAGGATCAACCCACACCGCCTAGTGCCGGTGGCCGATTCCATCCATAAATTCCTCCATCACCTAGCCAGCTGTGTTGCTAGGTGTACCATATAGATGAGTAATTAGATTCAGATAGAATTGATCAGCCAGATGTTGATGAGTGCTTGTAATTGTTAATTATATATATATATAAGGAGTAGATATTAATAATATATATATATACAAAGCTGAAAAATAGGCAGCACAAAAATAAGAAATTGACAATGTAATGTGTTTGTTTTCTTCAATAGACTGACTCTGCTTCTCAGCATGCATTCAGACACAGAGAAGCTGGTAGTGTGAATGATCTTATTGCCAGTTAAACAATCAAGAAGCCACTTTATTTGTGTTACAAGTTACAAAGGTGATCTACAACCGTTCTCCCAGCCTCGGGGGAAACATATTAATTCAACTTACAACAATCAATCTTCCATTTCTTGGCTCTTTTTTTTTTAATATGACGAAGAGATGTATCTATTATGAGTGTGCAGAGTTCAATTGGTGTCATATCTAGGGATGCAAGCGGCGTCCCGCAAAACCAACTCAAAGGCAAAAAACAAGTTCTGACATGACAGAATTTAACACAGGCCATGCATAAATGTCAGCCCGCATCCCGCGCCGCCCTGCATCCCTAGTCATATCCCTGTGTACACAAGAATCACACAGAAACAAGGATGAAAACCGTCCACTGCTATAATCTGTCGAGGGCGTCGACGATGGCCTTGCGAAATGAGTCGTTGTGGAGTAAAAAGGAGGACACGTGACCTCCTGTGACCCAACGGACTTCTGAGCCTGGCCATGCCTTCTGGAGCTGCATGACCGAGTGTCTGGGGATGTAACCATCGTCCTGAAACAAGGAAAACATTATTGGATTAGACTAGAACTAAACTTCAATAGTGAACATTCTAAAATCTGATATTAACAAAGAGTTTCAACTTTGGAACACTATAGATGACAGAAACAAGGTAGTGAACAAATGGATGATCATTAATGGATCAGCCAGAACGATGCTGCAAGACATGATACAGAAAACACATCTATTTTCACTTTTCACAAGTAGTAAAGCACGTACACTAGTAATGAAAACTGATGGTGAGTTAAGCTGTTACAATCTACCTAGCACACTGAAGGTAGCAGACCCATGTGGCTTGAATCATATTTGGATATTGACCAGATATATGAGCTAAATAACAGGTGGAGTAGCACTAACCGTTGCACCAACAAATATGACAGCCTGCGGATTCTTGGGCAATGGAAATCGAGTGACGTCAGTCAGGGAGAGCACCGATCGTAACCTGTCCTTTACTTGCTCGATCGTGATTCCAGATTCCTGTGCCGCATCCTCTGCCAAAGAAGCTGCATCTTGAGCTAATGCTGCTGCATCTTCTCTCAATGCCTCCCAAGCTGTGGCATGCCTGTAAAGCCCTTCACAGAAAGGCACCACAGCAGAATGTGGGGCAAGGAATGGTAGTGTGGCGATTGGTGTAGGATGCAAGGACCCGACCATTGCAGCATGTACACCACCTTTTAATAACAAACAAGGCTCATGAAAAAATGTAAAAAAAATTCCATAAATAGACCTAAAAGTTGATCTCAAGCTAGATTTGCTTAATTAAATCACATTCACAAAAGAAGGAAAAAATCACATGCCTATATATATATTATCTTATTCCTTTCAATATACTATATAACTATTATAAATAATTATATTTTTTAGCTGTGGAGCTGAATCCAGCGAGCTAGTGTTGGCTCAAGATCAGCTCACTTCCCAATCGACCTATATAAGACACTCACTCAGCTCATTTCTTTTCGGGTCGAGCTAAAAAACAAGTCGATCTCAAGCCGCTCACGAATCTCGAGCTTTTCTTGCAGACCTACTTGTATAATGAATAAAGATAAAGAACATGGGAATCTTGAGAAACCAGGTTAGAATGGGATGATTTTGATGAATGGGCCACAGCAGGTCCTTAGTTCTTTAGAGAGATATTACATACCCATGCTGAGCCCACATATGCCCAACTTGCCATAACCAGCCTCATCCTGCAACCAGTACAAGAGGCTGCGAGCTTCATCAATGGTGGCTTTTCCTAGGAGTAGCAAGTCACTGACGCACTGAAGCTTTGCCCCATGCTGCATGCTTGGACGTCGTTGCCCATAATAGGGGCTGCATTCAGAATCAGTTCCTGCCAGTTATTCGGGAAGATATGAATCAAAGAAAAATATGATAACCTGACTATACAAACCTCACCTCTCAAGAACCATAGTTGCAATGTTGTCCTTCACAAGTGGTCCACCAAGCCGGAGCCTTCTCTCGAATGAGTGATCACCAGTGCCTAAATTTTTTGACACAAGTTTAGCTCAATTAGCTAAATGAGTAAATGCTAGTAACTGATCAGATTTCTTTAGAAGTAGGGATTATGACAGGTATGAGGGAAAGGCAGAGTCAAGAACTCCAGGAAAATATGATCAGCCTTATCAGTACAAAAGTATCACACTGTGAAAGCATGAATTCTAGAACCAGAAAGATTTCCCATCATTTAACTTAGTCAGAAGATGGAAAGTTGTATTTGCTGCATTTAAGAGTATACTTATCCTGTTTTAAAATTAGGTGAGGGAGCTTAAACTTCTCAGAAGTATAGGCATCAACTACCATTAGTCGGTAAATCAAGATAGTGTTCAACCTGCAATATCTGAATGTGCAAGGCATAACAAACTACAAATTCTTATTTGAAGTCTAAGAAGATTAATCTAGCTAGATGAAACTGGTACATTGAGACAGATTAGGATAATGATACAAACTTTTTACCTGCCAGATGGACCACGCACGCCATCTTCTCTGGTGAGATAGACTTGGGTGTAAGAAAAGCAACTCTCGCGTTGTGACTTTCCGGTGGCAACGCATGAATTAGCCGCTCATCGCATGTCGTCCTGAAAACACCCTCTCGCAGAACAGAGTTCTTTGTCTCCCAAACTGTTTTCCATATAGGCTGCACAGCAGTTGGTGGCCAGTTCTGGTGAGGAGCTTCAGGAAATAGCTGCTTCACCATCCTCTCTAACAACACAAGTTTGGTACCTCCCCATCCTTTTGAGAAAAATGGTGTTCCTATTTTCGTGCGATGCAAGAGAGTCCCATATATGTGGTCCAGTACATAATGTACTAACCCAACATTCACTGATACCATATTCAGTGAATTTCTTATTAATGTTGATTACTCAGTTTTTATTACACACTGCAATCAGAGACACTGATGAATGCCTGCACAAAAAAGATTTGACGATAGTCTAAGTCAGCATACTCTATTGAAATAAAACGTATCAAGATCATTCTAATATTAACAGCAGAAGAATGGCTTACAGCGTATAAGTTAAATCAAGATCAAAACAAACCAGGCCCTACAAATAGAATTTAGGACTAACTGCCAAGGGCGCAGTCCATGTGTGGAGATGACATTAAATGGATTGCAAGCAATCACACAGCAATGTCCAGGAAGTGCCATCATTAGTTTTCAAGAGCCACTAGTTCGGCACATAGTCAGAAAAACCACATGCAGAACTGTGAAATAAGACTTGTGAATTGTGAAACTGGGCTGACGCAAATTTAAGATGAATTAAAGTGGACCTTATCCTTTAATTAATAGAATAACCTAACATGACAATAGTATAGAGCTAGAACTTCCAGGAGGTCATGAAAATTGTAGCGCTGGCTTGCGAGCTAAGAGATGAGGATTCGCCAGAGCAATGCAGCATCATGCCACGAGAACAGATATTCAGATTCAAGGAACAGAGCCACCATCTCAGAAAAAAAAAAAAACAGAGCCACACCAACTAACAAACAGCATATCTGCGCCAAAGGGACGCACCTAATCAAGGCAGATCTGGAAGAGAAACGCTCGACCTCTTGGAGAGCCACAGCCTCGCCGACGGCCAATGCAGGTACGCCGTACGCGCTCTGTCGTATCACGCCTAACTACGCAGAGCAGAAGAGGGATCCCAATTGAAACGCATCCTCGAACAACAAGCGGACGCCGAATCTCTATAAGAACACGACGGGCGGCGGCTCGGACAGCCTGCCTAATCCGCGGCGGACTGGAGCGCGGCTGAAACCGCGGGGAATCGGCACAATCCGGACCGGGATCCGCTGACAGCGAGAGGGAAGCGGACCGGAGACCGCGAGTGAAAAGGGGGGGTGGGGGAGGGAGGAAGGGGGGAAAATGGAGGAGAGCCGCGGGGACGATTGCGCCGAGAATTTTACCTCGTTGAATCCGCGGCGCCGCGAGGAAGACGGCGGGCAGGACGATTTTGCTGTGGTGGGCTGGAGATGAGAGGGGTAGTTGTCTGGGTCTCGCGTTGTCGGGAGAGAAGCCGTGGCCCGTGGGCGACGGCCGCGACGTGTAGGTGGTTTTGGATATGGACGCTTTGAGGCAGCCAAGGCGGACAAGTGGGGACCACAGTGCAGAGAGAGTGGATATGGTGGGGCAGTTGATCTCGACCCGAACACAAATTATTTTTGTTGAAAGAAATTATACGTACATAAAAATCAATTCAACTGATGACAGTTTATTCCAGAATATCGATATATGTCATGGAGTTTGCACCGCTAGCTTTGTCTCGGAAATTCATCGGAGAATTTGTGAAGCTTATATGTCAGAATAGGTCCTAAAACGACCACTTGTGAGGAGTAAATTATATAAAACTACCATAATAGATGCTAAGTTAAGGATTGGTACCACTTCTCTATAAAAAAATCCAATAACTACCATATCTGCGTGGATTGATAAAAAGTTGATGATTGTTTGACACCATGTTGACTGCGCACGTGCTAACCTAGAATTGGCGGTTAGACTACATCTCTCTCTCTCTTTCCCCCTTCTTTCTTGCTCAATAGGGAGGCGATGAATCCGAGTGGTGGTAGGAGTGGCGGCTCAAGCTCAATTTCGATTAACAACAGCCAAAATCCCTAATTTTTTATGGACTTAACCCTTTCCATGGAACCGGCATCTTGTTCCATGTTGAATGGGAACATTAACCTCACACGTATCCCTATGCTCGATGAGACAACGACAAAGCTCAGTGGTAGCTCCAGCGGCGATTGAGCTCGGCGGGGACGAGAGAGCAACATGGATAGGGGAGAGTGAGTGACCGGAGGCTTGTTTCGTTTGGCTCGGTCGCACCAGACATAACGGCCTACTGGCCATGTCATTACTGGCAGGAGAGCCCTTTGTTTGCTAAGTGTACTTGTTTGCCAAGTTGATAGCAATCTTGTCCACTTCGGCCACATGCTCGGCCTTACGTGATAAAACTCACCGTGATAATTATTCTTAGTTAACATTTGAGCGTCAATGTATTATGTGCAATGGCTGGCATAATTACTGGTGGTTTTCATAAATTAGTAGTGAAGTGGTTGTTATGTGATAATGGTGCAATTTACTCTTGATGTAAAAGCCTCTAGATAGAGAGTATACGACGAGGCTTTCCAAGAGACACATACACAGAGAAGGGGGAAAAGAGGGGGTGAAGAAGTTGGCATAGGGATCCAGGGTGGCAACGAGAGGGCGGAGCTAGGATAGCTCATCAAGAAAACTGTCTGAGTGAGTCCATGAACAAATATATCTTGCTTGAAAATATAAGGGTGAGGTGTGTACAAAACAACTTAAAGGACCACAAATCGTGTGATAGTTGATAAACATAAACCATGTTTCCCTTTATACAAATGATGAGCTATGTTTTTACGATATGCACAAAGATTATGGTACGCCAAGGGCGCCTTTGTTGCATGTAACTCCACTATGATGGTACAATATGAACATCACAAAAGTTAAACCAACAGTTTCAATGCTATGCGCTAGATATCGCCCTATGGGTGAGTGACTACCAAGAATCCTGTCCAAAACTTTAAACACATCAGATACTCCAAGATCCAAGACAAGAACACGAAGCTCTTTTTATTGGTAGCGGGTACATATCCTTTATAACACTAGAGGGGAGGACCTCTATATATAGCCTTTATGGGCCTTCACAGCTTAACTATATTCTTAGCTAAAAGACTTTAGAGAGGACTATTTGCTAAGAACACAAATCTGATAACCTAGCTATTACTCATAACTCTAGAAGTCACTACATCACATATGACTTAAGAACCAAGTTATGACATGAGTGGAAGTGTGTACAAAATGTCAAAAAAATTGGCTTATATTTTTCCGTTAATGGTCCTCAGCTCCAGGGAAATACTCAAATTAGCCGTTTCTGGCGAGCTAGCAATGCTCGAACGCAAGGTGGAAATCGTGAAATTGGTTACTTCATTGTCCCAACATCATTGTCCTCCATTTCAATCTCTGCATCAATGATTTGGTTTGTGATGGCCTTTATATACGAGGTGACTCTGCCCCCACAACTGATTCCAAAGTTTCATAAATTGTAGCCTTCTGATTTTGTGTTTCCGTTCGTTAAATTTATCATGCACGGTCCATCTTTTCAAAATTTCTTTGAGTAGTAGCCTCATTTGAGCGTTTCAAACAACTTCCAGTGTTGTATGTTTATGTTTGAAGAATCATAGCTGACGATGTTACAGAACGATGAATTTTATCTCTCTCTCTCTCTCTTAAAATTTATTTATTTATGTGGGGAAAGAGCTTTATAACTTATAAATCAAGTTACAGTCTTTTGAAAGGATATGAGTTTGATAGGGTGGTATGTAGTTGATCCACAAGCACCTCCTCTCAAAATTCAGGAAATTCTGGAAAGTGATAAACCACCAGCAAGCTTTCTTCTCCCAAAAGGAAAAGAAACCACCACGCTAGCTATTTCCGGCGAGATGAGATCACAGACGCTCAAAGTGTCATATTATTCTCGTAGTTCCAACGGGTTTGGTTCAGTTTGGAAACCCACGAACAGAATTAGGGCATGTACAATGCATAGTTCTAGGGGTGCTGCCTCGCAGCTTTAGCTAGATTCGGGTGATCCAGTTTAGGTTTGAATGATGTACTTTTAGAGGGGCGGTCTCTTCTGCATGAGGCTGGCTCTTCAACATTAAAAATGAAGAGGGAGGAAAAAAGATAAAAAAGAAAGAGAAAAACTAAAACAGCTTTCGAGAAAAAGAGAATGTATCATGGTTGGACCAATATTCTTCACACCTATTGCTCCGTTTACTTTAACCTGGGGTGGTAGCATACCACTGCGCTCATGCCCTTAGCAGCGGATGGCCGGCCAAGACGCCATTCCTGCCGCTGAAGCGGAGACGCCGATCGCTGCAGTTGGCCGGCCATGACGTCATCGGATGGGCACCGTTCTCCAACGAAACGCTCCGACGTGTAAGCAAGCGGCCGTGCCGTCGTTGCAGCTCTTTGGGTGCAAGACTCCTCCCAAACCGTCGCTCTCTTCTCCTGCCTCCTCGATGCGTATCTCTCGCGTCCTCGCGCACGCCTCGCATCGCACTGACGGAAGCAATCAAAAAATAGTTCATTTCTTGTTCTTCCCCGAGCTGAATCATCACTCACTCACTCTGTAGTCACACTACTGGACTAGTTGTCTTTGTCCCGGGATCTCGGGGCGAGCCAGTGAGTGAGTGACCTGACCTGTGAGGCCGCGAGGGAGGAGATAATCTCTTTCTTTTTTCCTCCTTTGATTCTCAAATCGAGCTTGCTTCCCGTGCAAATCCGGTTAATCGATCTTGGCAATCACGGCGATTAACCCCCATCTCTGACGTGCTGTCGCCGTTGCTTGGTGATTAATCTTCACGCCGTGGTCCGGCCAAGATTAAAAGGTTTGGGGATTCTTGGAAGCCTTCCTTTCTCCTATGCGTGCGGCGGGTAGCCGAGTGAGGACCGAGGAATGACTGATTTCATGGCGAGAAGAGGGATGGCGGCGCGAGGCGTGGCGGTAGCGGCGTTGGGGCTCGTGGCGGCGCTCCTGGCCGCCTCCGTCCCTGGCGCGGCGGCCAAGGTCTGCACCAACACGTTCCCGACCTCGTCGGCGGTGGCGTCCCACACGGAGCGCGCGGCGGATCAGCTGCGGCTGCCCGGTGCGCTCGCTGACCATGCCCACGGGCACGGGCACGAGCACGAGCAGCACCTCACCCCGACCGACGAGTCCGCCTGGATGGCGCTCATGCCGCGGAGGCTCCTCGGCGGCGGCGGCAGTGCCCCGGCGCGCGAGGAGTTCGACTGGCTGATGCTCTACCGCAAGCTCCGTGGCGGCGGTGCCGGCGCCGCCGCGGACGGCCCCGCGGGGCCGTTCCTCTCGGAGGCGTCGCTGCACGACGTGCGGCTGCAGCCGGGCACCGTGTACTGGCAGGCCCAGCAGACCAACCTGGAATACCTGCTCCTCCTGGACGCCGACAGCCTCGTCTGGAGCTTCCGCACGCAGGCCGGCCTGCAAGCCGCCGGGAAGCCCTACGGCGGGTGGGAGGGACCCTCCGTCGAGCTGCGGGGACACTTCGTCGGTGCGCCGCCGCGATCTTGCCTCGCTCATTTACATCTTGCAGTTGCTCATCTCAGACTGAATTTCTCTCGGCCTGACGCCGTTCTCTGCATTGCAGGGCACTACCTGAGCGCCACCGCCAAGATGTGGGCGAGCACGCACAATGACACCCTCCGGGCCAAGATGTCATCCATCGTCGACACGCTCTACGACTGCCAGAAGAAGATGGGCACAGGGTACTTATCGGCCTTCCCGACAGAGTTCTTCGACCGAAACGAGGCCCTCACCACTGTTTGGGCTCCTTACTACACAATCCACAAGGTATACAAGATGTTCCAAATTCCAATCCAGTCTGTGCTTCTCCTTGATCGAGATGCAAATCACTGTGTTGAATTGTGACCTGAATCCGTGTCTGCAATCCATTTCTTTGCATTTTGTTCCGTTGTCCATGCGATTTCCTAATGAATTGTCTTCATGTGTGAGTGTGGCTTTTGGTCTGTAGATTATGCAAGGACTTCTTGATCAGTATACAGTGGCTGGAAACTCCAAGGCCCTTGAGATGGTGGTTGGGATGGCTGATTACTTCAGTGGCCGTGTGAAGAATGTCATACAGAAATACAGCATTGAGAGGCACTGGGCGTCGCTCAATGAGGAGACCGGGGGGATGAATGATGTGCTCTACCAACTCTACACGATAACGGTGATTCTCCGGTTATGCATAGTTTATCTTCTGTGAATCATGTTCCGAATGGAGTTCAGTGTTGATTATTTCTCTGACTTGGGCAGGGTGATTTGAAGCATTTGACACTGGCTCACCTCTTTGACAAGCCATGTTTTCTGGGGTTGCTTGCGGTTCAGGTGAATTAATTGGCTTCCTAGCTGTCTCTTCTGATAGTTCAGAATGTATGTTTGCTCATTGAGCCACCATTCATCTTCATTTTTGCACCTATCCATCTTTTACATGATCTGATAGCTACTATGTGTCTATGTCAAACATAGTGATGTGTTTCTGTTCAGATTAATTCGACTGCTGTCTACATACCAAAACTGATCTAAATAATATTTTACTACTGTAATTAAGTGTGTAATGTAACATATACACTATAGTAAACTCACAAGCGCTGGCGCCAGGAAGTGGCTTGCGAGAAGCTGATTGAAAATGTTAGGCCTTTGCTTATGTAATGTGCTTCGTGCGGTCAAAAAATCATGTCATCTGTTTTGTTTTTCTTTCCTTTTCCTGATACTCTGTGCTTTTCACTGTTGGGCTCTACTCGGATTCATGTTGTGACATTTTGGTTGCATTATTAATGGAACCAGGGAGCGCGGCTCATATTTTTCTAAAAATAAATAAACTCACAAGTGTACAGTGCATATGGACTTAAATTTAACTTGGCCAGACTCTTAATCAACAGAATAAGAGAATCTATCCCTATTGCAGGAGCTTCTTGAAAGTGATTGCTTTGTGTGTTTGTTTCTATTTCAGGCTGACAGTATTTCAGGCTTCCATTCCAATACGCATATTCCAGTTGTCGTTGGTGCGCAAATGAGATATGAAGTTACTGGTGATGTTCTTTACAAGGTAAAAGAATTCAAACCTTGTTTTCTGCAGAGTTCAACTATTCCACATGAGTGACTACATCCATTCATGGAGAAAATTGTATAAGGGGATATGAGCATAAGTGTACAACTGAGCAGTTCAGATTATCGTAGCAGATTATCATATTGGATACTTTTTAGAAGGAAAATTAAAACCTTATTTCACTTCTACTGTATACGGTTTATTCGCCAATAGTGGTAGGGATAGCTTAATCTGGCCTGAAGAAGACATTTAATGCTAAACTGTGTTCCCTTGGTATCATTTTCGGGAGTGGAGGGTGTGCTAAACCCTGAATGTTGAATCCTTTGAAATTGTGCTGCTTTCTTTACTTCTTCTAGCCATTTTTGTGCGGGGTTTGTGTCAAAGATTTTGGTGTATTTTACTGAAGTTGTGTCTCTCTTTCTTGTTTTCCTACTTTGGCTCCATCTAAGTGAAGCTGCATCAAAGCTGACCACAATCCTAATTCCTGAAACAGCAAATAGCGACATCCTTTATGGACATCATAAATTCTTCTCACAGCTATGCAACTGGAGGGACATCTGCTGGCGAATTCTGGTAATACAACTTCAGATGACCGATTTCGACACTATACTGCCATAGTTATCATTGTCATATGAGTTTATACCCATATACTCTTTTCAGGTCTGATCCCAAGCGTTTAGCTGCAACTCTGAGTACTGAGAACGCTGAATCCTGCACTACCTACAACATGCTCAAGGTTTACAATTATCAAACGATTCTCCGGAGCATTTACTTTCTCTTTCCGGAATGTGTCATATGTAAGCAGTATGCAGGTTTCCCGCAGCCTATTCAGATGGACAAAGGAAGTAGCATATGCAGACTACTATGAAAGGGCGCTGATAAATGGTGTGCTAAGCATCCAGAGAGGGACGGATCCTGGTGTGATGATTTACATGCTACCGCAGGCCCCTGGACGGTCTAAAGCAGTGAGCTATCATGGTTGGGGAACAAAGTATGATTCCTTCTGGTGCTGTTATGGGACAGGTAACATGAAAAGCTGCTGAGTACTATTTACTATGTTCCATTGCTACCTTCATGTGAAAATTAAGCAATTGTGAAAATTTCCTTATTTCGACTACTGTGTTTTATCTCCTTTTGCTTTCTGTTAAGTTGTCTAGTTTGTAATTCAAAGTTTATTTTTGACTTGCAGGGATAGAATCATTTTCGAAACTTGGCGATTCCATTTACTTTGAGGAGAAAGGAGGTACACCAGCACTCAGCATCATTCAGTATATACCAAGCACTTTCAACTGGAAAGCAGCTGGGCTTACTGTTACTCAACAACTCGAACCCCTCAGCTCTTTGGACCTGCACCTACGAGTTTCTCTCTCAATTTCTGCAAAGGTAATTCTTCTCGATATTTTTACCTCAAATTCATATCAAGTCATGGTAACTTAGCTTCCTTGTTTTCGGTTTGTGCAGACAAATGGCCAGTCTGCCACATTGAATTTGAGAATACCATCATGGTCCTCTGCCAGTGGTGCAAAGGCTACTGTAAACGACAAAGATTTGGGATTAGTAACTCCAGGTACAACCATTTGAACGTGTGAATCTCACAAATACCATTCCAATTATCATCGGTCATTTTAGAGAAAAGTGTTTTATTTTATCTTATTATATGGCAGGGTCTTTGCTCTCAGTCACCAGACAGTGGAACTCAGGCGATCACTTATCACTGCAATTCCCCGTCGTCCTAAGGACTGAAGCAATAAAAGGTTGACAATTTAGGAAATTTCAGTTACTATGAAATTGAAATATAAGCGTCATATACTTAAACTGGAATCATCGAAATGAAACGCAAATGCTTGTTGACTTTTCTCGAAGAAAAAAAAAAGGTAGTAGCAGTTACTCCACAGTGAAGACGCAATAATTCGCCATGTAACAAGCTAACTGTGGTCATGAATTTTTTTGGCTAACCTTTTCCTATGCAAACTACTGTTTATTTATTTTAGCTAGAATATCCAATCAGTTACTAATTGCTGATTATGCCTCAGATGATCGGCCAGAGTATGCATCTCTTCAAGCAATTCTATTTGGGCCATTCGTTCTTGCGGGTCTTTCCTCTGGTGACTGGGATGCGAAAGCCAGCAGTGCAGTTTCTGAATGGATCAGTGCAGTACCTTCATCACACAACTCACAACTGATGTCCTTCACACAAGAATCAAGTGGGAAGACGTTCGTTCTGTCAAGCTCAAATGGCTCACTAACAATGCAAGAACAGCCTGCAGTCAATGGCACGGACACCGCCATCCATGCAACGTTCAGGGTGCACCCTCAAGACTCAACAAGGCTGCACGACACCCACATCGCAACCCTGAAAGGCACCTCTGTGCAGATTGAACCATTCGACCTGCCAGGAACGGTGATCACCACCAACCTTACCTTGTCTGCACAGAAGAGCTCTGATTCCTTCTTCAACATAGTACCTGGGCTCGATGGAAAGTCAAACTCAGTTTCCCTCGAGCTCGGGACCAAACCAGGATGCTTCTTGGTGTCTGGAGCAGATTACTCTGCTGGGACAAAGATCCAGGTTAGCTGCAAGAGTTCTCTCCAGAGCATCGGCGGGATATTCGAGCAGGCAGCGAGCTTTGCGCAGTCTACTCCGCTGAGGCAGTACCATCCGATAAGCTTTGTCGCGAAGGGGGTGAGGAGGAACTTCCTCCTGGAGCCATTGTACAGCTTGAGCGACGAATTCTACACAGTTTACTTCAATCTTGGGGCCTGACACTGCAGAATTAGCACAAACAGTCCAGAATAACACATGCCCTCTTTTCTTCTCATATAGTACTGTAGTTTACAACAGGCGGAAATGAGTTGTTACTTGTGAAATCTTTGAAATTACATTTTGAGTGCAACAGTTCCTTTCTTTGGCGAGTCAGTTACTTCTGGTTGTGTGAAATATTATTGTTCGAAGGTGAAGGGAACCATGAGCTGTTGAAGACGTGATATATCTAATTTTTAACCTTCTGTATGTTGGCAACTGAAGATGCTGCTAAAATATTTACCGCATCCTGCAGGCATATATGCTGCAATAGGTGCCGTTGTTTATCCTGGTGATGGATAACCCAATTAAAATACACCTCCAGCTACTTGGAGGAAGGGCAAAGTCTGGGATCTGGGGTCCTATCCACTCTCATAAACAATGCAGAAGAATCTCAACTGATCAATTCAGTGCCCTGCATTGTTTAACACATCTGTGCTCACCATCCGGCAAAAGAGTTGATCAATGTGCACATCATGTCCAAAGGGGCCTAACCACAAATCAAGCAAAAGAAAATTCATCACCTGGAAAGAATAGTTTGGCACTACTAATTGGCTATCTTTCCAAGAGACAATCATACCAAAGCAGCGCATACAGATTTCAACCCATGTGTTGTAATTATGTAAAGATATCAGGTGACAAGATTCGGGGTTCAACAACTGAATTTGTGAAATGTGCCCCTTGGATCAGAATATACAATGAAAATGAATTTTACTACATAGCAAATCAATGTATACAATGCCCAGCAATGTATCAGAATATATCAGCATACCCAGTAAACAAGCTGAATCCTGATACAAGCTAAAGCTCAGGATGGGAAAACAGCACAACAATACAACCATAAACGTGATCAGACATACTTGAACTGAAAGTGTATTGTAAGAATGAAATCTGCAAATTGAACTCAGTACACAATATGAGGAACCATTGCTGATTACTATTACTGATTGGAATTTAACACGCATGGGACAATAGTACATTACAGAGCTAGCTAAATGGGAAGCCACAATACTGACCGAGAAACCACCATGAATAAAGTTACACAACACGCAAACCATTCAGAATGACTGACTGAGAGGATGAGTTCTTGCAGCTGCCAAGATGCAGTGTGCATCACAATGCTGGACAATTTAAGAAATGTAGCAGCCAACAAGACAAGTACAGAGGGATGATGAAACTTTGCAGATTGCAACCATTTCTTCCCAGTGGGCTGCCACTTAGATCTTGTCGAGCTTCTCTGCCTTCACAACTGGATTGGCCTTGGCGATGGCATCCCTGGCTGCAGTCCGGTAGTCGAACTGGCAGTCATGCTTGTCGGAATAGCGGTGCAGTGAACAGAACATGTTACCGCACCGGCAGTTGAATCCTGTCAGCCCAACCCTCTTCCTGCAGGTAGTGCACCGGTTCGGACCCTCCTTCCTCTTGGGGCTCACAACAACAGCCTCACTGGTGCCTGCAACATCAGCAGGTTGAGGCTGCACGACGAGCTCCTTCGCCTCCACTTGAGCAACCGCCACCTCCACGCTTGCCGCAACAGCAGCTACAACAGGTCCCTTCCCACCGTCGCCACCGTTGACAATGCTATCGAAGGAGGAAGCGGCCAGCTTGGCCTGCTCCTCCTTCATGACCATCTCCTTGTGGCACTTGGAGCACATGTTCATGGTCGCCGCGCTGCCGAAGAAGCCACAGTTATTGACACATAGGATTGGGCCCTCGGGCTGCTGGCAACCTGCCTCCTTGTGCTCCATCTGGTCTAACTGTAAGCTGCACACAAAACAAACAACGCAAACATCAGTGCCCAGAGATGGAAGAAACGATTTCCAATCTTCCGACAACAGGCGCAAACCAAATCGAGCGGCAGGATAACCTAACAGGCGTCAGGTGGTTACCGTTCCATCATGTAACTGTACTATGAATTGAGACTTTCGGAAACCGACAATCCCCGTTGAGGGCGCTCACCACTTTCTGAAACAAGATCCTGATTTCAAGGGAATCACTACGCCAAAGGCGACCCCTTCCTAACAGCCGCTACCAATCATACCCACTTACTAATTTTCATTTCACCGACAGTCTACACGAAGAACAGGGGGCACCGAATTCAAATCTCGAAAAGTCGGAAATCCATCGCGAGATGGTAAATCGAGCGCAGGACGCGCCGCATCCGTCCCGTGATTCAACTAATCACAACAATCACAATTTGAAAAAAGGTAGGAGTAAATCTAATCATTTCGGCCAGAAGAACAAAGGGAAAAGCAACACGCAAAGACTTCTACCAACCACCAACCCAAGCCACGAACATCACAAAATACGCTCCCCTCCCGTCGATCCCTACGCAGGGCGAAGTAGCCACCGAACGAACCGCCCGAGACAACCTTCCCATCAACAAGACGCGGGCGGATCGACCGCGCGACGGCGAATCGAGCCCCGAACCGAACAGATCAAACCAGACAAGGGGGAGGAACGGAGGGAGCGAGGGAGAACCCTAACCCTGTGGCGAGGCGGCGGCGGCGGGGCAGGAGGAAGGAGGAGGCGTGCGGGGATTGGGAATCGCGAGGAGCTCGGCTCGATTGGAGGCGTCACCAGGGGGAGAGGACCGGGAGGTGGGGGAGAGACAGATAAAAGAGGAGGCGCCCATGGGAAAGTACCGGCTTGCCCCTCCAAGTTGCGTGGCCTCCCTCTGCGTGGCGCGATCTGCGCCGTCGGATCTGGGCGGAGGTGGCAGGTGGGCGGCTGGGATCGCGGTGGTGGAGTTTTCGCGAACGGGTCCCTGGGAAATGGGCGGCTCCTAAAGGTGGGCTTTTCTTTCTTGTTGGGGAAGAAGGAGGATCGCGTCGCTCTCTCATCTTTATGGTGTGAATGAATGGATACTTCTTTCATCGCGCTGCTGTCGTTTGTTGCGTTTCCTTCTTTTTTGAGTTTTGGAATCCATTTTGTTATTGCTTTTTAGCGAGTGTGAGGGGAGAAAACCGTGTTATGAGCAAGAACTGTTTTCCGGAGAAGGATGTGCTCATCCCACCATGCACGGATGAGGAAGCAACTTTCGGTTGAGTACAATCCTAGCAAAAGAACAACATGTCTCGGCTATTGATGCCATTGACTTGTATTTTGTTTTGCGGAAAACTGTTATCCCATTAATGTTTTTTGCCTTCAAACCGGTCAGTTTGATCCATAGCTTCTAAACTCTTGGCGAAGGTTGCGAACCGCTCGATCTCGGACTTGCCGGCGATAATAGAGAAAGCATGGAAGTGCCTTTGTTCACGTCAGATGCGTGCATCACAACTTTATGCTCGTCAGCAGACGACGAGGAGCTCCGCGGAGCAAAGTGGGCTTCGGTGATGCTCAAGTTAAACATTTGTACATCACCAAGCCTTTGATATCATCGATTTGTCATATCTTGAGGTCCACTGAAAGTTAGGTTTTGGCTGCAGATGGCTGACGTTGGTTTGCGTTCTCACCTCTATGCCTAGATAGAATAGGGGTGATGCATGGTAAACGGTTCAGTCGGGAGGTACATTTATTATAGAAGGGTTTGGAGAAGCCTCACACGTATAATAACGTGGGGTTCTCGTATATATATTAGGCATGACGGCTGGTTAAGCGTTACAATACTTGTACAACAAGGAATACAATACACATATTTACTCTAATACCCCCACCCCTAGCAGTCGCAGCGGGAGGTTCTCGGACGCATAGACTGGACTGAAAGTCGAGGAAGAGTTGACTTGGCAATCCCTTGATCATAAAATTAGCAAATTGGAGCGCAGAAGGAACGTGTAGAACACGAACCTCACCAAGAGATACCTTCTTGCGAACAAAGTGAATGTCAATCTCTATGTGCTTGGTGTGTTTATGTTGCACCGGATTAGAGGACATGTAGATGGCGGAGATGTTGTCATAGAAGACAAGTGTGGCAGAACAAAGAGGTCGATGAAGCTCCTGAAGTAACTGTCGCATCCAGCAGCACTCGGCCACGACATGGGCGACAGCGCGGTGCTCAGCTTCCGTGCTTGAACGTGAGACAGTAGTATGTCGCATGGAAGACCAAGAGATTATACTGTCACCATAGTAGACGCAATAGCCGGACGTGGATCTCCGAGAATCTGGACAACCAGCCCAGTCGGTATTAGAGTATGTCGTCGGTGTGGTCGATGTAGAGTGCTTGGCAGCGGTGCTAGCCGCCTAGTTGGGAACCCCAAGAGGAAGGTATGATGAGCACAGCGGCAAGTTTTCCCTCAGTATGAAACCAAAGTTTAATCGGACCAGTAGGAGAAAGAAACCACTTCTGAAGGTTAATGCTAGCTGGCTTTGGCGTCTGCTCTAGAGAATTTATATATGGTGCCTATCTGGGCCGTAGCTTTGGCGTCAGCAGCAACGTGGAACCTGCACACAACACAACCAAAGTACTTTGCCCCAACTTGCAGTGAGGTTGTCAATCTCACCGGTTTGCTGTAAACAAAGGATTAAACCTATCATGTGGTCAAAGGTATTTGTTTGCAAGAAAGTAAATAATGCTTGTAGAAAGTAAACGGTAATATAAATGTAAAAGAATGGACCGGGGTCCACAGTTCACTAGAGATGTCTCTCCATAAAGATAAATAACATGCTGGGTAAACAAATTACAGTTGGGCAATTGACAGAATAAAGAATGCAAGCAATGCATGTACATGTCATGAGGATCACTATGAGATTCACTTGGGCATTACAACATAATATATAGACCGTAATCCAACTGCATCTATGACTAATAATCTACCCGCCGGATATCATCCGGACAACCGTTGGGTATTAAGTTGCAAGCAACAGATTATCGCCTTAAGCAAAATGTGTAATGTAAACAATACAAATGTCCTTGAACACAAGATTGTTGTTTTCTCCCTAGTAGCAACAGTACATCTACAACTTTTGGGTTGGTTGCATGCGCACTTGTGCCAATGATGTTACCATGAACTTTTTGATGATAATGATTTGTGTTGCAACAAATATGATAAAACTTGCTCTTTCCAATGGTTTGTTTGCTCACATATTGATGAAGATTTTGACATTTTTTTCATATGTGTTTTTGCCAAACTCTTCTCTTATTGCAACAAAGATGCTGACCAATTTCTCTTTCCGAAGCTTTGAGTGCAATAATGACCATAGGATTCAAGAAGAGTGGACACCCTCGACTTCTCACATTTTGGAGTGTCTGTGTTTCCATGTTTCGAAGATGTTCAGATAATTTGCTTGCACATGGACCTTGCATATGCATTCTATTTGATATATTTGTGTTGTGATAATTGTGTTGCGAACAAGAATATACATGTCATGCATGATGTGCTCCTCTATCACGCGCACACATATTTTGCTTGGTCTTTGTTAGGTAAAGGTATGAATATCCATCTCCCTCTATACATGATGATGAGTTATCATCGAGGACGACTCTTTTTGAAGCTGGGGGAGATGATGCAGCCCAAGATACCGTCATCACCATGCTTACCTTCAAAGGTGTCTTCCTTCCTCTTTGAGAATCTAACTCATTCCCTTATGAATGGTATACTACTTCATACTTCATATTATGACGATGATAGGTTCACTTCGGCAACTATGGGATCAAGGAAGGAAGCCATGAAAGATCGAGGACTCAAGTCCGACAAGGCATACGTGTGGAAGAGGAGACGGAAGAGAGGATGCTCGACTGGTCCCAGCTATGGTCCGACCGAGCCACATACCGAACGCTTGGTCCGGACCGAGCCATAGACCGGACGCAGACCGGAGGCTCCGGTCCACATCTCGGTCCAACCGAGCTTGGAACCAAAGACACCTGCCTTTGTGCTATGTTACCCCTTTGACTTTGTAACTTATTCCCCACTTAGCCCCTAGACTATAAATAGGCACCTACCCGCTCATCGGGAAGGGAGGAAGAATATTGAGATAGAGTTGGCTGTGTGCCCTCTCCCTATGTGGGAACCCCTCTCTTAGACCACCAAATCTATGAGTTGTATCAAGGCCCTCTTCAAGGATTTGGTCTTTCCCTTGTGGTGATTCTAGTAGTGCTTGGCCTTTCCCTTTGGGATTCTACTTGAGTTGATATTCTTTCACCAAAACGGATTCTACCATCTTCTTACCGATCTTTTTCGTGGGATTCTACTTCGCGGTCTTTCCCTCGTGATTCTATTGGGACGGTGGTTCGGACCGTTGAGAGCAAACTGACTTGTATTGGGTTGGTGGTGTGTGTTTGTATCCTCGAATTTCCCTTGTCTTTTTCGCGTTCATCGTCGTGTTCTTCGTGTTCTTCCCCAAAGCCCCTCAAATCCGTGAAGATCGGGCCACCCAAGGGGTCAACCCCTACATCACCTACCCCCTAGATGTGGCCACAATATGGTTTTGAATACAAAATGCAAACCATATAGGATCAACACCCCCTTTAGATTTTATAGACCAAAATAAATTTGCAAAAGATCATGAATCTAAGGTTAGAGCGTAACTTCTGCATAAACCATGTGGTAAACTAGGGCAGGATACAAAATAGGCTCCACCAAGCTAATCTTCTGTTCGATGTCATGGCCGCTTCTAGCCATTGCAATGCGAAAGATATATGCACGCATTGGTGTGCACCAACTCATTGTGATCGAATATGAAATTAGCTTTAGACGAAGCAACTTAAAATTGAAAATAATTGAATAGAAATTGAAGGAATATGAACTTTTGCTTATTATTTCTATATATACAGAGAAATAATTTGTGTCTCTGATGTCTACGCACGCGTCTGTTTTTGTAGACAGTGTTGGGCCTCCAAGTGCAGAGGTTTTGTCGTCGTGGTGAAACAACATATGCCATAGGATGGCTTAAATGGGGGCCGAACTAGATGCTGGAGGATTCGGGAGAGGGGAACGAGCTAAAAAGCACGACAGAAAGAGACACTGATCTACCCAGGTTCGGGGCTCTCGTAAGGAGATAACACCCCTACTCCTGCTCTACTGATTGTATATATGGGTCGATGTAGTACACCACAATGGTGCTTCCAAGCTCTCTGCTAGAGAAGGAAGATGAGCTGCTAAGTGTAGGAGTACAGTGTGACCAATCTACCTTCAACCTTTCAACCTTCTTCCAGTGACCAAGCTTCCAACCGACCCCTTGCTAGGACTCCCTGTGCCACCTTATATAGTGGTGGCCAGGGTTACAACGGTCATACAAGACCACAAGACAAGGGCTACACTCCAAACAGGAGCTGGTGGCGATGGCAGAGACCCTTGACTTCGCCCCTGATTGCTCTCGATGGGACGCCATATCCCTGTACCTTGTACCTCTTGAACTGTGGCCTTACCTCTGTGCGGTAAGCTCGTACTTGTGCACAGTGAGGGTAGGTAACCTCCACTGTGCACCCTGCCATCTTACTCTGCTGCCATGCTTGGATGTTTTCTTCCTTGATTGTAGGGATGTGACACCTTGGTTGACTTAAGTATCCCGGATATGACCGTTGGCCATACCCAGGACTTATATGCCGGACCAACGACCTACGAGGGTCGGGTAATCCGGCCTCCCCTGCTCCTGCACAACACACAAAATGGTTAGGCCGGCATATCTAAGTATATGCCGGCACACTTTTATAAGTATTCCGGCTATGCCGGCATATCCAAGTATCAGCCGGGATACACATTATATGCCGGCCTGGCCGATGCTCTTATATTCCGGCCAGGCCCTTCCTTGATAACCCGGCATAAAGTCAATCATAGACCTTGTGTCTTTCTAGTCTCTTGACCCTACCGGGGGTCATCCCCCCGACACTAGTCCCCGAAGCTGCCGAGGTTCCCCAGTCATAACTGTGGAGCCTTGACAGGTTCAACATACCTTTCTTCATTATGCCCCGGCGATCAGATTTATATGCCGGCACATCTGCACATATCCCGGCCTCTGTTCCTGTTCCAAAACTTATTCCGGCCGGTCCCTAGGGTATTCCGGACGGAACATATACATCGGGCAGTTAATCCGACATATAGATGAGTCTTCCTCGAGAAGCCATGTCTGACAGCTTTGCATCGAAACTTGTAACTGCCCTGCCACCTCGAACGGTCACCCACGATGCGACGGTTCACAGTGCAGCAGTTACTTCTTGCCATTATTGCGTCATGGCACGGTTACAGGAACCGTTGCCCCACTCTGTGCCGCCACGTGGCGCCTCGCCGCAGAAACGGTCGGGGGAGTGGAGCACTATCCTCCCCACGACCCCCACGACCGGCCTCCTCGGTATAAATACGGGGTGGGGGTAACTTATTCTTTTTACCCCCGCCACAGTGCCTTCTTCCTCAGATCATCTGCCCCTTGCGCTTCGCCGCCGGACCAAGAAATCGAGAAGGGAAGCTGTCGCCGTCGTCCACCTGCACGCCGGCGCCTCCGCTTGCCGACGTCCGGCGTCATCGTCGACGACGCCACCGCCGCCTCTTCTCCCCGCAGTCTTGCAGGGAGATTGGATCTTCCTCTGCACAATTGCCGCCGCCGCTCCATCGCCGTAGGCCAAGCTCCGGTGAGTTCCTCTTCCTCTGTTCTTCCTTTCCCTGCTCTTCTGCAACTAGGCTGCGGTAGCCTCACTGGTTTGTATCCATGGTAGTTCCTTTGCTGGATATTTCGTTGCTTCGATTAGCATTGCTAGCAGTGTTTCGTAACAGCTCACAGGTGTTCTTCCGCAGAAATTATATCCCTGTTTATTTCCGATTTTAACTGCCTCGGTAGATCTTCTATTCCTGCTAACATCTGTGAGAGTGGTATGCCGGAGAGACTAACCTCCCTCTTTTCTCCGGCCTTGATAGGAATAACATCACGGGACTCCGGCTCTCACGCCTTATCCCGGCCACTAAGATGGCATCTTCAAGCATGACGGCTACCTCGGCCTCTGAGGAAGATACCTCGGCCCGAGCCCAAGGACGCTCCGGCTGGGAGGGGTCGGAGGTTACTCCGGCCGACATATCCTGGGTCACCTCCACCAGGAGAGTCCCGGAGGGCGTAGCATGCCGGCTACCAGCGGGAGAAACTGTGCCGGCACCTGAACCCGGCGAACGCGTCGTCTTCATCGCCCACTTCGAGCGTGGCTTCGGCCTGCCGGCATCGGACTTCTTCCGGGACTTCCTCAACACCTACGACCTACAACCTCATCATATCCCGGCCAATGCCGTGATGATCCTCTCCGCCTTCGCTGCTTTTTGCGAGGGCTATGCCGGCATAGAGGCCCTTACTCAAGGCTGGGCGAAGTACTTCCAACTGCGGAAGCAAGTCGTCCAAGAGCCGCCCCGGAGCAAGGACGACCCGCCGGAGACGGCCCAGGAAAAGAAGGACCGCCCCATGACCCTCTGCGGCGCGGCCACCATCATGTCCCGAAAGGGCTCGGACTTCCCCAAGGTGGAACTCCTGGAATCTTGCAAGAAGTGGCAGAAAAGCTTCTTCTACGTCAAGAACACCACCGACGAGGATCTGCTCAACCTGCCGCCATTTGTGGACGAGCCACCCTTGGCTATGACGAACTGGACCTATAACCCGAAGAACTCGGTGATGCCGGTGAATGCGCTTCACCGGGTTAAGGGCGAGCTCCTGGATGCCGGTCTTACTCCTCAAGACCTGGTGGCCTGCTATATAAGCCGGCGCGTCTCCCCTCTGCAGCGCCGGTCGCACAAGATCTGCCAGATGAGCGGGCCAATGGACCCCACCCGGCACTCCACACACGAGCTGACTCCGGCCGACATTCTGCGCCGGATTAAGGATGTCTGCAAGTCCTCTCAGGCCACTTTTGCCTGGGGGCTAGAACCATACAGCCGGGATAGGCCCGCCCCAACGGTAAACCATCTTATCCGATACATAAAGTCCATGTCCGGCACATAGAAACTTAAGCCGACACATGTCTATTTGCCGACACATATCATATTGATCCGACATACCTCTTCCACCGGCATATTTCCTTGTCTGAATACTTGACTTTGCTGCTTATACAGAAATTCAGCTTCCAAACCATGGAGAACTCCCGGATCAAGATCGCGGTGGACCGCACCGTTGCGGATGTTGAAGATCCGGATCATTGGGATAAGCTTCCCAGGAGCACCCGTGCTGCAGCTGCCATGGGTAAGGGCTCTTCATCCCGGCATTATACGCAAGACCGGGGTGAGATTGATTCTGACGAGGAGATCCTGCTGTACTATGACCCGATGCCACTTGCGTATGCCTTTCCAGAAACACCTATTGCTTACGAGTTTCCAATGCCGTCCTCAGCTATCCCGGACGATATGGTTCTCGACGCCGCCCCTCTGAACCAGGGACCTCCTTCCACCGGCGGACGTGCCGGCCGGAAGCGAGGGGTGAAGCCCCAGCCCGACACACCTCAGAAGTCGAAGAGGCAGAAGGTCGGCGTGCCCAAACAGAAGAAACAGAGGCCTGTTGCTTCGGGGTAAATTTCCTTTTCTTTGCATTTCCTCCGACATATCTCTTGTTTGTATTACTGACTTGGTGTTTTCTCTCTTTCAGTGCTCCTCTTGAGCCGGAACAAGCTTCTGGCTTGAGCGGCGACCCGAAGGTTACCAAGCCCGCTGCCCCTGCTACCTCCGACATTCCCTCTGCCAGTCACACGAGCTCCCCGGCGCCGGCATCCTCGCCTGCGCCCGACAAGACCTCCTCCCCGGCGAAGGACGTTCCTCCGCCGGAACAAGACACCTCTGCCCCCGACGTCCACATGGACTCGGGGGCTCAACAGGAACCTCCGGCTCCTGATGTCCACATGGACACAGGAGCCCACCAAGAAGTACCAGACTCCGGCGCGCCCACCGGCGACGCCGGCACAACTGAAAACGCCGGAGCAGACATCAAGGGTAAAGGCCCTTTAGTACCGGAAGTCCGGACTATTCCGGATCCTGCCTCTGCTGGCCAAGATGCACCGGCCGCGCCGGAACAGCCCGCACCCGAGACTCCTTCAGCTGACAAGACCCCAGCACCGGCAAAGACCACTGCACCGGCCAAGACCACTGCACCGGCCAAGTCCACTGCCCCGGCCAAGACCACTGCACCGGCCAAGTCCACTGCCCCGGCCAAGACCACTGCCCCGGCCAAGACCACTGCCCCGGCCAAGACCACTGCCCCGGCCAAGACCACTGCACCGGCCCAGACCGGCACGTTGAAGATTCAGCCGGCCAAGTCCGGCACACCATCTGCCGCAACTGCTCCTCCTAAGGCAGCGTTCCGGACCAGCTCTGCTCTGGCCCTGCATCTTGGCAGGGCAGCAGCCCGGCCGGGGTACCGGACCAGCTTCTTCGACACCCCAGAACTCGAGGGCCTCGTCCCTCTTGCGACGAAAAGTGATCAGAGCCTCGGCTCTCTTAAGGAGCAGTGCATCAAATGGAACGACGCCAGCAACATGGACACTGCGGACTCAAGGAGCAAGAAGCTGGCCGAAGCCAAGACCAGTGGCGACCCAAGCGACTTCCTGGCAGCGAAGCCCATACCGATCGCCAGCGAGCTCCTCAGCCTCCAGCAAAGACTTCACAAGTTGGCCGATGCCACCAACGTAAGTCCTCTCTATTTACACACATATCCCCAGTCCCCGAAAATGTCGGCTGTCCGGGATATGGACATCCGGGATTTTCTCATAGTCCTTTAGCTAGCTTCTTTTGAATTAACTGCCGACATATGAGCTCGATCCGAGCTTCAAATCCTAGTCACCGAGGGCCGGGATAGGTGCGCAGCACCTGTGCCGGGTCTTTAACAATTTCACATCTCTATTATCTTTCAAATCCTCTTGACCGGGATATAAGCTCGATTTGAGCTTCAAATCCTAGTCACCGAGAGCCGGGATAGGTGCGCAGCACCTGTGCCGGGTCTTTAAAAGAATGATCACTTGATAAAATCTTCACTTTAATTATCATGTCAAATTTCTCTGCTGACATTTCAAATCCCGGCATTTTTGCAGCGCATGAACAACACCCGGGCCGACATGTTCCATGAGTTGGTGTGCGAGCACCGGAAGCTATCTGACGCACACAGCAAGCTTCAGCAGGAGCTGTCCCAGAAAGGTAATCTTTGCCGACATACTGCTGTATGCCGGATATCTTTCCTCTCTTTACTTTGCAATGCTTACTCTTGCCGACACGTAACCTTGTGCCGACATTCTTCAGCTGGTGCCGAAGCGCAAGTCACCGAGCTTCTCAAGAGGGTGAAAGAGCTTACTGGTATGCCGGATCCTGCTGTTACCCGGATAGCTACTTTATACTTCAAATCCTTTACTCTTTGTCACTGTTTTCTATCTTCAAATCCTTTTAACTTGAAATCTTTGCAGATGAGAAGGCTGCACTGGAGGCACGCCACCAGGATTGTGTGTCCTCGGTGGATGTGGCCAAGCAACTGGACGACCGGGATGCCGGTCACAAGGCCGAGGTTGAGCAGTTGAAGGGCCGGATCACCGAGCTGCTGGACGAAAAGGAACAGAGGGAGGGCCTACTGAAGAAAACCCAGACCCTGCTTGTTTCCTCCGAGACTGATGCCTCCAACGCCCACGCTGAACTGGATAGCCTGAAGGAGCAGGCCACCAAATGGGAGGTTACAGTTGCACAGCTGAATGCCGACCTTGCCCGTAAGCTTCAAATCCTTTCCCCTTTTATCCTTCCCGACATAGTGTAATCTTTTTCGGCATAGCATCTATGCCGACATATTTTCCTTTTGCTAACATTGTTTTTATTCTGCAGGCATGTTTCCCGCTTCCGTCGCTGACGTTGAGAGGGCTTTGCAGTTGGACCGAGAAAACCGGGGTGTTCCGGTTGACTCGCCCAACTGGGACATGTCGGAGCAGCTGCTGGCCCTGCAGTCCCGGAAGGAGGCCATGACCCTTTACACTGAAGAGCTCTTCTACGGCGCCCAGGAGGCATTCTCTGCCCTCTGGCCGGGACAAAGGACTCCCACTGACCCGGTTGACCTCGGCAACGACCTGCAGCTTGCCAAGGTTCGCCTCCGGGAGTGGCGAGATTCCGGCGCGAGGGTTGGAGCTGACGAGGCCCTCAGCTACTTCTTGTCTTGGTATGAAAAGGCAGACTTGGAGACTTTGCGCACCGTGCGCGAAGGATCCATCTGGACCACGGATCCGGATCATATCCGTCGCCGCAAGGAGTTGGCCCATAGTTATGTGGACTATGCCGACACCGACAAATTCGTCCGGGACATCCGCGAGCCGGAGAAGAATGACGATGCCGGGACATCTGCTGCTGCTGAGGGTTCCGACTCCAGCCAAGATGAAGATGAAGCTGAGGAAGCCGACACTGAAGCTCCGGAACAGGCATCTGCCCCGGGCGGAGGCGACGGCTCCATTCCATCTGCTGGGTCCGGCACACCTGAGGCCGCCACTTCCACTGCTACCGCTCCACCTGCCGGCGGCTCTGCTTCTGCCACTGCTCCTTGACTTTGGAGCATAAAAACTTTAAGTTTTATCAGATCCCCGGTATGCCGGGTGCAGATGTAATATACACGTTTAATTTCCTTTGGTTTGCTTCCTGAACAAGTTTTATCTTGGTTTGCTTGTTACTAATGCCGGATCATCTTTTGGCTAAGTCACCGAGTTGTTTTCCTGTTTCCTCAATTTCACAACCTTGGCTACTTGTCTACCTTAATTGGCTTTCGACGTATGAGTCTCAAGGTTGCTTCCTCGAACATACAGTACTTTAACTTTGAGACTTAGACTTCAAATCATCCGACACTTTAAATTTTAACTTTAGCTTTAACGAAAATGTCGGTTCGCTTGCTTTGTATTTCCTTAGCCGTTTTCCATGTGTAGACAATCTCCGGCATCTACTCTTGCTAGCCATGAAGCCGGGTTTCGGACAGCAGCTGAGTCGAAGAGTGGCCTTTGGTGCCGACACATTACTAGGCCGACATAGGAAACATTCAAATAAAGCCAGCCGGCATATAACAAAAAACTGTAAATAAACCACAAATATACCTCAGAGCTAGTTACCCGGCTTCTTCGGGATGCCGGTATTTCATTCATTAGTCTTGTGCCGGCACAACACGCCGGCATACAAAGGAAAATATGGAAATACATACATTGTGTTGCTCAGGAGTAAAAGGGGCGCAGTAGAGCTATGTTCCATGGCCTCTTGGTTTCTTCTCCGGACCTGTCCGCCTTATTCTTCTTGGGGTCCTGCGCATCTATAAGATAATAGGCATCATTGTGCAGAGCTCTGCTCACAATGAATGGCCCCTCCCATGGAGGAGTTAACTTATGCCGGCCTTCTGTTCCTTGCTTTAGCCGGAGTACTAGATCTCCCTCTTGAAATCTCCTTGGATTTACCTTCTGCGCATGATAGCGTCTGAGGTTCTGCTGATATACTGTTGTTCTTGACAGAGTTATTTCCCTTGCTTCCTCTAGCAGATCAACATCATTTTCTCTGGCTTCTTTAGCCTCTTCCTCAGTATATAGCACTATTCTTGGTGCATCATGTATTACATCTGTTGGAAGCACAGCTTCTGCTCCATACACCAGGAAAAATGGTGTGTAGCCTGTTGATCTATTCGGAGTAGTTCTTAAACTCCACAGCACTGCTGGCAGCTCATCTAGCCAACATCCCGGAGTTTTCTCCAGGGGCTCTATCAGCCGGGGTTTTATGCCGGATAATACTAGCCCATTCGATCTCTCTACTTGGCCATTGGCACAAGGGTGGGCAACCGACGCAACGTCCAGCCGGATTCCCACCTCCTCGCAAAATCTGGCAAATGGCCCTTGGGCAAAGTTTGACCCATTGTCAGTGATGATGCTATGAGGAACACCATATCTCAAGATTATATCCTTTAAGAATTTCACTGCTGTGTGACCATCACACTTGCTTATGGGCTTCACTTCAATCCACTTGGTGAACTTGTCCACCATGACCAGGATATGGGTCATTTTCCCTCTGGCCGGCTTAAAAGCCCCGACCATATCCAGGCCCCAAACAGCAAAGGGCCAGGTTATTGGGATAGTTTTCAGGGCAGATGCCGGCTGATGAATCTGGTGGGCATATCTTTGACACCCATTACATTTCCGGACCAAGTTTTCTGCCTCTTGCAGTGCCGTTGGCCAATAAAAGCCATGCCGGAATACCTTTGCCACCAATGCCCTGGACGAAGCATGGTGACCACACTCCCCCTGGTGAATTTCCCGGAGCATCTCCAGACCCTCCGCAGCTTCGACACATCTCTGCAATACTCCGGTGGTACTTCTCTTGTATATTTCTTTGTTGATGATGGTATACGCTTTGGATCTCCTTATAACCCGGCGGGCCTCGGTTTCATCCGCCGGCACTTGACCATCCACCATGAAGTTCATGATAGGACGTGCCCATGAGGGCACTTCCCTGACAGTGAACACTGCCTGATCTATTTCCATCATTTCGACCGACACATAATCGATCTCCATGGGCTGCGAAGTCCCCGGGACTGAAGAATCAGTCCCCGGGTATGCCGGAGCAGTCCCCGGGTATACCGGCACAACCTCTTGGCACATTTTACCCTTGCCTTTAGTTTTGCTCCGGAATACTGTACTAACAGCATATGCCGGCCCAGTCCCCGGGACTGAGGAAACAGTCCCCGGGTTATCCGTCTTGGCTCCGGCATCTATCTCCATTGGAACTGCTTCGTCTGGACCTGGCGGGACATAAATGGAGGATGACTCCGGCGAGGGTTTGATCGATGGCTTCCTCAGATGCTCCAGCGAAATGCCGGGCGGGATTGAATCTCGGGAAGACCCCAGCTTGGATAATGCATCGGCTGCATCGTTCTGAGCCCGGAGAACGTGCCGGAACTCACAACCTTCAAAGTAACCACTTAACTGCTGCACTAGGAAACGGTATGATGCCATGTTAGCATCATGCGCGTCCCATATGCCGGAACACTGCTGAATCACTAAGTCAGAATCCCCGAAGCACATAATCCAGCGAATTCCTATGTCCTTAGACACCTTCAGGCCATGCACAAGTGCCTCATATTCCGCCACATTATTTGATGCTGCAAAGTGAATCTGCAGGACGTATCTCAGCTGGTCATTCTTTGGTGAACTGAGAACTATGCCGGCACCCAAGCCATGGATTGTCTTGGACCCATCGAAATGCATCCTCCAATAATTGGCATCTGGCAATGGTGGCTCATACTGTATCTCGGCCCAGTCAATAAAGAAATCAGCCAAGACCTGGGACTTGATTGTATCCCTCTTATCGTACTGCGGTGTATATGGTGAAAGCTCTATTGCCCACTTTGCTATCCGGCCGCTGGCATCTTTGTTGCCTATAATTTCCGAGATAGGGGCCTCGGCCACTACCCGGATTGGATGCTCTTGGAAGTAATGCTTGTGCTTCTTGGCCGCCATATAGACTCCATAAGTCATCTTCTGATAGTGTGGGGGACTCGTAGAGTCGCGCACAGGCTTCAACAAGAAATATACCAAAGTCCCAAACTCACATATTCACAAAAAACTGATATGCTGGCCTGCATAGGCCTGATTCTATCTCATGCCATCATAGGCAATCTCCCGTTTGACATATACTCATATACGTGATATGCTAGCCTTCACGGGCTATCTCAAAATACTATTGTGCCTTCTTTGGCTATATCGACACTTTGCCTCTTGGGCTATGTCTCATCGACATCGTCTGCTTCGACAATGCCGGCATACTGCTTTGCCTTCTTTGGCCATATCGATACTTTACCTCTTGAGCTATTTGCCTCTTGGGCTGCTCTGCCTCTTGGGCTACTTTTGCCTCTCGGGCTACTTTGCTTCTTGGGCTTTATATCGACACTTTGCCTCTCAAGCTATGTCTCATCGACATTGTCTGCTTTGACAATGCCGGTATACTGATATGCCTTTTAGGCTGCTTTTGCCTTTTGAGCTATTTGCCTCTTTGGGCTTTATATTGACACTTTGCCTCTCAGGCTATGTCTCATCGACATTGTCTGCTTTGACAATGCCGGTATACTGATATGCCTCTTGGGCTGTGCCATCGCTGGGCACTTGTTAGTATGCAAATGATAAGACATGTTAATATGCTAAACCGGGATACTCTATGAAACCGGATATGATAAGAGATATGATGCTTGTTAACTTTGAGATCGATGTCTCGATATATTACTGTGCCAGAATTGGCGATAACTGAAAGGATTACAGAATGCCGTGATATGCTGGCATGCCGAAATAAACGGCGATATGAGTTATTTGATAGATGCCTTGATATGCTGGCGAACCGAAATAAACGGTGATTGGGGGATTTTGGTCGATGCCATGATATGCTGTCATACTGAAACACATATGACTCAAGATATCACTTAATAACCTGATGTACTAACAAACTGAAATACCTGAGACCTGAGACTTTGAGATATTCTGGCCAGGATATAAAGATATGCTGGCTGGGACATAAAATATGCCGGCCAGGATACAAAATATAACATATGCCGGTATACTGAAATTTTGCTCTTTGCCATGATATGCCGGCATACTGAAATACCTGAGACACTGAGATATAAACTGAAGCCCTGGTGGTATAATAGCAATTTCTTCTCGTAATGGCAATATGGAGAGTCATAGCCGGTATATATGATGAAATATCCAACCTGTTCTGTAGTCATTCTAAAAGACATAGCGATGGTCATAGTATTTGGCATATTTGCAATCTAGCATATGGAGTTTGGCATATAGCCCATTGCACTCGGCATATAACTCTTGAAATAAAGCACTTGGCATATAGACTGAGATTGACATATAAGCTAACTTGGCAACTCATAGGAAAGATTAGGCACTCATGTGCCGGCATATAAATGTAGACATACTGCAACTGGCATATAAGCTAACTTGGCATACTGAACCTAGCACTGTAGCAGATATAAAGATTGGCACATACAAAGACATATAACTCGACATAACATCGTGCTGTTGGCATATAAAACCGGCATATAACATGCCCAGATAAAACTTTGCATAAGACTGTATACATAGAACTGATACTAAGGATACTATCTGTAGCAGGCATATGTAGCAATTTGGCATATAAACAGACATACAGGAGGAAACTGGAAAGCTGATATGCTAGCATGCAAACTAATATATACTGAAACAGTACTTAAAAAGCAACTTGCAGGGCTTTAGCCTAGCCCCCGAGCTATTTTTGTATCAAGGAGACACTTACTTGCACCGCTGAAGAAGCTTGATGCACCAGCAGATGCTCGAGGCGAAGGCTGAACAGTCCCCTGGTATGACTAACATAGAATGTGCCGGCCGGGACATAAGATATGCTGGCCAGGACACAGGATATGCTGGCCAGAACGCAGGATATGCTGGCCAGGACACAGGATATGCTGGCCGGGACACAGGATATGCTGGCCGGGACGCAGGATATGCTGACCAGAGGAAGCCGAGTGCCGGCCCGGAGATGCCGATGTAGATCCGGGACAGCCGTATGCTGGCCCGGGCGAGTTGAGGTCAGCCCGGGAGTTGAAGAAGACCTGCTATGCTCGGAGGCGTTGCTGATGTCGAGCCCCTGAGCAGATGAAGAAGATCCCCGTCGATGATGGGAAGAAGAACCTCACCCCTAGCCGGCACACCGGAAGTGCCGGCCAGGTTCTCCGCACGCTCCAACGGAGGACGCGCCGACCTCTTGACCTTCGGCGGCTCCGGAGGAGAAGCTCCGGCCGCTGCTGCTTTGTCGGCATCTTCCGCTGGCGGCACGGATGTGCCGGCCATCATCACCTCAGCCGGCTCTACGGAGCGAGCGCTACGCCCAGCGTGAGCCAGCCGATGTGACGGAGGATCCGACGCCACCAGCACCTCCTTCCTGCAAATTCTCTCAGTCCCCACGTACACCTCGTGGGAACCGAAAGACATAATCCGGCCATCCCTGGGGAACGGCCGGCCACCGAGACAACCGGCGTTGTCACTGACGAAACTGAGCGAGCCTAGCCTCTAGACGAGGCCAGAGACCACGCGCACTCCCGAAGCTGCTATCACAGACCCCATCCGAATGAACACTCCGCCCAGCATATCGATCTGCCCCACGGTGGGCGCCAAATGTCGTCGTGGTGAAACAACATATGCCATAGGATGGCTTAAATGGGGGCCGAACTAGATGCTGGAGGATTCGGGAGAGGGGAACGAGCTAAAAAGCACGACAGAAAGAGACACTGATCTACCCAGGTTCGGGGCTCTCGTAAGGAGATAACACCCCTACTCCTGCTCTACTGATTGTATATATGGGTCGATGTAGTACACCACAATGGTGCTTCCAAGCTCTCTGCTAGAGAAGGAAGATGAGCTGCTAAGTGTAGGAGTACAGTGTGACCAATCTACCTTCAACCTTTCAACCTTCTTCCAGTGACCAAGCTTCCAACCGACCCCTTGCTAGGACTCCCTGTGCCACCTTATATAGTGGTGGCCAGGGTTACAACGGTCATACAAGACCACAAGACAAGGGCTACACTCCAAACAGGAGCTGGTGGCGATGGCAGAGACCCTTTACTTCACCCCTGATTGCTCTCGATGGGACGCCATATCCCTGTACCTTGTACCTCTTGAACTGTGGCCTTACCTCTGTGCGGTAAGCTCGTACTTGTGCACAGTGAGGGTAGGTAACCTCCACTGTGCACCCTGCCATCTTACTCTGCTGCCATGCTTGGATGTTTTCTTCCTTGATTGTAGGGATGTGACACCTTGGTTGACTTAAGTATCCCGGATATGACCGTTGGCCATACCCAGGACTTATATGCCGGACCAACGACCTACGAGGGTCGGGTAATCCGGCCTCCCCTGCTCCTGCACAACACACAAAATGGTTAGGCCGGCATATCTAAGTATATGCCGGCACACTTTTATAAGTATTCCGGCTATGCCGGCATATCCAAGTATCAGCCGGGATACACATTATATGCCGGCCTGGCCGATGCTCTTATATTCCGGCTAGGCCCTTCCTTGATAACCCGGCATAAAGTCAATCATAGACCTTGTGTCTTTCTAGTCTCTTGACCCTACCGGGGGTCATCCCCCCGACAGGTTTGTAGAGCAGCAGCAAGTTTACCTTAAATGGATCACCCAAGGTTTATCGAACTCAGGGAGGAGGAGGTCACAGCTATCCCTCTCAAACAACCCTGCAATTACGATACAGAAAGTCTCTTGTGTCCCCAACACACCCAATACACTTGTCAGATGTATAGGTGCACTAGTTCGGCGAAGAGATAGTGAAATACAAGTAGTAGTGATAATTATAAGTAGTAAATGTAATCTGAAATAAATATCGCTGTGAGCAAACATGTAACAAAACTGAATGTAAACGGTGTGCAAAGCTTGGAAATAAGGCCTAGGGATCATACTTTCACTAGTGGACACACTCCCAACAAATATAACATAATTGAACCAATAGATACTAACTTCAATATGCAACTCAAAACAATTCTCCAATGGATAACAAACACTAATCATGCGTAGGGCTACGAAGCACTCCTCAAAGTCCGTATTTCCCCAAACTAGATTGTCCCACACTATCACCGTGAACACACTAGATGGTTCCAACAAATACCAACAATTCATAGAGACGTTAACCAAAAGAGACACACATAATGCGTACATTGTCACCTTCACATCATGATACGAGGTGTCTCCGGAGATCACAAATATAAAGCACGGGAGTAGCATAATATCTGAATAATAGCATCTACCAATTCAACTAGATACAAAGCTCACGATCACATAAAGATCACATCATGGGAGAGAGAGGTGAACCACATAGCTACCGGTAGAGCACTCGGCCCCGGGGGAGAATGATGTCTACGCACGCTTCTGTTCTTGTAGACAGTGTTGGGCCTCCAAGTGCAGAGGTTTGTAGAGCAGCAGCAAGTTTCCCTTAAGTGGATCACCCAAGGTTTATCGAACTCAGGGAGGAAGAGGTCAAAGCTATCCCTCTCAAACAACCCTGCAATTACGATACAGAAAGTCTCTTGTGTCCCCAACACACCCAATACACTTGTCAGATGTATAGGTGCACTAGTTCGGCGAAGAGATAGTGAAATACAAGCGGTAGTGATGATTATAAGTAGCAAATGTGATCTGAAATAAATATCGCTGTGAGCAAACATGTAACAAAACAGGAAGTAACGGTGTGCAATGCTTGGAAACAAGGCCTAGGGATCATACTTTCACTAGTGGACACACTCTCAACAAATATAATATAATTGAACAAATAAATAACTTCTCTTCACTATGGTACTTTGAACTACTCTCCTATTGAATAACACTAATCATTGTGTTGGGCTACGAAGCACTCCTCAAAGTTCATCAAGTACTTGACAAACACCACTCATAGAGATATCCAAATCAAATCACAACTCAAGATAAATATTATTGCAACTTAGACCAAGTACTAACATGGTGCACACACTGTCAACATTACACCATGAAACGGGGAATAGATCACTTCAATACTATCATAGTGATAATTATTCTCATAATCCATAAGAGATCACAATCGTAGCCTAGACCAAGTACCACCACGATGCATGCACTGTCACCGTTACACCATGGCAGGAGGAATAGATTACTTTAATAACACACTAGAGTACACATAATGAAGAAGAGTAACATCTACTTATTCAACATGATACAAAGCTCACGATCACATAAAGATCACATCATGGGAGAGAGAGGTGAACCACATAGCTACCGGTAGAGCCCTCAGCCCCGGGGATGAACTACTCCCTCCTCATCATAGGAGACAGCAAGGTTGATGGAGATGGCGGTGAGGTCGATGGAGACGGCGATGGAGACCGATGGAGATGGCTCCGGGGGCACTTCCCCGTCCCGGCAGGGTGCCGGAACAGAGACTTCTGTCCCCCAAATTTTGTCTTCGACGGCGGCGGAGCTACGGAACTGTTCTGGAAATTTCGCCGATTCCCCTAGGGTTTTCCGTCCTGAGGCTTTATATAGGCAAAGGGGCGTCGTCAGGGGGCTGCCAGGGCCTCCTCCCACATAGGGGGCGTGGCTAGGGCCTGGGTCGCGCCACCCTGGTGTGAGGGCAGGCTCTGGCCCCTCTCCGGCTCTCTTTCGGTCCTCGTCCTTCGTCCGGGAAAAATAGGAGTTCTGGAACTTGTTTCGTCCAATTCCGAGAATATTTCCTGTGTAGCTTTTCTGAAACACAAAAACAGCAGAAAACAGGGAACTGGCACTGTGGCATCTTGTCAATAGGTTAGTTCCGGAAATCGCATAAAAACGCCACGAAGTGTAACGAAACACAAGGCAAATGGTGTAAAAACAAGCATGGAGCATCAAAAATTATAGATACGTTTGAGACGTATCAGAGAACTACTCCCTCCTCATCATAGGAGACAACAAGGTTCGTGGAGATGGCGGTGAAGTCGATGGAGACGGCGGAGACGGCGATGGAGACCGATGGAGATGGCTCCGGGGGCACTTCCCCGTCCCGGCAGGGTGCCGGAACAGAGACTTCTGTCCCCCGAAATTTGTCTTCAACGGCGGCGGCGCTGCGGAACTATTCTAGGAAAAACGCCGATTGTTTTAGGGTTTTCCGTCGGGAGGCATTTTATAGGCGGAGGGGCATCGTCAGAGGTGGACCAGGGTTGTCTCGCCACCAGGGGCGCGGCTAGGAGGGGGGCGCGCCCCCTCATGGTGAGGCTGTCTCCTGGCCCCCCTCCGGCTCTCTTTCGGTCCTTGTCCTCCGTCCGGGAAAAATAGGAGTTTCGGTGGTCGTTTTGTCCAATTCTGAGAATATTTCCTGTGTAGCTTTTCTGAAACACAAAAACAGCAGAAAACAGGGAACTGGCACTGTGGCATCTTGTCAATAGGTTAGTTCCGAAAATCACACAAAAATGCCATGAAGTGTAACGAAACACAAGGCAAATGGTGCATAAACAAGAATGGAGCATCAAAAATTATAGATACGTTTGAGACGTATCAAGCATCCCCAAGCTTAACTCCTGCTCGTCCTCGAGTAGGTAAGTGATAACAAAAGAATAATTTTTGAGGTGACATGCACCATCACAATCTTGATCATCTATGTAAGCATTGAGTGCTGGGATCAAAAGAACTTAAAACATGGGCATGAAACACATAATCTTGATAGAAGAAACTTAGCAACCATGTTATAACATGAAAAAGAATACAAACGAAAGCTCATGAAAAATGAAAAATGAAAGTCAAACGTATGTTCAAATCATATAGAAAAACATAGCAAATAGTTTTCAGCTTGTCCTTCATGGAATAGCAAAACATAAATGCATAGGACACCTTCAAGTTTAAGAGGGCGACTAGATACAAATAATTTAAGAACAAGTGAAACCAAAATCATGAATCAATCAATGATAAACTTTGGGACTATGCACATTAAACTCGGAATGACAACTATGCTCTCTTAGACGGTGCATAAAGGTAGAAGGTGGAGACTCAACATAAAAGTAAAAGAAAGGCCCTTCGCAGAGGGAAGCAGTGATTGCAAGTTTTATAAACCTTCAAAAATTATGGTACTTACTAGCTTTGAGCTCTCATTGCCCCCATCATAGGCATCTTGAATGGTTAAAGTTAATGCGAGTACAATTATGAAGCATATATTTGACAAATCATAAGTTGAAAACATTTGTCCCGTGAAGTATGAATACCCAAACCTCATGCTACTCGACTTAGAGTCCCAAGCAAGCTCTTGTCATTGTGAATATACACGTATCATCGAGAACCGCCAACGGGGTACCTCCGTGCCCGATGACATGGAACAATCCCACATCAAAATGACAGGACAAATAGACAATGAATACCTCGGCATCTCTTTTATTTACCATTGGTATAGCTTTTTATTTTGAGATGCGTCGTCGAATGTTCACTATGGGCATGCTGTAAATTTCCACCATGAATTATGCATGGCTTAGATTAGCGGCCCAGGCGTTTCTCTAACACATATACAAACTCCATTATCCCGCAAGATTCCCAACTTATTTCACATCGTGAGTATCCATAAACAAAAGATCACGATATCAACTCAAATAAAAATTGCAATGTTGAAAGCTTGCCCCATAACGGCATGGCTGGGCTAATTTCCAACTTACAACTTGCAAGCATAACAACTCAACATAAGAGAGCCACAATGTCAAATTTTTAAGAACGAGAAAAGTAAAGTGTGCCATCAGGTTCGTGAGAGCTTTACTGACCAATTTTCGCATAACACCAAAAGAGTTTAATTTGAAAGATAGATAAAAACAAGTCAAATGTACTTTGGAATAGCAAATTGCTAATAGGTACATATGGTGGACACATTGGAATAACTTGGTTTTGGGAGTTGGATGCACGAGTAGAGCTCATACTCAGTACAAAATGAGGGCTAGCAAAAGACTGGGAGCGACCAACTAAGAGAGCAATAACGGCCATAATTATGCATAGCGACAAAACATCATTAAGAGAAGCATAAAATAGCATCAAAAGTCAAAAACTAAATGATCATAAAGGCTTATGGCGACTTTGTATGAGTCAAACATGTTGTGAGCATGCGCCAAGTCAACCCAAATAAAGCATCAAGGAGAAAACCAAATTAATGCTTCCAAATAATAAAACAACGCATGATTTTTTTAAAGGCTCATTAAGCAATCTCAGTCATTTGAGACAAGTCATGCTACAACAAAACCACTAAGCATACCATCAAAATGATATCAAGCACGACATGCAAAAGTCTAAGCCGCAGTCTAAACAAGCTCCTTTTTGTACCACTTTTTTACATGAAACTTTTTCTCTTTTCCAACACCATTCGAACCTTCTTGAAACAACTCTTTTGATGAAAACCAACATGGACCAGTGGTAAAAATACACCTTGATGCAAAGATATAACAAGATCTGAACAAAAATCAAGGCGAAAAACGAAAGCTAAACGCAGTTCTAGAAAAAGAGAACACTCGGTGAACGATAAGAGTGAAAACTAGAGTGTTCTTGGCAATGAAAAATGGAGCATAGCTCTCTCCAAAACAAACATGATGTGATCCAAACATTTATTGCAGCAAATAAAACAAAATAAAACTTAAAGCAAAAACAACTGACACTCCAAGAAAAACGCATAGAATATGAAGCAATAAAAATATAGTGTCTTGAAAGGTGACCTGATTTTTGCCGATGAAGAAGGGGTGCCTCGGGGGCATCCCCAAGCTTTGACGCTTCTACCTCTTGGATATTTCTTGGGGTGACATGGCCATCACCAAGCTTGAGCTTTTGTCCATACTTCATCTCGTCTCATCATTCTCCAATCCCTACACTTGAAAACTTCCTTCATACAAAACTTCACACAATTCTATTAACAACGTTAGCATAAACATAATATGAAATCAACCCTTTTGGTTCAGTTTCAAACTCAAATCTACCACATATAAAGCATATACTACTGTAGCAACTTTCCCAAAAGTTTCGTGATCAAAAGAACTCAAAAAGAAAGCGATCGAGAGGCAAACACAAATAGTGGCAGAAATCTGTCAAAACAGAACAGCTGACAAAGGTCGATTTTTTCGAGGGTTTTCTGTTGCTCAAATCAAAAAGTGTAAAACTAATGAAAGTTTGGATATAACCTGGGGCATATGCACAAGAAATCGCAGGTCAAAAAGATATTCTGATAATATTCACGAATTTTTACGGTGCAACACCGAAATCTGTTTTAGGACAGCAACATCCCCAAATCTTACCTCATTCAAATTAGAGGTTTCTCTTGGCACAATAACAAAATAAAAAAGATAAGGAGCGGTTATTGCAGTAGTAATAACTTCCAAGACTCAAATAAAAGAAAAAGAACTGAAAGTAAAACAATGGGTTATCTCCCAAGAGTGCTTTTCTTTAACGCCTTTGAGCTAGGTGCAGTGATTTGAAAAGATGCTCATGTAGGCGCCATAAAAGAGCTTAAGGCAAAGGCGCCATATAAGAACTTGAAGCAAGAGAGAGCATCAAAAAGCAAATGTGAAACGTATTTAAATCTAAACCACTTCCTATGCATAGGAATCTTGTAAGAGAATAAATCAACTAAGCAAATAGTACCAAACATGGATAGATAAAACAAGTGCAACTTTAAGATTTGCAACATAAAGAGGGGAAACTTAATATTGTTGAGATCCAATAAACCATGTTTCCCTCTCTCAAAATAACTCTCAGTAGCATCATGAATAGAATTAACAATATAGCTATCACATAAAACATCCCTATCATGAGCCACATGCATAAAAGAATTAATACTCCCCACATGAACAATCGTAGTAGGAGCAGATTCAACAGAATAATTATTCTCATCACCATAATCATCAAAAACAGGAGGCATATTGTAATCATAGCTAATTTTCTCCTCAAAAGTAGGTGAACTGAAAATATTATACTCATCATCGTAACTATCATAAACTAGAGGTTTAGTATCATCATAAGAGATAGAATAGCTATCTTGCAAAGCATATTCATCAAACATATCATCATAGGAAGGAACATGGATAGTACTAATGGTGCAACAATTATTAACCTCATAATTTTTAGAATCGGTACCAAAAAGATTTTTAATATCAAAAGAAGAGTGTTTTTCCCAATCATGATCACTAACATAGGTAACAGGCATAAGAACATCATCAAGATCAGAATTATCATAATCTATAATAGGAGCAACATGCTTAGGGGAAGATACCATTTCCTCTCTCCTTTTACTCCTCTTCTTCTTCTTACTCTTCTTACTCTCTCCTTTAGGTGGGAGAGACTTGAAAGGCATCTTCTCCACATAATCTGGTTTACTAACAGAAGTAACAGAAGAAACTTTGGAGGATTTATCCTCTCTATTAATAAGATGGAAACAAAAATCATCCCTGTGAAATTTGGGTAAAGCATCTTCTTTTATAACATTTTGTATGTAAGTATTTGCGAGGCAATCTTTAACACAATAAAGACGACAACCCTGCAGGATGCTAATATTTTTAAAAACGCTCATATCTACCAAAGAAGTTTTTCTAGATAACTCTTCACACCCCAAAAATAAAGTAAGCTCATCATGCTGATTGAGAGTGATCTTGTCATCACAATACAAACTTGCGGTACTCATTCGATTAGACGTGTCACTATTATGGCCTGAGCATTAAAAATTAAAATGACCCTTTTCATGGCAAAGCTCACAAAAAAAAGGATAAAGCTCACAAACCTTTTCACCAAGCTCATCTAGAGCCTTGAGCCACATTCGGGTTTCTTTATTCCTATGGTGGATACAATAATCTTCTTTGTTGTGACTCTGTTCATGATGTCTACACACGCTTCTGTTCTTGTAGACAGTGTTGGGCCTCCAAGTGCAGAGGTTTGTAGAGCAGCAGCAAGTTTCCCTTAAGTGGATCACCCAAGGTTTATCGAACTCAGGGAGGAAGAGGTCAAAGCTATCCCTCTCAAACAACCCTACAATTACGATACAGAAAGTCTCTTGTGTCCCCAACACACCCAATACACTTGTCAGATGTATAGGTGCACTAGTTCGGCGAAGAGATAGTGAAATACAAGTGGTATAGATGATTATAAGTAGTAAATGCAATCTGGAATAAAAATGGCAGCAAGCAAACAAGTAACAAAACAACAAGTAAACGGTGTGCAAAGCTTGGAAACAAGGCCTAGGGATCATAGTTTCACTAGTGGACACACTCCCAACAAATATAACATAATTGAACAAATAAATAACTTATCTTCACTATGGTACTTTGAATTACTCTCCTATTGAATAAAACTAATCATTGCGTAGGGCTACGAAGCACTCCTCAAAGTTCATCAAGTACTTGACAAACACCACTCATAGAGATATCCAAATCAAATCACGACTCAAGATAATATTATTGCAACTTAGACCAAGTACTAACACGGTGCACACACTGTCAACATTACACCATGAAAGGAGGAATAGATCACTTCAATACTATCATAGTGATAATTATTCTCATAATCCATAAGAGATCACAATTGTAGCCTAGACCAAGTACCACCACGATGCACGCACTGTCACCGTTACACCGTGGCAGGAGGAATAGATTACTATAATAACACACTAGAGTACACATAATGAAGAAGAGTAACATCTACTTATTCAACATGATACAAAGCTCACGATCACATAAAGATCACATCATGGGAGAGAGAGGTGAACCACATAGCTACCGGTAGAGCCCTCAGCCCCGGGGATGAACTACTCCCTCCTCATCATAGGAGACAGCAAGGTTGATGGAGATGGCGGTGAGGTCGATGGAGATGGCGGAGACGGCGATGGAGACCGATGGAGATGGCTCCGGGGGCACTTCCCTGTCCCGGCAGGGTGCCGGAACAGAGACTTCTGTCCCCCGAAATTCGTCGGTGGCGGTGGCGGAGCTACGGAAGTGTTCTGGAAATTTCGCCGACCCCTCTAGGGTTTTTCGTTCCGAGGCTTTATATAGGCGAAGGGGCATCGTCAGGGGTGGCCCCAGGCCTCCTCACAGCTAGGCGGCGCGGCCAGGGCCTGGGCCGCGCCAGCCTAGTGTGAGGCTGGCCTATGGCCCCTCTCCTTCGCCTCTTCGGATCTCTAGAAGCTTCCGGGAAAAATAAGACTTCAAGAACTTGTTTCGTCCAATTCCAAGAATATTTCCTGTGTAGGTTTTCTGAAACACAAAAACAGCAGAAAACAGGGAACTGGCACTGTGGCATCTTATCAATAGGTTAGTTCCGGAAATCGCATAAAAGCGCCACGAAGTGTAACGAAACACAAGGCAAATGGTGCAAAAACAAGCATGGAGCATCAAAAATTATAGATACGTTTGAGACGTATCAGCATCCCCAAGGTTAACTCCTGCTCGTCCTCGAGTAGGTAAGTGATAACAAAAGAAATAATTTTTGAGGTGACATGCACCTACACAATCTTGATCATCTATGAAAGCATTGAGTGCTGGGATCATAAGAACTTAAAACATGGGCATGAAAGACATAATCTTGATAATAGAAACTTAGCAATCATGTTATAACATGAAAAATAACACAAACAAAAGATCATGAAAAATGAAACAATGAAAGTCAAACGTGTGTTCAAATCATAAGGAAAAACATACAAATGGTTTTCAGCTTGTCCTTCATGGAGAGCAAAACATAAATGCATAGGACACCTTCAAGTTTAAGAGGGTGACTAGATACAAGTAATTTAAGAACAAGTGAAACCATAGTCATGAATCAATCAATGATAAACTTTGGGACAATGCACATTATACTCAGAATGACAACTATGCTCTCTTAATGGTGCATAAAGGTAGAAGGTGGTGACTCAACATAAAAAAGTAAAAGAAAGGCCCTTCGCAGAGGGAAGCAGTGATTAAACATGTGCTAGAGCTTTTCATTTGTAAAACAGAGAGATAAAAATTGGTTTTGAGAGGTGGTTGTCTTTGTCAACGACTGGCAATGGGGTTTTTACTATCTTCCATACAAAAATGAAGCAAGTTTTTGAGAGAGAGATTGGCACGTTTGTGCTCTTTTATAAAGCTTGGCACTCCTCCCCACCTTTTTTCCTTTCTCAAACCATGGCTAACCGATTCCATCGGGTGCCCACCAACATTCACATACCATGGAGGAGTACCTTTTTTCTTTCTTTTTTCTCTTTTTTTTCTTTTTGGAATAAGCAATATGGAAGATAGCAAATCCGACCACTACGTCCCCATGAACTGAAAACAGTGTCACAAAATGAGAAGTATTTTGAAGGTTTTTGAAAGGTGGCACGTGAAAATTTACTTGGAATGGCTTGCAAATACCATGCATAGGAATTTATAGTGGACACAATGGCAAACTTGGTTTTTAGGAGTTGGATGCACGAGTAGAGCTCATACTCAGTACAAAATGAGGGCTAGCAAAAGACTGGGAGCGACCAACTAAGAGAGCAATAACGGCCATAATCATGCAAAGCGACAAAGCAACATTAAAAGAAGCATAAGATGGCATCAAAAGTCAAAAACTAAATGATCATAGAGGCTACAAGGGACTTATTTTTGTAGTCAACATGGTGTAAGCATGCGCCAAGTCAACCCAAATAAAGCATCAAAGGAGAAAACCAAATTAATGCTTCCAAATAATATAAACAACGCATGATTTTTTCAAAGGCTCATTAAGCAATCTCAGTTATTTGAGACAATTCATGCTACAGCAAAACCACTAAGCATACTATCAAAAAGACATCAAGCATGACATGAAAAAGCCTAAGCCGCAGTCTACACAAGCTCCTTCTTGTACCACTTTATTGCATAAAGCTTTTTCTCTTTTCCAACACCATTTGAAAAAATTTAAGACACCTCTTTTGATGAAAACCAATAAAGATCAGAGGCAAAAATACACCTTGATGAAAAGATATGACAAGGTCTGAACGCAAATCAAGGCGAAAATGAAAACCAAAAGCAGTAGCAGAAAAAGAGAACACTCATTGAACGATAAGAGTGAAAACTAGAGTGTTCTTGGCAATGAAAAACGAGTTCATCTCCTCCAAAAGAAACATGATGTGATCTAACCATTTACTGCAGCAAACAAAGCAAAAGAAAACTAAAAACTAAAACAACTGATGCTCCAAGAAAAACGCATAGTGCATAAAGCAATAAAAATATAGTGTTTTGAAAGGTGACCTGATTTTTGCCGATGAAGAAGGGGGTGCCTCGGGGGCATCCCCAAGCTTTGACGCTTGTACTTCTTGGATATTTCTTGGGGTGACATGAGCATCCCCAAGCTTGAGCTTTTGTCCATTCTTCATCTCATCTCATCATTCTCCAATCCCTACACTTGAAAACTTCCTTCATACAAAACTAAACACAATTCTATTAGCAACATTAATGTAAGCATAGCATTGAATCAACCCTTTTTGCTTCAGGTTTCAACTCAAAACCACCACATATAAAGTATATACTACTGTAGCAACTTCCCCAAAAGTTCCGTGATCAAAAGAAAGCGATAAAGCGGCAAACACAAATATTGGCAGAAATCTGTCAAAACAGAACAGCTGACAAAGGTCGAATTTTTTAGGGGTTTTATGTTGCTCAAATCAAAAAGTGTTTAACTAATGAAAGTTTGGATATAACCTGGGGCATATGCACAAGAAATCGTAGGTCCAAAAGATATACAGAGAATTTTTACGAATTTTTACGGTGCAGCACCGAAAACTGTTTCAGGACAGCAACATCCCCAAATCTTACCTCACTCAAATTAGAGGCTTCTTGGCACAACAACGAAATAAAAAGGATAAGGAGCAGTTATTACAGTAGTAATAACTTCCAAGACTCAAATAAAATAAAAAGTACTGAAAAGAAAACATTGGGTTATCTCCTAAGAGTGCTTTTCTTTAACGCCTTTGAGCTGGGCGCAGTAATTTGCAAAGATGCTCATGTAGGCGCCACATAAGAGCTTGAGGCAAAGGTGCCATATAGGAACTTAAAGCAAAAGAGAGCATCAAAAAGCAAGTATGGAACACATTTAAATTTAAACCACTTCCTATGAAAAATAGTCTTGTAAAGAGACAAGTCATGAAAGCGCAAAGCAGAAAGCATAGGAAGGCAAAACAAGTACAACTTCAAGAATTGCAACATAAAGAGGGGAAACTCAATATTGTTGAGATCCATCAAACCATGTTTCCCTCTCTCATAATAACTTTCAGTAGCATCATGAATAGAATTAACAATATAACTATCACATAAAACATCCCTATCATGAGCCACATGCATAAAAGAATTAATACTCCCCACATGAACAATAGTAGTAGGAGCAGATTCAACGGAATAATTATTCTCATCACCATAATCATCAAAAACAGGAGGCATATTGTAATCATAACTAATTTTCTCCTCAAAAGTAGGTGAACTGAAAATATTATACCCATCATCATAACCATCACAAACTAGAGGTTTAGTATCATCACAAGCTAGAGAGCAACTATTTCGCAAAGCATACTCATCAAACATATCATCATAAGGAGGAACATGGATAGTACTAATGGTACAACAATTATTAACCTTAGAATTGGTACCAAAAAGATTTTCAATATCAAAAGTAGAGTGCTTTTCCCAATCATGATCACTAACATAGGTAACAGGCATAGGAACATCATCCCAATCAGAATTATCATAATCTATAGCAGGATCATAACGCTTAGGGGAAGATATCGTGTCCTCTCACCTTTTACTCCTCTTCTTCTTCTTCATACTCTTCTTACTCTCTCCTTTAGGAGGGAGGGACTTGAAGGGCATCTTCTCTACATAATCTGGTTTGCTGACAGAAACAACAGAAGAAACTTTGGAGGATTCCTCCTCTCTATTAATAAGATCGAAACATCTATTAGTCCTGTCATAGCTTGGCAAAACATCATGTTTTATAAGATCTTGCAAGTAAGTATTTGTGAGGCAATCTTTAGCACAATAGAGACGACAACCACGAAGGGTGCTATTAATATCAACATCTCTCATATCAACCAAAGAAATCTTTCTAGATATCTCTTCACAATTCAAAAACAAAGTAAGCTCATCATACTGATTGAAAGTAATCTTATCATCACAATACAAATCTGCGGTACTCACTCGATTAATTGGGCATTGAAAATTAAAGTGACCCTTTTTACCGCAAAATTCACAAAAAAAGGATAAAGTTCACAAACCCTTTCACCAAGCACATCTAGATCCTTGAGCCACATACTGGTTTCTTCATTTGCGTGGGTGATGCAATAATCTTCCTTGTTGTAACTCTGTTCACAAGGTCTATGTACTCCACAAAAATTAACATGCTTATAAGAAATAGGACTTTTAGAAGTTTGAGCATGTGTATTGCAATCATCAATAACAATATCACTTTCTATGCAAGTGTCCTTAAAAGGTTCATGATACACGTCCCCATTTCCTTTAGGAACATTCATATGGGAAGCAAAGGCTTTAAAGCAATCAACCATAATTTGAGGATCAAGACCATATTTAGCACTAAGCTCTTGAAAATTAGCAGTTTCAGCAAAAGACTTAATGCAATCAAACTCGTAATTCATACCTGATCCTTTACCTTTGTCGCTATCCCAACCATCAATATTGTTTTGAATTGTTTCAAGCAGATCCCACTTGGTGTCAACATCCTTGCTTGTGAAAGACCCATCAAAGCATGCATCTAGATAGTCCTTGTAATATCCTGAAAGCCTTGCATAAAAATTATTAATAATAATATTACGGGAAAGATCATGAATAGGACATTTGTGCATTAGTAACTTCAATCTTCCCCATGCTTGGGCAATGCTTTCTCCCTCATGAGGCCAAAAGTTATATATCCGGTTACGATCTTTATGAATTTCACTTGGAGGATAAAACTTCGAATAAAAGACAGGTACAATTTCCTCCCATGCAATAGATGGACCATCTTTAAGCAGCTGATACCACTCCTCAGCTCTACCCTTCAGTGAATAAGAGAATAGCTTCCTCTTAACTTGGCTTGATGAAATACTTGCACACTTGAACAACTCGCATAATTCTTGTATACAGAGTAAATGATCACCCGGAGGGACTGTTCCATCTCCTGAATAGCGGTTATTCATAACACGTTCAACAATTTTCATAGGTATTTTAAAAGGATGAGGAGCACAAGCATCATTAGAAACATCACATATGGGAGATAAAATATCACCAGAGCAAACTTTCTCCACTAAAGCTGGGGGACTAAAAATATCATGCTTAACAAAACCAGCTTCCCCAAGCTTAGACATTTCCATAGCATTAGCAATAACGGGATTCAAAGCATCCGTACTAATAACATTGCTATGCAAAATAAGCTCCAAAGTTTTTTCAATTTTCTCTTCAAATCTAAACTCAGAAAAAAGACTAAAGAACTCTTTATTTTCCATTAAGCCTAACTAGTGAAAAATAAAAACAAGAAACAAAAAGATATAATTGCAGAATCTAAAGGAAATAACTCCGAGCACTCACACAGGAGGATGCGAGTACCTTTTACCTTACCTCCCCGGCAACGGCGCCAGAAAAGAGCTTGATGTCTACACACGCTTCTGTTCTTGTAGACAGTGTTGGGCCTCCAAGTGCAGAGGTTTGTAGAGCAGCAGCAAGTTTCCCTTAAGTGGATCACCCAAGGTTTATCGAACTCAGGGAGGAAGAGGTCAAAGCTATCCCTCTCAAACAACCCTGCAATTACGATACAGAAAGTCTCTTGTGTCCCCAACACACCCAATACACTTGTCAGATGTATAGGTGCACTAGTTCGGCGAAGAGATAGTGAAATACAAGTGGTATAGATGATTATAAGTAGTAAATGCAATCTGGAATAAAAATGGCAGCAAGCAAACAAGTAACAAAACAGCAAGTAAACGGTGTGCAAAGCTTGGAAACAAGGCCTAGGGATCATACTTTCACTAGTGGACACACTCCCAACAAATATAACATAATTGAACAAATAAATAACTTCTCTTCACTATGGTACTCTGAATTACTCTCCTATTGAATAACACTAATCATTGCGTAGGTGAAAGATCATATCGAGTCCCATGTGTGGTTTTGGTAATTAATGACAATCCCTATGGACTAATGGTTGCATTGAGTTATATGCGTAGGACTTGTCCATAGACAATGCTTGAACCATTTGTTGGAGTCAAGGTTGTAAGAAGAATATTATGTGTTGACCAAGGTGTTATTCAAGAAGTGATCCAAAGATTGGTCTTAAGGGAGTTGAGCTTATGTCAAGTGTGTCTTGAAGAATAAGATTGAGTGAGCTCTCATGTGTATCCTCAAGACACCATCATTATGGAGAAAGAAGAATTGATTCGAGGATTGATCAAGTCAAAGCGCAAGTTCAAGATGAGCAACTAGAAGAGAACATATGCTTGAAGCTTGCCATCTATATTGTGATCATGGATATGTGAAGATATGCTTAAAGAGAGTCTCTTCCATAGTAGAGTATGGGGGAGCAATCCGCAAGACTTCACCAAGCAAGCTCAATCAAGAAAGGTGGTCCAACTTGAGAAGATCAAGATCGTCTTTATCCACCTCAAGTGGAATGCTCAAGGCAAAGGTATGATAGTGTTAGGGTGTCTTTCTTACCGGTCTCATGGTGTTATTTGTGAGACCGGGTTATAGGATCGGTAGCCGTACTATCAAGAGGGGCTCTCGAGTGAGTAACTTAATTGTATCGTTCAGAGAGAGCTCAAACCTTTGCATACTTGGCATCATCTTTCTTGGTTCTTATTTGGATTTTATCCATGTGAGGTTCTAGAGCTTGTGGTTATTTCCATAACAAGCTCTAGCTCATCAAAAACGGATTCCGCATGAAACTCTTCTTGCGTTTTTGGTGTTTGGAGGTTTTACCGGTTTGTCTTCGAAGAGAGGTCAAACCTTTAATCATTTGGTTTTATCCTCCTTGGTTGGACTATGATGTTTCTCTGCATAAAGTTGTAGAGCTTGTTGTTGTGATTCCAACGAGCCCAAGATCATCGAAAACGGAGTCCGGATGCTCAAGTTATTGCCGTTTTCGTTTTGGTATTTCTGCTGTTTCAGTGGGGGCGGAAATAGCCGGCCCGGGGCCGGAAATAGCCGGTCAGACCGGCTTTAGCCGGTCTGAGGGCCGGCTTTAGCCGGTCCGCCTAGATTTCGTCTCTGTTGCAACCCGGTTTTTTGTCCGGCTATTGCTGGCCAGGGGCCGGATATTTCAGGCCGGCTATAGCCGGTGTTATGACCGGCTATAGCCGGTGTTAGTGGCTGTAACGGTCAGATTTTCGTGGAGGGGTATAAATACCCCGTCTTTCTCCTTGGGCTGCACACGTTTTGGGCTTCTCTCTCCTCCATTGTTGACTTTGCAAGCTTGCCCTCCCTCCTCCATTCCTCCCATGATTCTTGCATATTTTTGAGGGAAAAGAGAGAGGAGATCTAGATCTATATTTCCACCAATCCATTTCTCCTCTAAGTGAGGGGAACATAGAGGATCTAGATCTTGAAGTTCTTTGTGGATTTCCTTTGTTCTTCCTCTCATATCTCTCCATAGCATTAGTTGCTTTGGTGAGATTTGGGTGAGAAGGATTTGAGCACTTTGTGTGCCCTAGCCATTGCATAGGTTGCATCGGTTTGAGTTCTCCCCGGAGATTCGAGTAAGTGAAAGTTTGTGAGCTTATTACTCTTGGGTTCTTGGAACCCTAGACGGCTTTGTGGCTTTGTGGAGCCTTGGTGGCTATCCTTGGGAGCCTCCAATTAAGTTGTGGATGCGTGCCCCAAGATTTGTGTAAAGGCCCGGTTCCGCCTTGAGGAACCCCTTAGTGGAAGAGTGAGCTAGGCCTTTGTGGCGCAAGCTCACACCGGAGAATAGGGTGAGGCCTTTGTGGCGTTGGTTAGGCCTTTGTGGCGATACCACACCCCTCCAACGAGACGTACTCCCTTTCAAGGGAGGAACTCGGGAATACATCATCGTCTCCGCGTGCCTCGGTTATTCCTATACCCGAGCTCTTTACTTATGCACTTTACATTGTGATAGCCTTCGTGCTTGAAGTCATATATCTTCCTATCACCTTGTTACTTGTATTGCTTAGCATAAGTTGTTGGTGCACATAGGTGAGCCTAGTTTATTTAGGTTTTGTGTGCTTGACAAAATAAACGCTAGTTTAATTCCGCTTTTGTTCAAGCCATTCGTAAAATTTGATATCGCCTATTCACCCCCCCTCTAGGCGACATCTGTGTCCTTTCAATTGGTATCAGAGCCCGGTCTCTCATTTTAGGCTTCACCGCCTTGAGAGCAAAGATGTCGGCTAGGGGATTAGTGCACAATGACACTTTTATATTCGATGGCACAAATTATGATATATGGAAAATTCACATGCTTAATTATTTTCGGGTCATGGACCCAACTATGGAGCAAATTGTAGATACAAGTTTTTCTCCTCCAAAGGATTCTCAAAATTTATCTTTAAAGGATGAGAAAAACTTGTATCTCAATGCTCAAGCTACTCATGTGATTGTTAATGCTTTGAGCGATGTAGTTATCTTCTCTATCATGCCTTTTCGGAGCGCTCATGAGATATGGACAAAGCTTCAAGAAAAATATGGTGTGTCCAAGATTATTGAGGATGATTGTATTCCGTCCACTTCCGGCCGCAATGAACTTTCATCCACTTCACCAAAGTGTGGCAAGACACAAGGTAATGATATGGTGAGTGGTGATGAAACTTGCAATGGTGATAGTATGCTTACTTTTGATGATCCTTCATCTCTATCTCATTGCAATGCTTCATCTTTGGACTTAAACACTTGTAGCCCCATAAATGTTTTACATGCTTGTGTTGATAGTCCTTGCATATCATGTGTAAATTTCTTGAATAAATCTCATGATGATATGCTTGCTTTGTCTTGTTACCATGATACAAATGCTTCTATTTCCTCTAGTATTTGTGATGCTAACCATATAGAGGAAACCGAAGAGTCTTTGGGCCAAGACAAGGTCTTGAATGGAGCTTCAAGCATTTCTTCATCTTCTTCTTCTCACGGTTCCAACATATGCCTTATGGCTAGATCTTCAAATCATAATGATGTTGAGGACAATGGTGAGGATGAGGAAAATGAAGAAGACTATATTGAGTATTTAAACAAGAAGGGTAAGGTGGTCTTTGATGCTTTGCATAACCATAAAAATATTTTGCCCAACTTCTTTGAAATCATGAGTTGTGCTATTGAGAGCACGAAACTCATTGAGATGAAGGAAGAACAAATTGATAATATGTTTTCTCTTGAGCGTGAGTATGCCAATGATATCCATGATTTAAAATATGCTCTAGAGGAAGAGCAAGAGCTTCGGGTTTCTCTTGAGGAGAAGCTTGAATCCATTGAGGAGTCATGTAATGAAGTTATTTCTAAACTCACTAAAGAACGTGACCTTGCTCTTGCCAAGTTGTCTTCTCCTATTCATAATGATAATGATGCATGTGCTACTAACTCTACTTCTTGTGAAGCATCTATTTTGAAGGAGAATGTTGAGCTAAGGGCTCAACTTAAATTGCTAACTAGCAAGTATGGGAAATTGGAAGAAATTCATGAAAAGCTATCTAGCTCTAATGAGGATCTTCTAGTGTCCCATGCTCGCCTAAAGTTAGCTCATGAGGCTATATCTACAAAGGTAACATCTTGTGAGCCTCATGTGGGCACTAGCACTATTTCCCAAAATGCAATATTGCCATGTGCTAGTACTAGTAATTCATCCACTCATACTATTTCTACATCTAGTGATGAATTACCCTCCTTGCCTTGTTGCTCTAACAATGTAGCCTCTACTTCCTCTAGTACTTGTGTTGTCACTAACCATGTAGAGGAAATCAAAGAGCTCAAGGCCCAAGTTACTTCGTTGAAGAAAGACTTGGAAAATTGTCATGAAGGGAAGTCCACACTCAACAAGATCTTGAGTGTGCAAAAATCCCCCAATGACAAGAGTGGACTTGGATTCAAATCCAATAACAAGAACAAGTCCAAGATAAACAAGAAGAAGAAGAAGGGCCAAGAACAAGTCAAGAATTTGGCCAAGATTGTTTGCTTCAAGTGCAAAATTGAAGGGCACCATGTTAGATCTTGTCCTTTGAAGAAGAAGCCTCTTAGTGAGAAGCAACAAGGGAAGTGGACTCAAGTTCAAGCCCTTGCTCAACCTCAAGTTAAAGAAAGGTCACTTCCCAAGAATAATCAAGCTAATACTCCCCTTGTGGAGAAATCAAGTGAGAAGAAGGTGAAGAAAAGAACTTGCTACATATGCCATGAGAAGGGTCACCTATCTTCTTCATGCACTAGTGGTAACTCATCCAACCCTATCATAATTGAAGATGTCTATTCACTTTGCAAGGATAAGGTTGGCAATGTGTTTGCCAAATTTGTTGGTACTCAAAGTGGTGTCAAGAAAAGAACCATTTGGGTTGCCAAACCTATTGTTACTAACCTCTTAGGACCCAACTTGGTTGGGGACCAACAAGCCATTACTTGAACAATAGGTGTTGTTGGAGGGCATTGGAGACTTGGCTATATCATGAAGAATTAAGGGATCTTCATCCATTATATTGTCTCAAGTCAAGTCAATTGGATTATATTGTTTATATCATATATCCTATGTTCCTCCTTGCGGTAACATGTATCAACTTATCTACATTGAAAGTTATTCGCCCCTTTACATGTGTTGGGTTTTGTATCTTGCATGTGTTTGTATATGTTGTGCTTCCTACTTGCTTCATTTTGAGTAATCAAGTATGTGCATGTTGGTTTACACACCATGTACGGTTGTTCTTGTTGAGCCTTTTGCATCTCGTTTTATCTTACTTGGCTCTTGTGAGAGATTATTGGACTATCCCATTTTGGGGGAGTGATATGCTTTGCACTTCACAATCCTAAAAATATGTGTACATGAGGAATACCACTTAGTGTTGATATTTAAAGATTATCTAGTCTCTATGTGGTATGTCATTCTCATAAGAAATTAAATTCTATAATGTCCATTAATCATCTTGTTAGATTTTATTTGTATCTTGTGAAAATAAATGTTTTATCACATTATGGGGGAGTAATATGCTTTGTGCATACTACAAACCAATATAATGTGTATATTTGAGGTTGTGTCACATAGTGTTGATATTATAAATTATTTTGCGTCTATGTGGCATGTTTGCTCAAACAAGTTCTAATTTGCCAAATTGTTTTATTGCTCTTGTTTTGGATCTTGTTTGTGAGATACTTTCTTGGTAGGGTTGTCCTAAAATGTGGAATGCTACATCAAAGTTGGAAAACCATTTTCTTCAAGTTATCCTAATCATTGCTTTGCGTGATTATTTAACTATTTGAGTCTATCAAGAATATCTTTTTAGCATGGTGTTTAATTCTTATCTTCTCTGTATGTTTTTTTGTTGTGAAGATGATCTTGGATTTATATGTAAACTACCACCGGGAAATAAATCCAAATACCTCTTGTTATTGGACAATTGGTACTATATCATGTGGCACATGTATATTGATCATCTTTACATTGGCTATTGCTTTTAATTGTCTTATCTCTAGCCAAAAATGTATTGTTTTAAGCTCCCATTGTCTTCCATGACTTTTGTTATTCCATTTGATTTCGTTGAACTTGTTTTGTGTTATTTCTATGTAGGTAAATGTGATGATCCCACTTGTGTGCATTTTGTATTCAAATGCAAAATCATAAATGATGCACTAATATTGGGGGAGCTCTCCTATATTTGTTATAACACACTCTTTGTGCTTATTTCATTTGGTATTGTTTTTTTGTTGGAAGACAAATCTTTTCTTTTTGGTACTTAGTGTGCCATCATAAAAAGTGTGGAGAGTTTGGTTTGTTTGTTTGAACCTTGCTCTCTTTGGGAGTTGGTGATCTCATTCCTTATTATTTATTTCTTACTCTTAAAATGAGATATGTCTTTGAGCATGTGTTGTTTAGTCATGCTTTATGCTCATTGGCTTTTGCTTGGTTCACTAATTGAACTTTGGAGTCAATCTTGTGTTGATTTGATTCATTGATATAATTTGGACAACCTTTTGTCGCTTCACAATTTTGTGTGCTCACTTGTCCTTGGTGTTTTGTCCAAATTGTATCTTCTTTGGCTCTAGAAAGTCTTGTGCATGCATATTTACTAAATATATACTTTATGGCATGCTTATCTTTCTTTGATCAAATATATAGGAGAAGCTCCATCAAATCCTAAATCGGCTAAGATGTGCATGAAATTCAATTTCATATATATATGCACATATTTATGTGGAGTTTGTCCTATATGTTGTAGTTTCTAACTACTTTGGACCCAATGAGTTTGGGGACCATCTTGTACTTGAACTTTGTTTTAGGTATATGGAGATATATTGGTGCTTGTCTCAATAATAAGGATGAAGTGGTGACTAAATGATAATTTGAGGCAAGCTAGGATTATTGAAGAACTCCTATCTACTACATCCTACCATTATATCTCGGTAACAAGTATCTTCTTCATGCATACTTCTCTAGTATCCAACCTTGTGTAGGTTGTTTTATGGCATTGAAAATCTTTATTTGCAAATGTTGTGCTTTTTGCAAGGATTCTAATGAAACCTCTTTATTGCAAATGTGAGCAAGTTGAGATGAGGACATATTATTGGGAACATATAAAATCATGGTCATGATTCTCCTATCCCATATATGTCAACTTAGCAATCTTTTTGCATATCAATTCCTCAATAAGCTCACATGTGCAATATTAATGAAATTGCAAATTTATTTCTTCCGTTTGGTATCCCTCGTTATGATACTTGTTGTTTTTTCAAAGCATCTCAACTATCTTCTTTCCCTTGTTGATATTTGTGATGACTTTGACATGTTGGTGGTTGAAGTTCTTCAATATACAATAAGATAAATTGAGCCTTTGGCCATGCTTTAAAAGCAAAAATCTCATTGGTATATTGCATGACTTCATTTTGGATATCATGTTCTATTCTTAGTATCTATTTTGTGTGTACATGTTTCTTTGTGATAATTATCTTTGTGATATTGTCTACTTAGAAACTTATACACATGAGAGATGATATCTCATTATTTGATATCTTATTTGAACCTTATGTGTTGGGATGGAATGCTAAGAAATATCATTCATTGAAGACTATGTGGATGCTCTATGCTAATCCTTGTATTAGTCTTATAATATGTTGTGTCATTTCTCTCACACATTCCTTATTTGAGCCTTTTATATGTTATCCCTTACTTTTTGCTCAACCATTTCTTTGATGCAAGTGTTAAGCTTAATTTCTTCTCTATGATCTCTTGCAAATGGTTGCGTTTTAAATGTTATCGAGGGAGTGAGGATTCCATGTTGTGCAAATTGTATTCAAATACAAACCTTCCAATTTTTGCACGTACCTTGGGGAGCTTCCTCATTTCATTTGAAGCACCATTTTGCGGTTAGCATAGTATTTAATTTCACTTGGTATCATTTTGTTTTGAATAATATTGAGGGAGTGATGATTCCATGTGTGTGCACCTTATACTTCAACTCAAATAGAATATTTTGTGCTCACACCTTGGGGAGCTTCCTCATATTATTTGGAGCACCTTTTCAATCTTATCATAATATCTTTATTCAATTTGTTCCTTGGATCGTTTGATTGCTCTCTTCATTTGTTGAAGTTTATCCATCGTGTTATCTTATTTTGTTTGCAATCTTTGATCCTCAATATAGTTTGATTTCCTTCAAAAATTTGCCTTTGTATATGTGCATGTGTCTTCACTTATTTCTTTTGGATATGCACACCGTTTTGGAGGAACTCACACTATATTGGCCTTCTAAGTTTTTCGCCCATTTTGGCAATGGATGCCAATGGGGGAGAAGTTTCGAGGGTTTAAAGGGAATTGGCTTTTATGCTTTGGTTTGTTCTTAAGCATTTGCCTTGCATGCTTTGCATGGTTGAGTATACAGTGGAAACTCCACCAACAACCTTGGTTGGCAATATATGCAATGAAATCAAGATCATTCACATGTGCATAGATTGTGGGGGAGTTTGCTCTATATATGGTGGTTTTACTAACATCACATACTTTTGTAGTATTTGATGTTAGTACAATCATTTTGGTTTTTTGAATTCATTATATAAACCCTCTCAAAGAGATTGTCATCAATTACCAAAATGGGGGAGATTGAAAGATCATATCGAGTCCCATGTGTGGTTTTGGTAATTAATGACAATCCCTATGGACTAATGGTTGCATTGAGTTATATGCGTAGGACTTGTCCATAGACAATGCTTGAACCATTTGTTGGAGTCAAGGTTGTAAGAAGAATATTATGTGTTGACCAAGGTGTTATTCAAGAAGTGATCCAAAGATTGGTCTTAAGGGAGTTGAGCTTATGTCAAGTGTGTCTTGAAGAATAAGATTGAGTGAGCTCTCATGTGTATCCTCAAGACACCATCATTATGGAGAAAGAAGAATTGATTCGAGGATTGATCAAGTCAAAGCGCAAGTTCAAGATGAGCAACTAGAAGAGAACATATGCTTGAAGCTTGCCATCTATATTGTGATCATGGATATGTGAAGATATGCTTAAAGAGAGTCTCTTCCATAGTAGAGTATGGGGGAGCAATCCGCAAGACTTCACCAAGCAAGCTCAATCAAGAAAGGTGGTCCAACTTGAGAAGATCAAGATCGTCTTTATCCACCTCAAGTGGAATGCTCAAGGCAAAGGTATGATAGTGTTAGGGTGTCTTTCTTACCGGTCTCATGGTGTTATTTGTGAGACCGGGTTATAGGATCGGTAGCCGTACTATCAAGAGGGGCTCTCGAGTGAGTAACTTAATTGTATCGTTCGGAGAGAGCTCAAACCTTTGCATACTTGGCATCATCTTTCTTGGTTCTTATTTGGATTTTATCCATGTGAGGTTCTAGAGCTTGTGGTTATTTCCATAACAAGCTCTAGCTCATCAAAAACGGATTCCGCATGAAACTCTTCTTGCGTTTTTGGTGTTTGGAGGTTTTACCGGTTTGTCTTCGAAGAGAGGTCAAACCTTTCATCATTTGGTTTTATCCTCCTTGGTTGGACTATGATGTTTCTCTGCATAAAGTTGTAGAGCTTGTTGTTGTGATTCCAACGAGCCCAAGATCATCGAAAACGGAGTCCGGATGCTCAAGTTATTACCGTTTTCGTTTTGGTATTTCTGCTGTTTCAGTGGGGGCGGAAATAGCCGGCCCGGGGCCGGAAATAGCCGGTCAGACCGGCTTTAGCCGGTCCGCCCAGATTTCGTCTCTGTTGCAACCCGGTTTTTTGTCCGGCTATTGCTGGCCAGGGGCCGAATATTTCAGGCCGGCTATAGCCGGTGTTATGACCGGCTATAGCCGGTGTTAGTGGCTGTAACGGTCAGATTTTCGTGGAGGGGTATAAATACCCCTTCTTCCTCCTTGGGATGCACACGTTTTGGGCTTCTCTCTCCTCCATTGTTGACTTTGCAAGCTTGCCCTCCCTCCTCCATTCCTCCCATGATTCTTGCATATTTTTGAGGGAAAAGAGAGAGGAGATCTAGATCTATATTTCCACCAATCCATTTCTCCTCTAAGTGAGGGGAACATAGAGGATCTAGATCTTGAAGTTCTTTGTGGATTTCCTTTGTTCTTCCTCTCATATCTCTCCATAGCATTAGTTGCTTTGGTGAGATTTGGGTGAGAAGGATTTGAGCACTTTGTGTGCCCTAGCCATTGCATAGGTTGCATCGGTTTGAGTTCTCCCCGGAGATTCGAGTAAGTGAAAGTTTGTGAGCTTATTACTCTTGGGTTCTTGGAACCCTAGACGGCTTTGTGGCTTTGTGGAGCCTTGGTGGCTATCCTTGGGAGCCTCCAATTAAGTTGTGGATGCGTGCCCCAAGATTTGTGTAAAGGCCCGGTTCCGCCTTGAGGAACCCCTTAGTGGAAGAGTGAGCTAGGCCTTTGTGGCGCAAGCTCACACCGGAGAATAGGGTGAGGCCTTTGTGGCGTTGGTTAGGCCTTTGTGGCGATACCACACCCCTCCAACGAGACGTACTCCCTTTCAAGGGAGGAACTCGGGAATACATCATCGTCTCCGCGTGCCTCGGTTATTCCTATACCCGAGCTCTTTACTTATGCACTTTACATTGTGATAGCCTTCGTGCTTGAAGTCATATATCTTGCTATCACCTTGTTACTTGTATTGCTTAGCATAAGTTGTTGGTGCACATAGGTGAGCCTAGTTTATTTAGGTTTTGTGTGCTTGACAAAATAAACGCTAGTTTAATTCCGCTTTTGTTCAAGCCATTCGTAAAATTTGATATCGCCTATTCACCCCCCCCTCTAGGCGACATCTGTGTCCTTTCAGTAGGGCTACGAAGCACTCCTCAAAGTTCATCAAGTACTTGACAAACACCACTCATAGAGATATCCAAATCAAATCACAACTCAAGATAATATTATTGCAACTTAGACCAAGTACTAACACGGTGCACACACTATCAACATTACACCATGAAAGGAGGAATAGATCACTTCAATACTATCATAGTGATAATTATTCTCATAATCCATAAGAGATCACAATCGTAGCCTAGACCAAGTACCACCACGATGCACGCACTGTCACCGTTACACCGTGGCAGGAGGAATAGATTACTTTAATAACACACTAGAGTACACATAATGAAGAAGAGTAACACCTACTTATTCAACATGATACAAAGCTCACGATCACATAAAGATCACATCATGGGAGAGAGAGGTGAACCACATAGCTACCGGTAGAGCCCTCAGCCCCGAGGATGAACTACTCTCTCCTCATCATAGGAGATAGCAAGGTTGATGGAGATGGCGGTGAGGTCGATGGAGACGGCAGAGACGGCGATGGAGACCGATGGAGATGGCTCCGGGGCCACTTCCCCGTCCCGGCAGGGTGCCGGAACAGAGACTTCTGTCCCCCGAAATTCGTCGTCGGCGGCGGCGGAGCTACGGAACTGTTCTGGAAATTTCGCTGACCCCTATAGGGTTTTCCGTCCCGAGGCTTTATATAGGCGAAGGGGCGTCATCAGGGGTGGCCCCAGGCCTCCTCACACCTAGGCGGCGCGGCCAGGGCTTGGGCCGCGCCGGCCTAGTGTGAGGCTGGCCTGTGGCCCCTCTCCTTCGCCTCTTCGGATCTCTGGAAGCTTCCGGGAAAAATAAGACTTCAGGAACTTGTTTTGTCCAATTCCGAGAATATTTCCTGTGTAGCTTTTCTGAAACACAAAAACAGCAGAAAACAGGGAACTGGCACTGTGGCATCTTGTCAATAGGTTAGTTCTGGAAATCGCATAAAAGCGCCACGAAGTGTAACGAAACACAAGGCAAATGGTGCAAAAACAAGCATGGAGCATCAAAAATTATAGATACGTTTGAGACGTATCAGTTCACAAGGTCTAAGTACTCCACAAAAATTAACATGCTTATAAGAAGTAGTACTTTCAGAAATTTGAGCATGTTTATTGCAATCATCAATAATAATATCACTTTCTATGCAAGTGTCTTTAAAAGGTTCATGATACACGTCCCCATTTCCCTTAGGAACATTAATATGGGAAGCAAAGGCTCTAAAGCAATCAACCATAATTTGAGGATCAAGACCATACTTACCACTAAGCTCTTGAAAATCAGCAGTTTTAGCGAAAGACTTAATGCAATCATACTCATAATTTATACCTAATCCTTTACCTTTATTGCTATCCCAATCTTAAATATTGTTTTGAATTGTTTCAAGCAGATCCCACTTGACGTCAACATCCTTGCTTGTGAAAGAGCCATCAAAGCGTGCATCTAGATAGTCCTTGTAATATCCTGAAAGCCTTGCATAAAAATTATTAATAACAATATTATGGGGAAGATCATGAATGGGACATTTAAGCATTAGTGACTTCAATCTTCCCCACGCTTGGGCAATGCTTTCTCCCTCATGCGGATGAAAATTATAAATATAATTCCTATCTTTATAAACCTCACTAGAAGGATGGAATTTAGAATAGAAAAGAGGTACAATTTCCTCCCAATCAATAGGTCGGCCATCCTTCAGTGTTTTATACCATTCCGTAGCTCTGCCCTTCAGTGATAAAGAAAATAGCTTCCTCTTAACTTGGTTCATTGAAATACTTGCACACTTAAACAACTCGCATAATTCATGTATAAAGAGCAAATGATCACCAGGATGGACAGTTCCATCTCCTAAATAGCAGTTATTCATAGCACGTTCAACAATTTTTATAGGTATTTTAAAAGGACTAGAAAATTGCCCGTGCGTTGCAACGGGATGCGAAAAAAATAATTTTAAAACTAAAATTTTTATGTGACTCAAATGTTGCCCGAAATCCAACACATGTTCGTTTTCCAATTTCCAATTTGTAATCCTATGACAAACCCTTGAGGTTCGTGTAAGCTTTTTGTAAACTATTTTCCTTCTAAGAGAAAGAACATTTATCATCATGGCATAGTTTTTAGCATATTATAACTACATTATTACACATTAAAAATAAATTTAAAGTTAATTTAATTTTGTGGTGTTTTAAGAAATAGCAATATACTATCATATGCAATATATTTAAATTAATTTCTAGCTACATGGATGAATTATGAAAAACCAAATGTTCACAAGCAACTTGATAATATTTTCTAATATATCTATTATAATTTAAATGTGTAATTCATTCTTCTCAATAGTACAAAAAGAGGAATGATTTTATACAGTAACACAAATCTTTACTTGTATTTCTAGCAGAAACACTTTGTTTTTATCTTATCCCCTCGCGTGTCTTGCACCTCTGCTTATTCCTTCGCGTGTCTTGTTCACGTCCACATATTGTAGTCAGTACTCTCTCTTCCTCATCGTTTTCTCAAACAAAGCACCGAGATATTTCCACCATGAACCAGTGAAGGTCAGCTTGTGCTAGAGCGAGAAACTCCTGCCGCACCTTTTCCAGATCGAGCCAGCTTCCTTGCACATGAGGCTCTCCTCCACAAAGATCCTCGACCCTCGTAAGTTCACGCCGGGTTTCATGCGGCACAGCTCCTCCTCTGCTAGGTATCTATCCCCAAAACCGTCCACCGCTTGGAACACCGTCTCGACGGTGGCCACCATGTTCTCCCGCCATGAAGCTTTTCCGCGCAGGATTAGGGCCGGATTTAGCGGGGAGAAGGAGATCAAGAAAGGGGAACAGCCGTCGATCAAGTTTTTTTGTTCGTTGGGCTTTCCCCATGTGCGCGTGCGGGCATATGGAGGGGAACCTCCTATAGTTCCGCACGTCCTCGGTCCTCCTCCTGTTGGTCCGTCGTCCGCCACCCTCCGATGCACGCGCGCCGTCTCCTCGAGCACCATCCCCGCTGCCAGAAGATCGTGCGCGCCTCCCCTTCCCCTTGCCGTTCCTCTTTTCCCAAGCGACACGCCGCCTAGTGCCGTCTCGTCGGTCTCCTGTAGCTCCGCACGTCCTTCTCTTGGTGGTCCATCTTCCGGCACCCTCTGCTGCACGCGTTCCCTGAACAGGCGCTGGTAGCCTTCTCTCACCGGCACTGGTGCTCCTGCTTGCGTCTGGTGAGGCGACGCTCCGGCCTCGTTCCGCAACTTGCATTCCCGCCGGTGACGGGGTGCTCCTCCTGTGGCGTCCCATCTGATGACGTCTCCGGTCCGGAACCCCACATCTCTCCGCTCCGAATTTTTCTGTACCCATCTCCTTCCCCAAAATACAGCCGCATCCCCATTGGCCATGGCCATGGACAGTAGGGATTGTAGCTATCCGCCCCACAAATTCACACATCTCTCTTAGCCCTCACGGCCACCTATCATCAATCTCTCTCAAAAAACACTTAGGGTGTGTTTGGTAGCCCGGGGCTACTGAGAATCACTATCTCTTTTCATACATGCTGCCTCCAGATATGTTGAGGTGAGATTTGTTGTGTGTTTGGTAGCCCGGGTTTGTTGAAACAATCTGAGGTGGGATATTGTTTGGTTGCTTATCTGAGTTGAGAATCGAAATTTTTGCACATAGGTCCTTAGACAGAAAATAAAAAAGCAATCAAATCCCTAAATACAAAAAAGAAAAAGCAATTAGGTCCTTGAACAAAAAAATAAAAGCAATCTGGTCCCTAGATCTAGATCTTGCCGGAGCTCGACGATCGCCGGAGTTGCCAGACGCCAACAAAGCCAGACGTCGAGCTTGGAGATCGGCCAGCTCGTCAAGGCGGCGCTCCACGCAGGGGGAACGGCGACCGGCCGCCGCGGCGCGGGAGGACGTCGTGTCCTCGCACTTCCCCGCCTCCGCCGGGAAGAAGAAGGCCCACCAGCCGCTGTCGGTGCTCGGGGAACGATTATCGGCCGCCGCGGCGCGGGAGGACATCGCGTCCTTGCACTTCCCCGCCTCCACCGGAAAGAAGAAGCCCCACCAGCCGCTATCGGTGCTCGGGGAACGGCGACCGGCCGCCGCGGCGCGGGAGGACGTCGCGTCCTCGCACTTCCCCGCCTCCGCCGGGAAGAAGAAGCCCCACCAGCTGCTATCGGTGCTCGGGGAGGAAGGGCCGCGGCGATTTCGGGGTCACCTACCTCTGCATGGATCGGAGCTCCAAGGAGTTGCTCGCCTGCGGGCTAGGAGAGGGAGAAGGAGCGGTGGGCGTGGGGGGCAAATGACTGCGGGGTGGGGTCTGGGGGGGTGCGGGTCGCGCTACAGTGTTTTGCAGGATTAGTTCATCCCGGACGAGGAGCGAAGCTCGATTTCAGCTTCGCTACTCAACCCGGCTCTAGGGCGTTTTTTGTATGTCCTCAGCACTGCACAGGTGGGAAGAGCCGATCTAACAAACATCGGATCCCCTCAAAATCTCGGTTGAGAGGAGAGTTTCTGAGTAGCCCCGGGCTACCAAACACACCCTTATTGAATCACTGCTCTCTCAAATCCAATCTTTCCACCATCACCTAGAAGAACATAGACCACCGGAGCTGGAGTGCTCGACCCATGGCGGCTGGCAGCAGTGGGATAAGAAGAGCCTGGGCACCCTCCTTTTCTCTTTGCGCGCGAGAGAGTCTGACCGCCGCGCTGCTCTCGTCGGGACATGGCGCAGGCAGCCGCCGTGTCTCTTGTCGGTCACCGCCGACAGAGGATAGCGAGTAGGGACTGGGTCGGGTGGATAAGATGTGGACTTTGGGTTGATTTCGAAAAAGATGAGGGGCTCGTTTATAAAAAGCCACGACGCATGTACCGTCGTATCCCCGTTTTATTAGTACAGATGAGGAGCACAAGCATCATAAGAATTATCACATATGGGAGATAAAATATTATCGGAGCAAATTTTCTCCACTAAAGCTGGGGAACTAAAAGTATTATGCTTAACAAAACCAGCTTCCCCAAACTTAGACTTTTCTCTAACATTAGCAATAACGGTGTTCAAAGCATTTATACTAACAACACTATTAGCATGCAAATTAAGCTCCAAAGGTTTTTCAATTTTCTCTTCAAACACTTCATATCCTAACATAGGAAAAATACTATAGAACTCTTTGTTTTCCATTAAGCCTAACTAGTGAAAATAAAAACAAGAAACAAAAAAATATAATTGCAGAATCTAAAGGAAATAACTTCGAGCACTCACCAGCAACTAAAAGACTTAGTAACCAAAGAATGTGAGTACCTTACCTCCCCGGAAACGGTGCCAGAAAAGAGCTTGATGTCTACGCACGCGTCTGTTCTTGTAGACAGTGTTGGGCCTCCAAGTGCAGAGGTTTGTAGAGCAGCAGCAAGTTTCCCTTAAGTGGATCACCCAAGGTTTATCAAACTCAGGGAGGAGGAGGTCAAAGCTATCCCTCTCAAACAACCCTGTAATTATGATACAGAAAGTCTCTTGTGTCCCCAACACACCCAATACACTTGTCAGATGTATAGGTGCACTAGTTCGGCGAAGAGATAGTGAAATACAAGTAGTAGTGATGATTATAAGTAGTAAATGTAATCTGAAATAAATATCGCTGCGAGCAAACATGTAACAAAACTGAATGTAAACGGTGTGCAAAGCTTGAAAACAAGGCCTAGGGATCATACTTTCACTAGTGGACACACTCCGAACAAATATAACATAATTAAACCAATAGATACTAACTTCAATATGCAACTCAAAACAATTCTCCAATGGATAACAAACACTAATCATGCGTAGGGCTATGAAGCACTCCTCAAAGTCCGTATTTCCGCAAAATAGATTGTCCCACACTGTCACCGTGAACGCACTAGATGGTTCCAACAAACACCAACAATTCATAGAGACGTTAACCAAAAGAGACACACATAATGCGCACACTGTCACCTTCACATCATGATACAAGGTGTCTCCGGAGATCACAAATATAAAGCACGGGAGTAGCATAATATCTGAATAATAGCATCTACCATAAAGCTCACGATGATATTTTATCTCCCATAAACTAGATACAAAGCTCACGGTCACATAAAGATCTAATCATGGGAGAGAGAGGTGAACCACATAGCTACCGGTAGAGCCCTCAGCCCCAAGGGAGAACTACTCCCTCCTCATCATAGGAGACATCAAGGTTGGTGGAGATGGCGGTGAAGTCGATGGAGACGGCAGAGACGGTGATGGAGACCGATGGAGACGGCTCCGGGGGCTGTTGGGGATATACCAAATAGGTATACCAGCGACGTAGTCCTAAACCAGCAAGCCAGGGTGGCCCATCAGGGTGGTATGGCGGATTGCCTACCGGGCGGCCCAGTTGCTGGAGAAACCATGGCGGTATTGGACGCAGGAGCTCATGGCGGATCCGCAGAGAGGCCCATGGCGGGTTGCCTTGTAGTACACTCATAGGACTTAGGGTCTTGCCACCGTTGCGGGAACTGAAGCTGGGTAAACTCGTGCTACCACCGTCCCGGATCGCTCCGCCGTGTTCACCCCCTTTCACAAACCACCATACACCTACCCCTATGGCAGATCTGTTGACGAAACCACGACAGTTGGTGCCCACCATGGGGCATAATGCGTCAGGAGCGCAGATCCAGGAGGGATCCGCCTTCGCAGGCATCGGCGACACCGTCGCCATCGGGCGTGTCCTCTATGATTCCGGCTTCCCCATCGTCCCAGCGGATAACCTCTGGGTGCCGGCTAGAGAAGACCCTACCCGATTTACCATCATTCCGATCGGAGACATCCACATCTTCATCGGAGAAATGGACCTTACCCCCGCCACGGAAACCAATTTCCGGCGGATTGGTATAGCTGAAACCCCCAAACGGACCGCTTTCGAGCTGGATACGGAGGAGGAATCATCTGATCTGGAACTTTCCAAGTTATCTAGATCGGATCTAAAAAACAATCCCACCCAACCCGCCCTAGAGGTGGAGGAAGTGGTGGAGGACCACTCTGAATCCGCCATGAGCAATCTGGCGTTAGAAGCACCGCCGTATTGTCTTGTTGCTTTCGCAGGAACCACTTCGGGATCTGCCTCCAATGGAGATGACAGCCCAGGTGAATCCATCCTAGAGGCACTTAAAAAAAGTGGTGAATCGGATGACTGGGATAGCAAAGGCTATGACTCTGATCATTATGACGCCGCCATGAGAAGGATCGAGGCGGAATCAGCTCAGCAAGCACTTGAAGAGCAGAACGCAGCCGCCAAGCAGGTGTTCATGACCAACAAAGGAGATGACGATGGGCAGACAACTGGTGATCTGCCATCTAAGGCAGCCCATGACGGAGATGCCGGCAAAGAGCAGGGTAACCCGCCACCAGCCGCTGATCCCGCCACGGAACAACTTCCCAAGATCCAGGGCGGCCCCAGGCCTCTGCAACCCGCCATCCCCTTGGTGCATCACCCAGAAGACTTCACGACCCCGCTGCACAAGGTCGTCTATGGAACTCTAGGAGATCCAATCACCCCTGACTATGTCAGAGACGTGAACGATCTTGAGAAAAAAGGCGAGCAATCCTCAAAGAAACAAAGCGAGTCGAGAAGATGGGTGAAAAGCTAGATGGCGACATTGCTAAAGCTCAAGACACGCTGAAACACGCAAGGAACATGGAGGAGAAGTACGTTACTCTCATCCAGAATCAAATCAATGAGGGAGCGACCCGTAGCTGGCATGAAACCTTGAGTTCACCGTACCAACCGTAGAAACTCTGGCCAGGATGTACATCAAGAATCCACCATATGTGGACAAGAACCGCGATGAATTCAGGGCTACGCCCGTTGAGAACATCGTGGACGCAAAGGAGCTATTGGAGCTTAATAAAAGCCCAGCAGCCCTAGAGACGGTGGTAAAACTGATGACCAAAGCATTGGTGCAGCAGGAGAAGGCTACATCATCACGATGGCTTGAATCTGATCCCGCGCTATGTAGGTCCAGTACTGCCTCCAAAGCTCGGGGTAATGGCAACTATGGTACTCGCCCTGATAATGAATCTCACACCGGATCCTCAGAAGTCCGAAGAAGAGAAGCTCGCAACAGGGCAGATAACATCCCAATATCCTCTGATGATAAGCCACATGGCAAGGGCCATCAAAGAAATCCATCGCCACCCCACAAGAACTACCCTGCTTATGGATACCAACAAGACAAGGCCCAACCTCGCCATAAGTCCAACATGCCACCACCAAAGTACAAGATGTTCAAAATCCCACAGGGAGGAATTGTCATACGCGATAATGATGGCAAGCGAGGAAGGAGTCATGACGCTGGCCGGAGAGACAAGCCGCCACGACGTGAAACCAGTCGAGATGGCGGGTCCAAGCATAGGGAACCATCTCACCATGATGACAGCGCGCATCACAATGGCGACAAGGATAAGCATCGCTCTTCACGTCGTCGCGATGACAAAGGGCAAGGCTCCCGCCGCCATGACGATGACCCAGCTCCACGAAGAGCAGAGGGAAGCCGTCGTAGTTGCAGAGATCCATTGCAGGACGCCAAAAGTAAAAGGTGTGATCCTTCACCATCCCCACCAAGCAGCCCCCATGGCAGCGGCGGTGGCGGTGGCGGCCCAGCCAGGTCACGCGCCTCTCGAAAAGATCCGCAGGACAAGAGGCCATACAAAGCGTGTACCCACCTAAACGAGATTGCCAAGTCTAAAACAGCCTTCTTCCTCAGCCCGAAGTGCTTTGCATAATGGATTCGTGATGAGCCCATCCCACATGGATTCAAGATCGAGAAAAACATCCGCCAGTACAACAGAGTTGATAGGCCCTTAACTTGGCTGCAAGACTACTTCACCGCAGTGCAATTCGCAGGGGGGTCACCCAATGTTGATGTCCGCTATCTGCCCCTGATGCTATCCGGCACAGCGCGGCAATGGATCAACGACTTGGCGGAAAATTCCATCCAAACCTGGTTTGACATGCAGACTGCGTTCACTGAAAACTTCGAGGGTACCTACAAGAGACCTCACAATATAGGTGACCTCCAACGGTGTCGGCGAGCAGATGATGAGACCTCCCAAACTTTCCTCGCACGTTGGCTGGATATGAAGAACTCCTGTGAAGGAGTTACTGACGAATCCGCCATCCTCGCATTCATTGACAGTTTGGAGAGAGGCCAGCTACTCCGCCATCGCCTGTTATGAGAAAGGAATGAAGGGAAACTAACCCTAAATTCCATGATCACCATTGCAAGCAACTACGTGGCCGCCGCCGACGATGCCCGCGAATCTTTGAAGGCTTCCGCCATCCAGAACACCAGAAAGCGGAAGAGTAGCAACAAACGGAAGAATCCGCCAAAAGAGCAGCAAACCCTGGACATGGTGGCCACAACCTTCTCCGACAAAGGATAGAGCAGCCAACGCGGCCGGGGATGAGGTTCCAGCAGTGGCCAGCCGCGAAGCTCCCCAGCTTCCGCTATGGCGCCAGCTGCACCTGTGTCCTATGACGAATACCACGACATTCCATGCTTCGCCCGTCGGGACGCTTCAGGAAAGTGCAACCACACCAACCGGAACTACAAATTTGTCAACGACCTCAAGGCGGACCAAAAAGCTGGCTACAAACGCACCCAGCGACAGCGGCCTCGTGGCAAAGGAAAAGCGGACAAGGAAAAGGAGTCCAAGGATAGTAGTGACATGGATGAAGACCCTGCGCCAAAACCCGCTGAAAAGGTAGAGGGTGGAACTGGCATGGGCAACCCATACAAAAGCACCAAGAAGGGAGCATTCCACACCTTCCTTGGACCTCCCACGGCTAAGGCACAGCGAGCCGCCATGCGCTCCTTAAATGCCACCGTACCTAAAGTCCGCCAGTACGTCCGATGGTCTGAGATGCCGGTGCCATGGAGCCGCGATGATCACCCAGAGCACATCCCGGATGGATACTACGCCATGGTGGTTAACCCCCTGATCCAAGGCTACAAGTTCTCCAAGTGCCTGATGGATGGCAGAAGTAGCCTGAACATCATGTATGTGGAAACCCTGACAAAGCTAGGCCTTACCAAGACCCAACTCCGCCATAGTGTTGTCACATTCTACGGAGTGGTTCCTGGCTGCCAAGCAAAGTCCCTTGGTTCAATCACCCTCAAGGTTGCCTTCGGCGATGAAAATAACTACCGCGAAGAGCCCATAACCTTTGAGGTGGTGATTGGCTTATAAGCAATATTATTCTCAAAGTTAAAATCGTTGTACCTTCAAGGAAGTTTGCATGATTGTTCCTATTATATGTATGTTTGTTTGTTTCATGCAACTCTTATGCTTGCTACCCAGCCTTGCTAGCCAAAAACCTGTACTGAGAGGGAATACTTCTCATGCATCCAACTCCCAAAAACCAAGCTACTTCCAAAGAGTCCACTATAAATTCCTATGCATGGTATTTCAAGCCATTCCAAGTAAATTTTCATGTGCTACCTTTCAAAAACCTTCAAATACTTCTCATTTTGTGCCACTGTTTTTAGCTCATGAGGATGTAGTGGATGGGTTTGTTATCTTCCATACTAAATTAAGTACCCCTCGACTAGGCAGCTTCATCTGCTCGTCATTAATTTTGCAAGGGAGCTGGTCAGACCATTGCAATCTCAAAAAGAAAGAAAAGAAAAAGGCACTCCTCCATGGTATGTGAAAGTTGGTTGGCACCCGATGGAATCGGTTAGCCATGGTTTGAGAAAGGAAAAGGTGGGGAGGAGTGCCAAGCTATAAAAGAGCATAATTGTGCCAATTAATCAACATTTCGGAACCGCTCTCACTTGTTTAGTATGGAAGATATCAAGAACTCCGTTGCTAGTCGTTGACAAAAGCAACCACCTCTCAATATAACTTTTACCTCTGTTTTACAAATGAAAAGCTCTAGCACATGTTTAATCCCTACTTCCCTTTGCGAAGGGTCTGTCTTTTACTTTTATGTTGAGTCAACCTATTCCCTTCTATCTCAAGCAAGCATTTGAGTTGTTATGTTTCACTCATCCATATGTTGATCCGTTCAATCATGTTTACTAACTTGTTTTGTTTGGTATAATACTTTTATCTGAAGGAATATATCTTTGAAAGCTTTCCATGATTACAAAGAGTTTGTCTTGTTGAGCATATAGTTTTTGCTATATTAGCTCTGTTTTAAAAGGCTCCGTTCAAAAGCAAGTATAGTTTATTCATTGTTCTCTGACCAAGAACTAAGGTTTGCCATCATCAATTATAGTTTACCTTGTGCATCTTTCTTTGTGATTCCCTTTTACTTATTGCAAGTCTAGATCATATAAAGGGAAGTTGCTGTCTATTATAATTTGTGCCTTGGTAAATGTGATGCTTCTTGTTCATATTTTAATTATCGACACTATACTCCATAAACTTGTGGTCATGTTTACCGAGTTTAGTTTTCGCTTGGGGACAAGCGAGGTCTAAGCTTGGGGAAGGTTGATACGTCCATTTTGCATCACTATTTTGTATCATAATTTACTGTTATTCATTGATATATTTCACATTTAGAGATGATACTTATGTTGTTTCCTCTGTTTTTACATATTTGATGATCATTGGAGGATTTGCCGCCGGAGTCAGGATTCTGCTGGAAAAAGGACTGTCAAGACACCATATTTCGGAAGATCAGGAAATTCCAGAAAAATACCAGAAAATTATATTTTACCAGAAGACTGAAGAAGCCAGAAGGAGGAGTCGAGAGGAGCCACGGGGCAGGCTCACACACAGGGGGCGCGGCCTGACCCCTAGCCGCGTCAGCCTGTTGTGTGGCCACCCTGGCCCACTTCTGCCATCGCCCCTTCGCGTATTTTATCATCCCCGAAAACCTAAGTCAAGGGGGGCTCAGAGATAGACACCGCCGCCTCTGCGGGGCGAAAAAACACCAGAGAGAGAAAAGCTCTCCGGCAGGCAGAAATCTGCTAGGGAAATTCCTTCCTGGAGAGGGGAGATCGTCGCCATCGTCATCGCCATTGCACCGGACTTCATCGGGATCATTATCATCATCATCTCCATCACTAGCACCTTCATCTCCACCATCACCACGCCATCCCGCTGTAACATCTTGAGTTGAATCTTGTCAAATTCTTAGGGGAAACTTTCCCGGTGTTGATTACTCTTGTGGTTGATGCTATTGAGTGGAACCGTTGAATTAAGGTTTATGTTCAGATTGTTATTTACCATTATTTCACCTCTCATCATGATCCATATGATGTCTTGTGAGTATTTCGTTTAGTTCTTGAGGACATGGGAGAAGTCAAGATGTTAGTAGTGGAATTATGTTAAGTAATATTTAATGGCTTGATATTTATTTGTTGTGGTGCTATTTCACTAGTGGTGTCATGTGAACGTCGACTACATGATACTTCACCATTTATGGGCCTAGTGAGATGCATTGTGTATTTGGCTACCAATTGTGGGGTTGCTGGAGTGATAGAAACCTAAACCTCCATTGGGAAACCATTGCACCAGGGAGCGTAGGATCTTAGAGTTTAAGGCTGTGGTTAGATTTATCTTAATTACTTTCTTGTAGTTGTGGATGCTTGCAAGGGGTACAATCACAAGTGTGTATTTATCCTAGTAAGGGTAGTGTGCTAGCACAGGTTCACCCCCATAACACTTATCAAACCAATAAAGATTATTTAGCGGTATGAAGCGAAAGCTCTTGACAGAAACTCCCGTGTATCCTCGAGAACGTTTGGTTATCATAAGTTACACAACCGGCTTGTCCTTTGCTCTAGAAAGGATTGGGCCACTTGCAGCAATTATTATTACTGTCTTTTATTTACTCGCACTTTATTTATTTGCATTACCAAATACCCCTGAAAACCCGTTTGCTAGTATTTACAGTGAATCCTTCATCAAAACCACTTGTCAACACCTTCTGCTCCTCATTGGGTTCGACACTCTTATTTATCAAAAGCACTACGATACACCCCCTATACTTGTGGGTCATCAAGACTATTTTCTTGAGGTTTGAGTAGAAAAGAAGAAAGAAGTGCAGTAAAGCATGAAGTCCAAGTGATCCACGTGGTGACTCAGCTCGTGGTGTGATACGTCTCAAACGTATCTATAATTTTTGATGCTCCATGCTTGTTTTTACACCATTTGCTTAGTGTTTCGTTACACTTCGTGGCATTTTTATGCATTTTCCGGAACTAACCTATTAACGAGATGCCACAGTGCCAGTTTCCTGTTTTCTGCTATTTTTGTGTTTCAGAAAAGTTACACAGGAAATATTCTCGGAATTGGACGAAACAAAAGCCAAACATCCAAAAATTTACCAAAGCTTCCAGAGAACCGAAGAGGAGACAGAGTGGGGCCACGAGGGGCCCACACAACAGGCCGGCGTGGCCCAGGGCTTGGCCACGCCCCCTATGTGTGTGGCCACCTTGGTCCACTTCTGACGATGCCCCTTCGCCTATAAAGACCCCCCGACAGGAAAAACCTAAATACCCGATCACTTTTCCAGAATACATCACGATTCGCCGCCGTCGTCGACCCGAGATCGGGAGGGTCCAGAAGCTCTTCCCAGCACCCTGCCAGAGAGGGGAATCGCCACCGGAGGTCTTCTTCATCGCCATGCTTGCCTCCGGCGTGATGAGTGAGTAGTCTACCGTGGACCATGGGTCCATAGCAGTAGCTAGATGGTTGTCTTCTCCACCATGTGCTTCATGTTTAGATCTCGTGAGCTGCCTTACATGATCGAGATCACCGTTATGTAATTCTACCTGTTGTGTTTGTTGGGATCCGATGAATATTGGTGTTATGATTGAGTTGATGTGCTGAATATTATCTTATGTTATCTCTATGTTGTTTATGATCTTGCATTCTCTCCGTTGTTAGTAGCTATCTTGGCCGAGTAGATACTAGTGACTCCAAGAGGGGGTATTTATGCTCGATAGTTGGGTTCATGCCTCTATTTAATCTGGGGGAGTGACAGAAACCTCTAAGGTTGTAGATGTGTTGTTGCCACTAGGGAGAAAACAACATTCATATGCTCAAGGGCATATGCTTTGTTTACATTACACACTTTGCTTAATGCAGTTATCTGTTGTTCGCAACTTAATACTTGTGGAGTTCTCGGATTAATTCACCACAGGTGGATTATTAGTCATAGATGCAGTTGGATGGCGGTGTATGTATCTTGTTCTAATGCTTAGAGTAAATCTCATAGTGATCCACTCGACATATGCATGTTATCTTTATTCTATCAATTGCCCAACTATAATTTGTTTACCTAGCATGTGTTATTTTATCTTATGGAGAGACACCACTAGTGAACTGTGGACCCCGGTCCTATTTCCATTATATTGCTATCACCTGTTTACTTTACTCACATACTACTATTGCTTTCCACTCGATATGCTCATTCCTTTGTTTACAGCAAACCGGTGAGATTGACAACCTCATCGTAAGTTGGGAACAAAGTATTTGGTTGTGTTGTGTGTAGGTTCCACGTTGCTACTAGTTGAAGACGCGCTAACAAGATATCATTAATGGCGCCCTTGTTGGAGTGTCACTAGGCTAGCAAGCATCACCTTCTGGAGTATTGGCTTTTTCCTACTGGATTGACATACCTTGGTTTCGTAACTGAGGGAAAACTTGCTGCTATATTCATCAAACCTTCTCTTGGGGTTTCCAACTGGCCGGTCATTTACTTCATCAACTACACGCCAACAAGTTCTCTGGCACTATTCAATACCGCACCACCAACAAGTTTTCTGGCGCCGTTGCCGGGGAAAAAGAAGACTTCTGCAAGGGGAGTTTCGCACGCACATCCTTTACTTTGTTTTAAGTTTTGCTTTTACTTTATTTTTACTTGCATCGTTTTATCAAAAACACAAAAAAATTAGCTTCCTTATAGTTGTTTTTACTTGTCTGCTTTTAGCTTTGCTAGAATGGGTACTCATGAGAACACCAAGTTGTGTGATTTTGCTAGCACTAATAATAGTGATTTTATCTGCACTCCTATTGCGCCACCTGCTCCTGCTGCTGATTTTTATGAGATTAAACCTGCTTTGTTGAACCTTGTTATGAAAGAGCAATTTTCTAGTGCTAGTACTGATGATGCTGCAGCTCATCTCAACAATTTTGTTGAGCTATGTGAGATGCAGAAATATAAGGATGTAGAGAGTGATATTATTAAGCTTAAGTTGTTTCCTTTTTCTTTGAGAGGAAAAGCTAAGGATTGGTTGCTGTCTTTGCCTAAAAATAGTATTGATTCTTGGGCTAAGTGTAAGAATGCTTTTATTGGAAGATATTATCCTCCTGCTAAGATTATAGCTTTGCGTAGCAATATTATGAAGTTTAGCCAGTTTGATAATGAACATGTTGCTCAGGCTTGGGAAAGAATGAAATCTATGATAAAGAATTGCCCCACTCATGGACTGACTACTTGGATGATTGTCCAAACTTTTTATGCAGGACTGAATTTTTCTTCAAGGAACCTATTGGATTTAGCTGCTGGAGGCACTTTTATGTCCCTTACCTTGGGCGCCGCAACCAAGCTTCTCGACAATATGATGGTAAATTATTCTGAATGGCACACCGAGAGAGCTCCACAAGGTAAGAAGGTAAATTCTATTGAGGAAACCTCTTCCTTGAGTGATAAGATTGATGCTATTATGCTTATGCTTTCTAATGATAGGACTCATGTTGATCCTAATAATGTTCCTTTAGCCTCTTTGGTTGCTCAAGAAGAGCATGTTGATGTAAACTTCATTAGAAATAATAATTTCAACAACAATGCTTATAAGAACAATTTTGCTAGTAACAATTATAGGCCTTATCCTTCTACTAATGGCAATGGTTATGGTAACTCTTATGGTAATTCCTGCAACAACACTAGGGCTGCGCCCTCCGAGCTTGAAGTCATGCTCAAGGACTTCATCGGTAAGCAAACTGTTTTTAATAAGTCTGTTGAGGAAAAGTTAGGCAAAATTGATATTCTTGCTTCTAAAGTTGATAGCCTTGCTCATGATGTTGAACTTCTGAAATTAAAAGTGTTGCCTAATGATGTGAAGGAGAACAATCCTTTTGCCACTGCTAATGCTATCCAAGTTAGAATTGATGAAAATGTTAGGATGCTAGCAGAATTGCATGCCAGGTGGGAAAGATAAGATGAGACGGCTAGAAAGATGAAGGTATGTACCATTACTACCTCTAATGATCTTGTTCCTAATGCTAGCAATCCTCTTACTTTGATTAGTATAGAGAAAACTCCTACTCCTAATGTTAAAAAGCCTAAAACTGCTAAAACTTTTCTCAAAAGAGTGCTGAATTTTTTCGGAGTGTGGGAGATGATAGCTCTATTTACTTTAATGATTTTGATGTTGATGGCTGCAATATATCTGAAGTTATTTTGTTCTTGCAAAAGCTTGCTTTGACTCCTAATGCTAGTTCTTTAAATGTTGCTTTTACTAAGCATATTACCAATGCTCTCATGAAAATTAGGGATGAAAAGTTGAAGCAAAAAGCCTCTATTCCCAAGAAGTTAGAAGATGGTTGGGAACCCATCATTGATATGCATGTTAATGGTTTTGATTGCCATGCTTTATGTGATCTAGGTGCTAGTATTTCTATTATGCCTAGAAAAATTTATGACATGCTTGATTTACCACCGCTTGAAAAGTGTTATTATGATGTTCCTATTGCTGATGTTGCTAATAAGAAACCTTTGGGAAGGATTAATGATGTTCTTATTATGGTTAACAATAACCTTGTTCCCGTTGATTTTCTTGTCATGGATGTTGAATGCAATGCTTCATGTCCAATTATTTTGGGAAGACCCTTTCTTCGAACTGTAGGTGCCATCATTGATATGAGGGAAGGCACCATCAAATATCAATTCCCACTCAAGAAAGGTATGGAACACTTCCCTAGAAATAGGAAGAAATTACTTTTTGACTCTATTCTTAGAGCAAATTATGAGCTTAATGCTTCATCGCTTGATATTACTTGATTCACACTTTCTGCGCCTAGCTCAAAGGCGTTAAAGAAAAGCACTCTTGGGAGATAACCCAATATTTTTACTTTCAGTTCTTTTTCTTTTATTTGAGTTTTGGAAGTTATTACTACTGTAATAACCTCTCCTTATCCTTTTTATTTCGTGTTTGTGCCAAGAGAAGCCTCTAATTTGAGTGAGGTAAGATTTGGGGATGTTGCCGTCCTGAAACAGATTTTGGTGCTGCACCGTAAAAATTCATGAAAATTCTCAGAATATCTTTTGGACCTGAGATTTCTTGTGCATATGTCCCAGGTTATATCCAAAGTTTCATTAGTTATATACTTTTTTATTTGAGCAACAGAAAACCCTCTAAAAATTCGACCTTTGCCAGCTGTTCTGTTTTGACAGATTTCTGCCAATATTTGTGTTTGCCGCTCGATCGCTTTCTTTTTTAGTTCTTTTGATCACGTAACTTTTGGAGAAGTTGCTACAGTAGTATATGCTTTATATGTGGTGTTTTTTAGTTGAAACCTGAAGCAAAAAGGGTTGATTCATTGCTATGCTTACACTAATGTTGCTAATAGAATTGTGTCTAGTTTTGTATGAAGGAAGTTTTCAAGTGTAGGGATTAGAGAATGATGAGATGAGTTGAAGAATGGATAAAAGCTCAAGCTTGGGGATGCCCAGGCACCCCAATAAATATCCAAGAGGTACAAGCATCAAAGCTTGGGGATGCCCCCGAGGCGCCCCTTCTTCATCGGCAAAAATCAGGTCACCTTTCAACATAATATATTTTTATTGCTTCATGCATTATACGTTTTTCTTGGAGCGTCAGTTGTTTTAGTTTTCAGTTTTCTTTAGTTTTGTTTGCTGCAATAATGGTTGGACCCCAACAAATTCCTTTTGGAGAAGTTGCCTTGCTTTTCATTTGCCAAGAACACTCCGTTTTTCACTCTTATCGTTTCAACAAGTGTTCTCTTTTTCTAGAACTGCGTTTAGCTTTCGATTTTCACCTTGATTTGTGTTCAGATCTTGTTATATCTTTTCATCAAGGTGTATTTTTAACTCCGGTCCATGTTGGTTTTCATCAAAGAGTTGTTTAAAAAAAGTTCGAATGGTGTTGGAAAAGAGAAAAATTTTATGCAAAAAAGTGGTACAAGAAGGAGCTTGTGTAGACTGCGGCCTAGGCTTTTGCATGTCGTGCTTGATGTCTTTTTGATAGTATGCTTAGTGGTTTTGCTATAGCATGACTTGTCTCAAATGACTGAGATTTCTTAATGAGCCTTTGAAAAAATCATGTGTTGTTTTAATTATTTGGAAGTATTATTTTGGTTTTCTCCTTTGATGCTTTATTTGGGTTGACTTGGCGCATGCTTACACATGTTTGACTCATACAAAGTCGCCATAAGACTCTATGATCATTTAGTTTTTGACTTTTGATGCCATCTTATGCTTCTTTTAATGTTGCTTTGTCGCTTTGCATGATTATGGCCGTTATTGCGCTCTTAGTTGGTCGCTCCCAGTCTTTTGCTAGCCCTCATTTTGTACTGAGTATGAGCTCTACTCGTGCATCCAACTCCTAAAAACCAAGTTGTTCCAATGTGTCCACTATAAATTCCTATGCATGGTATTTGCAAGCCATTCCAAGTAAATTTTCATGTGCTACCTTTCAAAACTTTCAACTACTTCTCATTTTGTGCCACTGTTTTTAGCTCATGGGGATGTAGTGGTCGGAATTGCTATCTTTCATATTAAATTAAGTACCCCTCGACTAGGCAGCTTCATCTGCTCGTTATTAATTTTGCAAGGGAGCTGGTCTGACCATTGCAATCTAATTCTAAAAAAGAAAAAAAGGCACTCCTCCATGGTATGTGAATGTTGGTGGGCACCCGATGGAATCGGTTAGCCATGGTTTGAGAAAGGAAAAAAAGTGGGGAGGAGTGCCAAAGCTTTATAAAAGAGCACCAATGTGCCAAATTTTCAAAGAACTCGGAACCGCTCTCACTTGTTTATTATGGAATATAGTAAGACCCCATTGCCAGTCGTTGACATGAAACAACCATCTCTCAAAACCCAATTTTTATCTCTGTTTTACAAATGAAAAGCTCTAGCACATGTTTAATCACTACTTCCCTCCGCGAAGGGCCTTTCTTTTACTTTTTATGTTGAGTCTCCACCTTCTACCTTTATGCACTGTCTAAGAGAGCGTAGTTGTCATTCTAAGTATAATGTGCATTGTCCCAAAGTTTTCATTGATTGATTCATGATTTTGGTTTCACTTGTTCTTAAATTACTTGTATCTAGTCGCCCTCTTAAACTTGAAGGTGTCCTATGCATTTATGTTTTGCTCTCTCATGAAGGACAAGCTGAAAACCATTTGCTATGTTTTTCCATATGATTTGAAGACACGTTTGACTTTTATTGTTTCATTTTCATGATCTTTCATTTGTGTTCTTTTTCATGTTATAACATGGTTGCTAAGTTTCTTCTACCAAGATTATATCTTTCATGCCCATGTTTTAAGTTCTTTTGATCCCAGCGCACAACGCTTACATATATGATCAAGATTATGTAGGTGCATGTCACCTCAAAAATTATTTCTTTGTTATCACTTACCTACTCGAGGACGAGCAGGAGTTAAGCTTGGGGATGCTGATACGTCTCAAACGTATCTATAATTTTTGATGCTCCATGCTTGTTTTTACACCATTTGCTTAGTGTTTTGTTACACTTCGTGGCATTTTTATGCATTTTTCGGAACTAACCTATTAACAAGATGCCACAGTGCCAGTTCCCTATTTTTATTGTTTTTGTGTTTCAGAAAAGTTACACAGGAAATATTCTCGGAATTGGACGAAACAAAAGCCAAACATCCAGAAATTTACCGAAGCTTCCAGAAGTCCGAAGAGGAGACGGAGAGGGGCCACGGGCCGGCCACACAATAGGGCGGCGCGACCCAGGGCTTGGCCGCGCCCCTATGTGTGTGGCCACCTCGGTCCACTTCTGACGATGCCCCTTCGCCTATAAAGACCCCCCGACGGGAAAAACCTAAATACCCGATCACTTTTCTATAATACATCACGATCCACCGCCGTCGTCGACCCAAGATCGGGAGGGTCCAGAAGCTCTTCCTGGCACCCTGCCGGAGAGGGGAATCGCCACCGGAGGTCTTCTTCATCGCCATGCTTGCCTCCGGCGCGATGAGTGAGTAGTCTACCTTGGACCATGGGTCCATAGCAGTAGCTAGATGGTTGTCTTCTCCACCATGTGCTTCATGTTTAGATCTCGTGAGCTGCCTTACATGATCGAGATCACCGTTATGTAATTCTACATGTTGTGTTTGTTGGGATCCGATGAATATTGGTGTTATGATTGAGTTGAGGTGCTGAATATTATCTTATGTTATCTCTATGTTGTTTATGATCTTGCATGCTCTCCGTTGTTAGTAGCTATCTTGGCCGAGTAGATACTAGTGACTCCAAGAGGGGGTATTTATGCTCGATAGTTGGGTTCATGCCTCTATTTAATCTGGGGGAGTAACAGAAACCTCTAAGGTTGTAGATGTGCTATTGGCACTAGGGAGAAAACAACATTCATATGCTCAAGGGCATATGCTTTGTTTACATTACACACTTTGCTTAATGCAGTTATCTGTTGTTCGCAACTTAATACTTGTGGAGTTCTCGGATTGATTCGCCACAAGTGGATTATTAGTCATAGATGCAGTTGGATGGCGGTCTATGTATCTTGTTGTAATGCTCAGAGTAAATCTCATAGTGATCCTCTCGACATATGCATGTTATCTTTATTCTATCAATTGCCCAATTGTAATTTGTTTACCCTGCATGTGTTATTTTATCTTATGGAGAGACACCACTAGTGAACTGTGGACCCTGGTCCTATTTCCATTATATTGCTATCACCTGTTTACTTTACTCGCACTGTTTACTTTACTCGCATACTACTATTGCTTTCCACTCGATACGCTCATTCCTTTGTTTACAGCAAACCGGTGAGATTAATAACCTCATCGTAAGTTGGGAAGAAAGTATTTGATTGTGTTGTGTGCAGGTTCCACGTTGCTACTAGTTGAAGACGCGCTAACAAGATATCGTTAACGGCGCCCTTGTTGGAGTGTCACTAGGCTAGCAAGCATCACCTTCTGGAGTATTGGCTTTTTCCTACTGGATTGACATACCTTGGTTTTGTAACTGAGGGAAAACTTGCTGCTATATTCATCAAACCTTCTCTTGGGGTTTCCAACTGGCCAGTCATTTACTTCATCAACTACACGCCAACAAGTTCTCTGGCACTATTCAATACCGCGCCAACAACAAGTTTTCTTGCTCAGAGTTCATGAAAAAAGTCTTGATGACCCACAAGTATAGGGGATCGCAACAGTCTTCGAGGGAAGTAGAACCCAAATTTATTGATTCGACACAAGGGGAGCCAAAGAATATTTATAAGCCTTAATAGATGAGTTGTCAATTCAGCTGCACCTGGAAACAGACTTGTTCGCAGCGATTTATCAGTAGCAACAGTTTTAAAGTGGTGATAGTAGTGAAACAGTAACAGCAGTAGTAAAATAAAAGTGGTAATAGTAGCAATAGTAAACAGTAGGATGAAATACTGTAGGCATAGGGATGAATGTACGGGCGTTGCATGGATAAGATAATTCATGAAATCAGTGAGACATGGGCAATTGCAGATAAATAATGATAAGCATCCTAGTACTAACAATCATAGGCATGTGTTCTGTATATAGTCGTACGTGCTCGCAATGAGAAACTTGTGAAAGGATCGTATGAGCGACTAGAGGGGGGGGTGAATAGGAGCTACCCAATAATTTTAATTCTTTTCAAGTTAAGGCTAGACACGAAGGTAAATTCTCTAGATGTGACACTAAGTGAATTTACCTAGAGTGACAAGCAAGCTAGCAATAACAATATAAGTAAAGGCACAAGTAAAGGATAGAGGTCACCGCAATGAAGACACGAAGACACGAGGATGTATTCCCGTAGTTCCTTCCTTGTTACGGGAAGTACGTCTACGTTGGAGAGGTGTGGTGCCACAAAGGCCACCAACGCCACAAAGGCTCACCCTATTCTCCGGTGAACAAGCCACAAAGGCGAGTTCACGCTCCACTAAGCGATGCCCTTGAAGGCGGCACGACACCTTTACACAAAGTATTGGGGCAAGCTCCACAACTCAATTGGAGGCTCCCAATAGGCCCACCAAGCTCTTACACACAAAGTCAAGCTTGGGGGACGGCTTCTTCCGGCTAGAAATCCGATGAATCACACAAGTAACAAGCCCCTCAACAAAGAGAGGGGGGAAATCAAATCGCCTTGGTGGAAGTGTAGATCTAGGTCTTCTCCCTCAAATCCCAAAAGGGCTTTGAGTTCTATTGGCTAGGGAGAGAGATCTTGAGCTTTGAAGCTTTGGAGCAATGGTGGAGAGAGAGTGGAAGCCGCAGTCCAGTCTTGAGGTGGAAGAAGACTATTTATAGTCCAAGCTGAGGACTAGCCGTTGCTGCCTTTTTAGGCCGGAGACTCCGGGGTCCAGAGCCCAGAGTCTCCGGGGTAAGTCGACAAGGCCGGAGTCTCCGGGCCAGAGACACGCTTCTGAAAAGCTTCCGCCCAGAGTCTCCGCCCCCATATCTGGGTCGAGCGACACTCGGCGAAAAACGACCCCGGAGGCTTAGGCCGGAGTCTCCGGACCCTGACCAAAGACTCCGGCGTGTGAACACCGGAGTCTCCGGGAAGGAGACCCGGAGTCTCCGGGGCAGAAACGCCAGCAACAAGTGATCTTCTGATTTTCACCTATAATCAAGATTAAACTGAGACACAGGGTTAGATACCTGAGTATTGACAACAAACACCCAAAAATACATTTTGCTAGAAGATGCTCTTTCAATCTCCCCCTTTTTGGTGTTTGATGACAATACAAAGGTTTAAGTAAAGATCAACCATACAGGGTGAGCTCCCCCTAGATGTGTGCAAGTTATATAAAAAAAAACTTGATGCAAATGCAATGCACACATACGAGACACAAAGCTCCCCCTAAAATAGTGAACCACGATCATGTGCATGCTACATAGATAACAATATGAAGTAATAGAGCATGACTATTACATTAAAGCACACCACAAGTCTCACACCATATTAAGATAGGTACCACAACGATGAAGTTCAAATTTTAAAGAACTAAGTACTAGAAGAGAGCACAAGCATAGGCAAACGAAAGCTCAACACAAAAGAAATGCTTGTGCCCGACCCTTGCAAATCCCCGATAATCATGCTAATAGAACTCTTCTCCCCCTTTGGCATCGAGACACCAAAAAGGGGAAACGAGCGATGCTACACGTCCCAACAAGTCACTCGTCGTCGTCCTCGTCGTTGCCTTCATAGGAAGGATCTTCATCATCACGCATAGGACCCTTGCCACGACTGGAGGAGGATGGATAGTTGGGCTTGGACACTTCCTCAAAATCTCCCCATTGGAGTGAGCTGCCCATCTCTTTGTTCCAAGCACCATAGCTGAGAGTATCATCTGAGTCTGAAGGAGGATGCTCTGGAGGAGGAAGCTTGCGGATAGCACGAAGGTGTTCAACCATCAAACCTTGGTTGTGAGTGATATGCTTGTTCTGAATGTAGATGTTGTGCTGCTCTTTGCGAATATCCACTCCCATGCAAAGCATGGTCCTCTTGAACCAAGATAGTTTCTTGATCTCCTTGTTGACTTCTTCTTTGTTGCGAGAGGGAAAAGGCTGGTTGCTAGCATTCTTGCTCCTCCTCTTTGGTGGAGAAGGAGGAGCGGTCCGAGTCACTTCAATCTCTTCCTCACCCTCTTCTCCTTCCTCATCCACATCATCCTCATCACCTTCCATGTCTTCATCTTCTTCATCTTCACTAGCGGAGGCAAAGGGTTCATTGGTCACTCCCGGTGCCGGTTTCTTTTGAGGCTTCACAGTTTTATGCTCAAACAACTTGGAGACGTCAACACAAAGAGTGTAGTTGGGAGACTTCCTCTTGATAAGCTTCATAACATATGGAGCATAGACCGGGGCTTTCTTGGAAAGAATACACTCATACATTTCCCGGTGGATGAAGTCCATGACGTCAATGGGTTGGACTTGAGCTTCTTCTCCTTTGCAAAAGACCTCATGAGAGTAGGCAAGTAGGTTGACCAAGCCACCACGAAGAGCATCCAAATTACCCGCACTTGGGGCAATGTTCTCACGGAACAAGCGGAGAAGAATGTTGTATCTAGTCCTCAAACCATAGGCCTCCCCAACGACAATCTTCTTGCCTTCTTCCGCGACAGCTTTTGTGAGCTTACCATAGAGGGGAGCAAGCGCCTTCTTATTGTAGGCAACTCCGGAGAGGTGCATCCTTGCACCACTTGGCACATGGTTCCCACTGAATGGGTAACCAAGCTCTTCTGCAAACTCAATGAAGTTGGATTTGATAACTTGATCACCGGTCATCCATGTCATGGGAAGCTCTTCTCCATCTCCAAACACAAGTGTTGCAAAGAATTGGTGTACAAGGAGAATGTTGTAATCTTGCTTGAGTTGCATGAGCGGGTGTAGACCAAGCTTTTCAGTGATCCACAAAGCTTCCTTGAAGTAATCATTCTTGTGAAGATGCTCAAAATCAATCACCTTCTGAGGGCAAACCTTGTGGGTGAGGTTGGCATAGAGCTCGGTGCAAATCAGTTCTTGCTCCCTTCGATGAAAACAGTGGTCATTGGTGTTCCTTGGCAACTCATACATCTCCCTCTTCCTCATATCAGCAAACTCGGGAAGTGACATGCCCCTGAGTGTTGGCAAGTTATCAAACTTGGCCTTTTTGGCCCTTTCTTCCTTAGCCAGCTGAGCTAGACGAGCTTTTTCCCTCAGAGCATCCCTAGCAACTTCTGCAGCACTCTGTCTTTCCACATAGCAATCCTTTGCCGGATCATAGTCAAAGGTGTGCTTCCTCGGGATACGCTTGCGACGACCACCTGCACTACTACCTGTGAGGGAAATGGCACGAAGTAGCAAGAGAAAAGTCAAAAACATGCTCAGAGAGAAGGAACTAGCAGCTTGTGGAGCCAAAACAACAACAAAAAGATCTACACCGGAGTCTCCGGTGCCTGACCCCAGAGTCTCCGGCCATTAAAGGGCGGAGACTCCAAAGTATCCGGAGTTTGAACCCCGGAGACTCCGGGCAACTCGAGGGCAGGCAGAGGAGGCATGGGGTAGCTCAAGAATTTGCACTAGATCGATTCCACAGGTTGCTAGAGACTCAAATTGCCGAACTAACAGCATCCCATGAGCAGAAACTAGCAAACACTTCCAATCCCTTAAATCTAGGAAAGCTAGATGGGAGGAGGAGGAGATTTACCAGAGGGCTCCATGGAATGGCAAGCAATCCGGAGAAGAAGGTCTCCGGGAGCTTGAGGAGGAGAATGGCCGGCGGCAAGCGGCGGATCCGGGGCCGGGGTGGCGCCCGGCGGCGACTTGGTGAAGGCGGCGGCGCCCCTGGGAAGTTTGAGGGAAGGGGGTGAATGAGGGAACCGTTGAGGTTTCCCTCACCCCGACCCTCTTTGATCCAGGGAGAAACCGCTTGGGCCGGAGTCTCCGGGGTTGGTCACCCGGAGTCTCCGGCCACCAGACACCGGAGTCTCCGGGGTGCAAAACCCGGAGTCTCCGGCCTGCCTTGACCAGATCACACAGCTATAAATTTGAGCATGTTTCTTCGAAAGATGAAGTGGTTTCAGATGAAAGGGATAGGCTTGGGTCAGAAAGAGGTCACTGAGTGGTACTTAGTGTTCAAGTTTGCAAAAATGCAAATAAAACTCAATTAAGGCCAAACATGAACACATTCCCATTAAAAGGCAAAAACATGCAAATGAGGTGCAAATGGGAACAAACCTCCACATAGGAGGTCGGTGGCCGAGGCCACCATGTTTGAGTATAACGGTATGGCACCGCGAAGATATATCTTGGGCCCAAAACCAAAACTCATCAATTAAGCTCAAAATTGCCACAAATGACAAGATAGAACAATTTGCTTACTATCGGCATAATGGGGGGAGGGATAGTCCAATTTGTTAGGACCGCACTCCCCCTATTTCCATGCCCACATCTAGAGCAACACACAAGTTAGAGTATGGGAGTAAATGCACCTAGCTCAAGCCACATTGCTTGAGTCAATGATATTTAGTTCATGCCTCAATTCCCGGAATCTTGCTTCATCAAGAGGCTTCGTGAATATATCGGCAAGTTGCTCATTGGTGCCAACATAAGATAGATCAATATCTCCACGGTTGACATGATCCCGAATGAAATGATGACGAATCTCAATATGCTTCGTCTTGTTGTGTTGCACTGGGTTGTGAGCGATCTTGATTGCACTTTCATTATCACATAGAAGAGGCACTTTGTCAAAAATGACACCGTAATCCTTCAAAGTTTGCCTCATCCATAAGAGTTGTGCACAACAACTAGCCGCGGCTACATATTCGGCTTCGGTGGTAGAGAGAGATACACAATTTTGTTTCTTAGATGACCAACACACCAACGACCTACCAAGAAATTGGCAAGCCCCGGAGGTTGATTTCCGTTCCACTTTATCTCTCGCCCAATCCGAATCCGAGTAACCTACAAGATCAAAACTTGCTCCCTTTGGATACCAAAGACCAAAGTTAGGGGTATTCACTAAATATCGAAAGACTCTCTTGACCGCCACTAAGTGGCTTTCCTTTGGTGCGGCTTGAAAACGTGCACATACTCCCACACTTAACATAATGTCCGGTCTAGATGCACATAGGTAAAGCAAGGAACCAATCATAGATCTATAGAGTTTTTGATCCACTTCTTTACCATTAGGATCGAGATCAAGATTAACCTTTGTTGGCATGGGTGTCTTTGCACCTTTGACTCCTATCATCTCGAACCTCTTGAGCATGTCTTGGGTATATTTGGCTTGGTTCACAAAAGTCCCTCCCTTCAATTGTTTAACTTCAAATCCAAGGAAGAACTCCAACTCCCCCATCATATACATCTCAAACTTGTCGGTCATGAGCTTGGCAAACTCATTATTGAAAGCTTTGTTAGTAGAACCAAATATAATATCATCAACATATATTTGGCAAATGAAAAGCTCCCCATTGACCTTCTTAGTAAAAAGAGTGGGATCGATCACCCCAATTTCAAAACCACGATCAACCAACAACTCTTTAAGGTGCTCATACCACGCACGTGGGGCTTGTTTGAGGCCATAGAGTGCCTTATCAAGTTTGTAAACGTGGTTAGGAAACTTAGGGTTTTCGAAGCCCGGGGGTTGCTTCACAAAAACCAATTCATTTAAGGGACCGTTGAGAAATGCACTTTTAACATCCATTTGTTGAAGTTTAAAGTTATGATGTGATGCATATGCAAGTAAGATGCGAATGGATTCAAGACGGGCAACGGGAGCGAAAGTTTCACCAAAGTCAATACCCTCAACTTGGGAGAAACCTTGAGCCACCAATCTTGCCTTATTACGAATGACTATGCCATTTGCATCTTGCTTGTTCTTGAAGATCCACTTGGTCCCAATGACATTACGGCAATCTTTAGGCCTTTCTACTAGAGTCCACACATTGTTGCGCTCGAAGTTGTTGAGTTCATCATGCATGGCATCAAGCCAATCCGGATCCTCAAGCGCCTCATAAACTTTCTTGGGTTCTACACAAGAGACAAAAGCATGATGAGAGCAAAAGTTAGAAAGTTGCCTCCTAGTGGAGACACCTTTACGAACACTCCCAACCACATTTTCCAAGAATATGCTTCTTCGTCGTAGAATGGACTCAAGCTTCTTCTCACGGCGAGTGCGAGCCTCAAGAGGAGATTCTTGAGAGACTACTTGATCATCTTCATGATCACTGTTCTGGTCCTCGCCATGACCATCAAGTGGATTGCCTTGATCATCAAGTGGCCCATAGCCACGGAATTCCGAAGGATCTTCATCAAAGGCTTGATCACCCCCGGAGACTCCGGTATCCATACCCGGAGACTCTGGTATAGGCCGGAGAGTCCGGACCACAGGGGCCGGAGACTCCGGGCAAGATTGCTCGGTGGGATGATCTTGAGGTTGAGGGTGTGCAGCTTGTCTTTGGTCAATGTCCTGTGTGTGTTCAGCAGGTGAAGGCTCCACATGTGTAGAGCATTGTCCTTCTCCTTCGGCCAAAAGGTGTCCCTCAATGGGCCGGAAGAATCCGACACCCATTCTTCTTATGTCTTGGGGAGGAATTTCGTCACCTACATCACGAACACAACTTTGTCCTACAAAGGAACCATTATCCTCATCGAACCTCACATTACAAGTTTCTATAACATGCCCGGTGGACTTGCTATAGATCCTATAGGAATGTGAGTCCATGGAGTAACCAACAAAGATACCCTCTAATGCTTTAGAATCAAATTTTGACAAACGAACACCTTTCTTGAGATAGAAACACTTACAACCAAATACCCGGAAGTACATGATGTTGGGCTTTTGCCCGGTAAGAATTTCATATGGAGTCTTGTTCAAGTTCTTGCGGAGATAAAGCCGGTTGGTGGCATGGCATGCGGTATTAATAGCTTCGGCCCAAAAGTTGTATGGAGACTTGAACTCCGCCAACATAGTTCTTGCCGCATCCATGAGAGTACGGTTCTTCCTCTCGGCAACTCCATTTTGTTGCGGGGTATATGCAGCGGAATATTGATGTTTGATACCCGCATCACTAAGAAACTCATTTAGGGAGTAGTTCTTGAACTCGGTGCCATTGTCACTTCTTATAGTCAATATGGTGGTATTGAATTGACGCTCAACTTCGGTGGCAAAGTCTTTGACGGTTTGTTGGGTCTCACTCTTGAATTCAAAGAAATAAACCCAAGTGTATCTTGAATAGTCATCGACAATTACCAAGCAATATTTCTTGCCACCAAGACTTGCATAAGTGGGAGGTCCAAAGAGATCCATGTGAAGGAGCTCCAAGCACCTCTTGGAAGAGATAATAGTCTTGCTCGGATGACTTGTTTCATGCATCTTTCCTTCAATACATGCCCTACAAACACGATCTTTGGCAAAAGAAACATCCTTTAGTCCGAGTATGTGGCCGTTGGTGTAGAGATTTTGCAAAGCTCTCATATTGACGTGGGCTAACCGGCGATGCCAAAGCCATCCCACGTCGGCCTTAGCAATTAGGCATATCGCGGCCGTAGTGGGTTTCTCCGAGAAGTCCACCACATACAAGCCATTTTCGACATACCCAACAAAGGCAACCTTGAGAGACTTACTCCACATGACGACCACAATATCAACATCAAAATATGTGGCATAGCCCATAGTAGCAAGTTGATGAACGGAAAGTAGATTATAACCAATGGTTTCGACAAGCATGACATTCACTAGGGACACGTCCGGAGTGATCACCACCTTACCGAAACCAAGTACCTTAGAGGATGAATTATCACCATATGAGACCGTGACATTTGAAGTATTGGGCTTTAGATCTTCCACAATATTTTTGCTTCCGGTCATGTGGCTTGTGGCACCACTATCAATAATCCATTTTACTCCTCCGGAAGCAATGTCCTACAAGAGATTAATTCTTGGTTTTAGGTCCCCATCTTTGAATGGGTCCTCTTTTGTTAGTCACAAGAATCTTAGGTACCCAGATAGCATATTCAATGAAACCATTATGGGGACCAACATATTTAGCATAGACATCACCATAATAGTCCCTAAGAAGAACATAATGAGGATTATATTTTCCTGCAAAATTATTATGAGAAGGGCCGGAGACTCCGGTCTTTGGGGGCGGAGACTCCGGGGTAGATGAACTTACCGGAGACTCCGGAGCCTTTGACCTGGAGACTCCGGTCTCCTCGATTTTCTTCTTTCCATTCAGCTCCTCCCACTCCTCCTCGGTGTAACAAATATCAAAGGGGACATGAGGAGTAGGAGCAGCAGCAGGCTTTGTCTTCTTCTTGTTCTTCTTGTTCTTCTTCTTCTTTGAGGACTCGGCCACCAAACAAAGATCCCCTTTCTTTGAGGACTCGGCAACAAAACCGAGGCCCTCCTTTCCTTTGTACAATCTTTGATTGTTCAAGAGATCATTGAGATTCTTCTCTCCTTGAATGCAAGTGGCAAGGCCCTTAGCAAGATCGGCCTTCAACCTATTGTTCTCCTCAATGATATCACTATGATCACAAATAGAGTTAGAAGAACAAGGAACTTCAATAACTTGCATTGGGGGAACTTTAGATTGTTCAATAGTTAGTTGAATTTGAAGTTGTTCACGAATCTTGGTGAGATGAGAGAATTTGCCCTCCAAAGCCTTGTGAGCTTCTTCAAGCTTCTCAAACTTCTCACGAAGATCATTATGACCAACGTCAAATTCAACTTTCTCCTTTTTAAGCAACTTGACCATAGCAAGGGCATGGTCACGTTCTTTAGTGAGTTTTGACAAGATTAGATTATGAGACTCTTCTAGTCCCAACAATTTCTCCTCTAAAGAGACTCTCAAGTTTTGCTCTTCTTCGAGCTCAATTGATAGAGAGCCAATATCATCGGCGGCTAATCTTTCCAACTCCTCCTTCTCCTTGATGGTGTCATGGGCATCACCAAGTTCACACATTAGTGTCTCAACATATACCTTGGTTGGCCCCTTCATGTTAGCAAGAAAATCATCACAAGAAACTAGTTCTTTCTTAATCTTAAGACTACTCACATCATCCAAAGAGGTAGTATTGGAATGTGATGATGAAGGAGTAGGTGATGAGGTTACCTCCGAGGCCTTAGCCATAAGACACTTGTGAGTGGTGATGATGGCGTTCTCATTTAGTGAGTTGAAGAGGGATGTAGGTGGTGTGGAGACAATGGCAATGGCGGCCACTTCTCCATTCTCTTCATCAACGGAGTCATCATCATCGGACTCGGAGTCATACTCCTCATGAACCACCAATACCCTTTCTCCTTTCTTCTTGTTGTCCTTGTTCCCATGTTTCTTGGATGGGTAGAACTTTGATGACCGGCGCTTGGGGATGAGCCGACCCTCATTGTCCTCCTTGTTCTCATAAGGACATTCGGCGATGAAGTGCTTGATTCCTCCACAATTGTAGCAATGCCTCACTTTAGAGTCACCACCTTTTCTTGGAAAGGATTTGAACTTGGATCCCTTCGTCTTGTGCTTGTTGGCATCCCAAAAGGCATTTGCATTGAGAGCCAAGTGTTCATGAAGTGCAAACTTGAGATCTTCCGGAGACCAACACTCTTCTTCATATATTTCTTCTTCTCCTTCTCCTTGCTTGGACACCACCTTGGCCTTGAGAGCAAGATTGTGAACTCCTTGTCCGGCAAGAACACGGGCTCTAGTTTCTTCCGCGTTCTTCTTCAAGATAGACAAGGCGGTGAACTCACAAAGAACTTCATTTGAGGTCATACTCCCAAAATCCGGTCTTGAACGGATTATCTCGGATCGCATGGGTTCTCTTGGGTTGATGGAGGTGATGAACATATGCTTGATATAGCCATCACCATTGTCTTTGCACCCAAACCCGGTCAAGGCCGTTGCAAGAGCCAAGATCCTTTGGTACATCTCATCGGGAGTCTCATTATCACGCATAATGAAATCCCTTTCTTCACTTTTGAGCTCATCAAACTTGGAGGACCGAATACTTTCATTCCCAATGAAGAGCATAGTGAGATAGTCCCATACTTCCTTGGCGGTGTTCAAGTTGTTGATGTGTACCGCATGAGTATCCGGTACGGCTTGTTGAAGGAGATGCTTGGCGGTGGCATTGAGTTGCTCATCAACTTCTTCCCTTCCGGTCAAATTGAGAGGATCATGAGGTGCAAAGCCATTTTGTATGACCCTCCACAAATGAGTAGAAGAGCTAGAAATATGAGATTTCATTAGTCCTTGCCATTTAATAAAATTGCGAGAATCAAGCTTAGGAGGGGAACCCATGTTGTTAATGTGTGGCATAGGATAATGGACCGGCGGAGGTGAGTAAGTGTTAGGGGGCGGAATGTTAGCACCCTTTGCCGGACCATCATCTTCCTTAGGAGGGTCACCTTTGTTTTCGGCGGAGGTGGAGCCATTGTTAGGTGGCTTCACCTTAGCCAAGGAGAGTTCCACACTAGGTGTGGTGTTTGGGTCGGTGGGCCCGGAAGGTTTTCTTCCAAAATATTCCTCAAACATAGCCTTCATCTCCAATCTCATAGTGGTTTGCATTGTGTTCAAGGACGCCAAATGCTCCTCACGAGAGATTGAAGAGGAAGAGATAGATGGAGGATTATCCTCGGGAGGAGTTTCTTTATTCTTATCCCCTTCCATGGTCGCTCAAACTCTTAGGCGGTTAAGCCCGAATAAGAGACCGGGCTCTGATACCAATTGAAAGGATCGTATGAGCGACTAGAGGGGGGGGTGAATAGGAGCTACCCAATGATTTTAATTCTTTTCAAGTTAAGGCTAGACACGAAGGTAAATTCTCTAGATGTGACACTAAGTGAATTTACCTAGAGTGACAAGCAAGCTAGCAATAACAATATAAGTAAAGGCACAAGTAAAGGATAGAGGTCACCGCAATGAAGACACGAAGACACGAGGATGTATTCCCGTAGTTCCTTCCTTGTTACGGGAAGTACGTCTACGTTGGAGAGGTGTGGTGCCACAAAGGCCACCAACGCCACAAAGGCTCACCCTATTCTCCGGTGAACAAGCCACAAAGGCGAGTTCACGCTCCACTAAGCGATGCCCTTGAAGGCGGCACGACACCTTTACACAAAGTATTGGGGCAAGCTCCACAACTCAATTGGAGGCTCCCAATAGGCCCACCAAGCTCTTACACACAAAGTCAAGCTTGGGGGACGGCTTCTTCCGGCTAGAAATCCGATGAATCACACAAGTAACAAGCCCCTCAACAAAGAGAGGGGGGAAATCAAATCGCCTTGGTGGAAGTGTAGATCTAGGTCTTCTCCCTCAAATCCCAAAAGGGCTTTGAGTTCTATTGGCTAGGGAGAGAGATCTTGAGCTTTGAAGCTTTGGAGCAATGGTGGAGAGAGAGTGGAAGCCGCAGTCCAGTCTTGAGGTGGAAGAAGACTATTTATAGTCCAAGCTGAGGACTAGCCGTTGCTGCCTTTTTAGGCCAGAGACTCCGGGGTCCAGAGCCCGGAGTCTCCGGGGTAAGTCGACAAGGCCGGAGTCTCCGGGCCAGAGACACGCTTCTGAAAAGCTTCCGCCCAGAGTCTCCGCCCCCATATCTGGGACGAGCGACACTCGGCGAAAAACGACCCCGGAGGCTTAGGCCGGAGTCTCCGGACCCTGACCAAAGACTCCGGCGTGTGAACACCGGAGTCTCCGGGAAGGAGACCCGGAGTCTCCGGGGCAGAAACGCCAGCAACAAGTGATCTTCTGATTTTCACCTATAATCAAGATTAAACTGAGACACAGGGTTAGATACCTGAGTATTGACAACAAACACCCAAAAATACATTTTGCTAGAAGATGCTCTTTCAACTTGCACGACATCTTTTGTCCTACCAGCCTGTTGCAGCAGAGCCTCAAGGGAAACTACTGGTAATTAAGGTACTCCTTTTAATAAAGTACCGAAGCAAAGCATTAACACTCGGTGAACACATGTGATCCTCACATCATAGCCATCCCTTCCGGTTATCCCAATTTCTGTCACTTTGGGGCCTCGGGTTCCGGACAACAATATGAGTAAACAACTTGCAAGTAAGATCGTAAATAACAAGTATCATCATAAACAATAACAAGTTCAGATCTGAGATCATGGCACTCGGGCCCAAAGTGACAAGCATTAAGCACAACAAGTTGCAACAATGTCATAAGCACTAATAAAAGATACTAGGCACTATGTCCTAACAATCTCATAGCAAATTACATGAATGATCTCATCCAATCCCTACCATCCCCTTCGCCTACAGTGGGAATTACTCACACATGGATGGGGGAGTCATGGATGGTTGATGGAGAGATGTCGGTGATGATGGTGATGAAGATCTCCTCCAAATCCCCATCTCGGCGGGGTGCCAGAACAGAGTTTCTGGTTCCGAATCGCGGTTTCTGGTGGTGGCGGTGCAGCAGAAGTCTATCTCGGAAAAACGCCGAACCCCCGCTCCTTTCAGGTCAGAGGGTATATGTAGGCGGAAGGAGGGGTCGAGGGGACAACCGAGGCAGTCACACAACAGGTGGGCGCGGCCAGGGCTGGGCCGCGCCCCCTGGTTGTGTGGTGGCCTCCTGGCCCCTCTCCGTATCGTCTTCTGGCTCCGTGGGTCTTGTGGTGAAATAGGATTTTTACAATATTTTCCCGAATTTTTACTGAAAGTTGGATTTTTGCACAAAAACGAGACACCAGAGCAATTCTGCTAAAAACAGCGTTAGTCCGCATTAGTTGCATTCAAAACACACAAATTAGAGGAGAAACAATAGCAAAAGTGTTCAGGAAAGTAGATACGTTTTGGACATATCAACTCCCCCCAAGCTTAGCTATTTGCTTGTCCTCAAGCAATTCAGTTCACAACTGAGAGCGATAAAAGAAACTTTCACGAACACATTTGCTTCAAATGATGTATATATACTAACTGTATGATCAAGTACTCAGGCAATTCATAATAAGAAATATGCAACCAACGTTACCTCATAGTCAAGCAAGCTATGAAAGAGTGCCAATGCACTAATAACAAGTAACATGAATATAAGAAGTTGCAAGATTGTAATGCTCATAAATGATATGAAAGAGTGGTATCCCGCTTGCCTTTATTTGTGGAGCAAAACATAAATGCTGAGGCCCCTCTCAAGTTCAAGGGAAGACTAGAAGTAAAAATATCAAAGATACAAGCATCAAAGTTATACCACAGTTAACCGTGTTCTGGGACAAGCACATTACACTAAGAATAACAGCTATGCTCTCAAGAAGGTGCTTTATAGTTAGAAGATGAAGACACAACATAAAAGTAAAAGAAATGCCCTTCGCAGAGGGAAGCAGTGATTTAACATGTGCTAGAGCTTTCCATTTGTAAAACAGAGATAAAAATTTATTTTGAGAGGTGGTTGTTTCATGTCAACGACTGGCAATGGGGTCTTACTATCGTCCATAATAAACAAGTGAGAGCGGTTCCGAGTTTTTGAAAATTTGGCACATTGGTGCTCTTTTATAAAGCTTTGGCACTCCTCCCCACCTTTTTCCTTTCTCAAACCATGGCTAAACGATTCCATTGGGTGCCCACCAACTTTCACATACCATGGAGGAGTGCCTTTTTCTTTTCTTTTTTAGAATTAGATTACAATGGTCTGACCAGCTCCCTTGCAAAATTAATGACGAGCAGATGAAGCTGCCTAGCCGAGGGGTGCTTAATTTAATACGGAAGATAGCAATCCCGACCACTACGTCCTCATGAGCTAAAAACAGTGGCACAAAATGATAAGTAGTTGAAAGTTTTGAAAGGTAGCACATGAAAATTTACTTGGAATGGCTTACAAATACCATGCATAGGAATTTATAGTGGACTCTTTGGTAGACTTGGTTTTTAGGAGTTGGATGCACGAGAAGTATCCCCTCTCAGTACAAGTGATGGCTAGCAAAAGACTGGGAAGCGACAATCGAGAGAGCAAAAACTGTCATAATCATGCTTGTGACAAAACAAAATTAATATAGGCATAAAAATGATACAAGAACTCTGAGGCAAAGTAAATCATCGAGGCTTAATTGACTTTTTGTTCAGTAATGTGCATGCTTGAGCATGTGCCAAGTCGACTCAAATGAAACTTTCAGAGGAGGATACCACAATAACATACCATATTATGAATAAAACAATGCAAGCAAGCATCTACATGACATGCTACAAACTATTAGTAAATTGGAACTAATCATATGAGAGCAAGAACTACAAAGCATCCACTAGATAACATATACCTTACATGAACTGACTAAGCATGTCCACATAGATGCGTATATGTACAAAAATGAAAACAAATAGAGTTCATACCAGCCTCTTACCACATCTCGGATAGTCATATGTCGTCATTATTGCCTTTCACTTGTGTGGCTTGAATAATATGAAGTGAATACCAAGCTCTGAAGGAGTCACGGGAGACTGAACTCTGCAACAAACTTTACAAAACCGAAGAAGAACAACAAATATTTTTGGGTTTTCGATTTTTGAAACAAGAACAGAAGGAAATAGCAAACAAAGCATTTTTTTTTGGAATTTTCAAATATCAAACCGAAAATAGGAAGTAAAGCAAACCAAAGCTAGCAACTAAAAGGCAAACAAAGAGAAACAACGGAAATATTTTTAGTCTTTTTGTGTTTTGGAAAGTAGAAATAAGAACAGGAACATCAAAGAAAGCAAAACATGGATATACATAGGACCGACAAAATATGATATGTAGATGAGTGAATCTTCAGCGTACCTCCCCCAAGCTTAGGCTTTTGGCCTAAGTGGAGATCAACATTGTCTCGAAAACATGCCCCGTGTCGGGTGGTCATCATTGGCATAGTCATAGCCTGGCCCTTGCGAAGATGAAGCAGATGGTGTATAATCATAATAAGGTTGCTGATATGGAAACTCCGCAATGTTAGAAGGCTGGACCGACTCCTCGGTCACCTCTTCATTGTGCACGGGCTGCGGGTGCTCTTCCATGTATGCGTCGAGCTCACCCTCTATGAGTAACCATCCATTCCTGCGATCAAGGTTAAACAAACGAGGTGCAGGCAGATGGACTGATCGATCAGTCTTCACTACCTTCCAGGTAGATTTCTTGAAGAAGGTTATCTCAAACATCAAGTTATTCAAACAGAAATGAGGAGAAACAAACTTATGATGCAGTAAGGAATTAAGATCAAGTTTCTCAACGGGGAACTGCAGATCTAAAATATGAGGCACTACACCATGCAAAGCTAATAAGCATGAAGCAACAAGACCTCCACAGATCCCTCCTTTCTCACGGTTAGCATCAAGACTAAAAGCTATCAAAGCACCCAAATTATAAGTCCTATCACCTCTCAAAGCAGCAGCAATAAAAGCTAGATCACAGCAGGATACCTTACTTGCAGCTTTCCTAGCAAGAACACACTTGGTAATAAAGTAGGCAAAATACCGAATGGATGGGGAAATGAATATTTCGAATTTTACCACCCTCTCCTGTGAAGCTTTTTCCTTGACAAATCTCCCCATATAGGTCCATCAATGGCCTAGGCCGTTCCTTCATCTTTTCGTGCGATCCCCACTGTGGTACTCTAATGGCTGCACAGAAAACATCAAAGGGCAAGTCCACAGATTTATTGTAAATTTTATAATGAACCATGGGGTTAGATGTAGACCAATTAAATTTGAAATCCTGCACCACAGACATTGTTAGTTTAGCAAATTGGGGTGGTTCACCATCAACAAAATGCTCCAATCCTGCATTAGAGAGTAAAGTTTGGAAGTCCTGCAGGATTCCGACAGCATTCATGAACTCTAAGCATGGATAGATTGAGGGAAAGACCCTCTCTTCACGGTACTCATAATTTATGACATGCTTGATTTACCACCGCTTGAAAAGTGTTATTATGATGTTCCTATTGCTGATGTTTCTAAGAAGAAACCTTTGGGGAGGATTAATGATGTTCTTTTTATGGTTAACAATAATCTTGTTCTCGTTGATTTTCTTGTCATGGATGTTGAATGCAATGCTTCATGTCCTATTATTTTGGGAAGACCCTTTCTTCGAACTGTAGGTGCCATCATTGATATGAGGGAAGGCACCATCAAATATCAATTCCCACTCAAGAAAGTTATGGAACACTTCCCTAGAAAGAGAAAGAAATTACTTTTTGACTCTATTCTTAGAGCAAAGTATAAACTCGATGCTTCATCGCTTGATATTACTTGATTCGCACTTTCTGCACCTAGCTCAAAGGCGTTAAAGAAAAGCACTCTTGGGAGATAACCCATTGTTTTACTTTCAGTTATTTTTATTTTATTTGAGTCTTGGAAATTATTACTGCTGTAATGACCTCTCCTTATCCTTTTTATTTCGTTGTTGTGCCAAGAAAAGCCTCTAATTTGAGTGAGGTAAGATTTGGGGAAGTTGTTGTCCTGAAACAGATTTTGGTGCTGCACCGTAAAAATTCGTGAAAATTCTCAGGATATCTTTTTGACCTGAGATTTCTTGTGCATATGCCCCAGGTTATATCCAAACTTTAATTAGTTATACACTTTTTTATTTAAGCAATAGAAAACCCTCTAAAAATTCGACCTTTGTCAGCTGTTCTGTTTTAACAGATTTCTGCCAATATTTCTGTTTGCAGCTCGATCGTTTTCTTTTTGAGTTCTTTTGATCACGGAACTTTTGGGGAAGTTGCTACAGTAGTATATACTTTATATGTGGTGGTTTTGAGTTGAAACCTGAAGCAAAAAGGATTGATTCATTGCTATGCTTACACTAATGTTGCTAATAGAATTGTGTCTAGTTTTGTATGAAGGAAGTTTTCAAGTGTAGGGATTGGAGAATGATGAGATGAGTTGAAGAATGGACAAAAGCTCAAGCTTGGGGATGCTCACGCACCCCAAGAAATATCCAATAGGTACAAGCATCAAAGCTTGGGGATGCCCCCGAGGCACCCCTTCTTCATCGGCAAAAATCAGGTCACCTTTCAAAACACTATATTTTTATTGCTTCATGCATTATGCGTTTTTCTTGGAGCGTCAGTTGTTTTAGTTTTCAGTTTTGTTCAGTTTTGTTTGCTACAATAATTGTTGGACCCCAACAAATTCCTTTTGGAGAAGTTGCCTTGCTTTTCATTTGCCAAGAACACTCTGTTTTTCACTCTTATCGTTTCAACGAATGTTCTCTTTTTCTGCTACTGCGTTTAGTTTTTGTTTTTCGCCTTGATTTGTGTTCAGATCTTGTTATATCTTTTCATCAAGGTGTATTTTGACCTCTGGTCCATGTTGGTTTTCATCAAAAGAGTGGTTTCAAAAAAAATCGAATGGTGTTGGAAAAGAGAAAAAGCTTTATGCAAAAAAGTGGTACAAGAAGGAGCTTGATGTCTTTTTGATAGTATGCTTAGTGGTTTTGCTGTAGCATGACTTGTCTCAAATGACTGAGATTGCTTAATGAGCCTTTGAAAAAATCATGCGTTGTTTTAATTATTTAGAAGCATTATTTTGGTTTTCCCCGGTAGTAGCATCTCTTCAATAGCGCTTCACTCCCCGGCAACGGCGCCAGAAAATAGTCTTGATGACCCACAAGTATAGGGGGTGTATCGTAGTACTTTCGATAAATAAGAGTGTCGAACCCAACGAGGAGCAGAAGGTGTTGACAAGTGGTTTTGATCAAGGATTCACTGTAAATACTAGCAAACGGGTTTTTAGGGGTATTTGGTAATGCAAATAAATAAAGTGCGAGTAAATAAAAGAGAGTAATAATAATTGCTGCAAGTGGCCCAATCCTTTCTAGAGCAAAGGACAAGCCGGTTGTGTAACTTATGATAACCAAACGTTCTCGAGGACACACGGGAGTTTCTGTCAAGAGCTTTCGCTTCATACCGCTAAATAATCTTTATTGGTTTGATAAGTGTTATGGGGGTGAACCTGTGCTAGCGCACTACCCTTACTAGGATAAATACACACTTGTGATTATACCCCTTGCAAGCATCCGCAACTACAAGAAAGTAATTAACATAAATCTAACCACAGCCTTAAACTCTAAGATCCTACGCTCCCTGGTGCAATGGTTTCCCAATGGAGGTTTAGGTTTCTGTCACTCCAGCAACCCCACAATTGGTAGCCAAATACACAATGCATCTCACTAGGCCCATAAATGGTGAAGTATCATGTAGTCGACGTTCACATGACACCACTAGTGAAATAGCACCACAACAAATAAATATCAAACCATTAAATATTACTTAACATAATTCCACTACTAACATCTTGACTTCTCCCATGTCCTCAAGAACTAAACGAACTACTCACAAGAAATCATATGGATCATGATCAGAGGTGAAATAATGGTAAATAACAATCTGAACATAAACCTTAATTCAACGGTTCCACTCAATAGCATCAACCACAAGAGTAATCAACACCGGGAAAGTTTCCCCTAAGAATTTGACAAGATTCAACTCAAGATGTTACAGCGGGATGGCGTGGTGATGGTGGAGATGAAGGTGCTAGTGATGGAGATGATGATGATGATAATGATCCCGATGAAGTCCGGTGCGATGGCGATGACGATGGCGATGATCTCCCCTCTCCAGGAAGGAATTTCCCTGGCAGATTTCTGCCTGCCGGAGAGCTTTTCTCTCTCTGGTGTTTTTTCGCCCCGCAGAGGCGGCGGTGTCTATCTCTGAGCCCCCCCTTGACTTAGGTTTTCGGGGACGATGAAATACGCGAAGGGGCGATGGCAGAAGTGGGCCAGGGTGGCCACACAACAGGCCGGCGCGGCTAGGGGTCAGGCCGCGCCCCCTGTGTGTGACCCTGCCCCGTGGCTCCTCTCGAATCCTCCTTCTGGCTTCTTCAGTCTTCTGGTAAAATATAATTTTCTGGTATTTTTCTGGAATTTCCCAATCTTCCAAAATATGGTGTCTTGATAGTCCTTTTTCTAGCAGAATCCTGACTCCGGCGGCAAATCCTCCAATGATCATCAAATATGTAAAAACAGAGGAAACAACATAAGTATCATCTCTAAATGTGAAATATATCAATGAATAACAGTAAATTATGATACAAAATAGTGATGCAAAATGGGCGTATCAGGTGGTCCCTTTCAAGAGTACATACCATGTGATCTTCGGCCGCCCCGCCTTCCACAGCTTTCACGCCAGGCCGTGCTACATCTACAACCAGGTGAAAATGCCAGGACCTGAAGGCATCATCACAATTTATGGCAGCTTCAGGAAGGCCAAGGAGTGTGAGGATGGAGAAGCCACTGATGCAGTACGGTGTTGATAGTTTTTCACCGTCCAGTTGGGAACCCCAAGAGGAAGGTATGATGAATATAGCAACAAGGTTTTCCCTCAGTTAAGAAACCAAGGTATGTCGGTCAGGAGAGGAAGGAGCCAATACGACTGAAGGTGATGCCCGCTAGCTGCGTGATGCTCTAACAAGGGCACCGTTAATGATAACTTGTTAGCGCGTCTTCAACCAGTAGCAATGTGGAACCTGCACACAACACAACCAAATACTTTGTTCCCAACTTACAATGAGGTTGTCAATCTCACCGGTTTGCTTGAAACAAAGGGATGAGCGTATCGAGTGGAAATTAATAATAGTATGCGAGTAAAGTAAATAGTGCGAGTAAAGTAAACAGGTGATAGCAATATAAAGGAAATAGGACCGGGGTCCACAGTTCACTAGTGGTGTCTCTCCATAAGATAAAATAATACATGTTGGGTAAACAAATTACAGTTGGGCAATTGATAGAATAAAGACAACATGCATATGTCGAGAGGATCACTATGAGATTTACTCTAGGCATTACAACAAGATACATAGACCGCCATCCAACTGCATCTATGACTAATAATCCACTTGTGGCGAATCAATCCTAGAACTCCGCAAGTATTAAGTTGCGAACAACAGATGATTGCATTAAGCAAAGTGTGTAATGTAAACAAAGCATATGCCCTTGAGCATATGAATGTTGTTTTCCCCCTAGTAGCAACATCACATCTACAACCTTAGAGGTTTCTGTCACTCCCCCAGATTAAATAGAGGCATGAACCCACTATCGAGCATAAATACCCCCTCTTGGAGTCACTAGCAACTACTTGGCCAAGATAGCTACTAATAACGGAGAGCATGCAAGATCATAAACAACATAGAGATAACATAAGATAATATTCAGCACATCAACTCAATCATAACACCAATATTCATCGGATCCCAACAAACACAACATGTACAATTACATAACGGTGATCTAGATCATGTAAGGCAGCTCACGAGATCTAAACATGAAGCACATGGTGGAGAAGACAACCAACTAGCTACTGCTATGGACCCATAGTCCAAGGTAGACTACTCACTCATCGCGCCGGAGGCAAGAATGGCGATGAAGAAGACCTCCGGTGGCGATTCTCCTCTCCGGCAGGGTACCGGGAAGAGCTTCTGGACCCTCCCGATCTTCGGGTCGACGGCGGCGGCGAATCGCGATGTGTTCTGGAAAAGTGATCGGGTATCTAGGTTTTTCCCATCAGGGGGGTCTTTATAGGCGAAGGGGCGTCGTCAGAAGTGGACCAGGGGGCCCACACCACCAGGGGGCGTGGGCCAGCCCTAGGCCGCGCCACCCTGTGGTGTGGCCGCCCTCTGGCTTGGCTCCATCTCCTCTTCGGTGTTCTGGAAGCTCCGTGAAATATCTGGACGTCTGGCTTTGGTTTCGTCCAATTCCAAGAATATTTCCTGTGTAACTTTTCTAAAAGACAAAAATAGCAGAAAACAGGGAACTGGCACTGTGGCATCTCGTTAATAGGTTAGTTCCGGAAAATGCATAAAAATGCCACGAAGTGTAACGAAACACTAAACAAATGGTGTAAAAACAAGCATGGAGCATCAAAAATTATGGATATGTTGGAGACGTATCAGCATCCCCAAGCTTAACTCCTGCTCGTCCTCGAGTAGGTAAGTGATAACAAAAGAAATAATTTTTGAGGTGACATGCACCTACACAATCTTGACCAAATATGTAAGCGTTGAGTGCTGGGATCAAAAGAACTTAAAACATGGGCATGAAAGATATAATCTTGATAGAAGAAACTTAGCAACCATGTTATAACATGAAAAAGAACACAAACAAAAGATCATGAAAATGAAACAATGAAAGTCAAACGTGTGTGCAAATCATATGGAAAAACATACAAATGGTTTTCAGCTTGTCCCTCATGGAGAGCAAAACATAAATGCATAGGACACCTTCAAGTTTAAGAGGGCGACTAGATACAAGTAATTTGAGAACAAGTGAAACCAACAATATGAATCAATCAATGAAAACTTTGGGACAATGCACATTATACTCAGAATGACAACTATGCTCTCTTAATGGTGCATAAAGGTAGAAGGTGGTGACTCAACATAAAAGTAAAAGAAAGGCCCTTCGCGGAGGGAAGCAGTGATTGCAAGTTTTATAAACCTTCAAAAATTATGGTACTTACCGGCTTTGAGCTCTCATTGCCCCATCATAAGCATCTTGAATGGTTAAAGTTAATGCAAGAACACTTATGCTGCATATGCTTGACAAATCATAAGTTGAAAACCTCGTGTCCCATGAAATACGAATACCCAAACCTCATGCTACTCGACTTAGAGTCCCAAGCAAGCTCTTGTCATTGTAAATATATGTGTATCATCGAGAACCGCCAACGGGGTACCTCTGTGCCCGATGACATGGAACAAGCCCACATCAAAATGACAGGACAAACAGACAATGAACACCTCGGCATCTCTTTTATTTACCATTGGTATAGCTTTTTATTGCGAGATGCGTCGTCGAATGTTCACTATGGGCATGCTATAAATTTCCACCATGAATTATGCATGGCTTAGATTAGCGGCCCAGGCATTTCCCTAACACATATAAAAACTCCATGATCCCGCAAGATTCCCAACTTATTTCACATCGCGAGTATCCATAAACAAAAGATCACAATATCAACTCAAATGAAAGATAGTGCAATGTTGAAAGCTTGCCCCATGACGGCATGGCTGGGCTAATTCCCAACTTACAACTTGCAAGCATAACAACTCAACATAAGAGACCACAATGTCAAAATTTTAAAGCAAGAAAAGTAAAGTGTGCCATCCGGTTCGTGAGAGCTTTACTGACCAATTTTCGCATAACACCGAAAAGAGTTTAATTTGCAGGATAGATAAAAGCAAGTCAAATGTACTTTGGAATAGCAAATTGCTAATAGGTATGTATGGTGGACACAATGGCAAACTTGGTTTTTAGGAGTTGGATGCACGAGTAGAGCTCATACTCAGTACAAAATGAAGGCTAGCAAAAGACTGGGAGCGACCAACTAAGAGAGCAATAACGGCCATAATCATGCATAGCGACAAAGCGACATTAAAAGAAGCATAAGATGGCATCAAAAGTCAAAAACTAAATGATCATAGAGGCAATGGCGACTTTGTATGAGTCTAACATGTGTAAGCATGCGCCAAGTCAACTCAAATAAAGCATAAAGGAGAAAACCAAAATAATGCTTCCAAATAATTAAAACAACACATGATTTTTTCAAAGGCTCATTAAGCAATCTTAGTCATTTGAGACTAGTCATGCTACAGTAAAACCACTAAGCATACTATCAAAAAGACATCAAGCACGACATGCAAAAGCCTAGGCCGCAGTCTACACAAGCTCCTTCTTGTACCACTTTTTTGCATAAAGCTTTTTCTCTTTTCCAACACCATTCGAACTTTTTATAGCCAACTCTTTTGATGAAAACCAATAAGGTCCAGAGGAAAAAATACACCTTGATGCAAAGATATAACAAGATCTGAACACAAATCAAGGCGAAAATCGAAAGCAAAATGCAGTTCTAGAAAAAGAAAAACACTCGTTGAAACGATGAAAGTGAAAAACGGAGTGTTCTTGGCAAATGAAAAGCAAGGCAACTTCTCCAAAAGGAATTTGTTGGGGTCCAACCATTTATTGCAGCAAACAAAACTAAACTAAACTGAAAACTAAAAACAACTGACGCTCCAACAAAAATGCATAATGCATGAAGCAATAAAAATATAGTGTGTTGAAAGGTGACCTGATTTTTGCCGATGAAGAAGGGGTGCCTCGGGGGCATCCCCAAGCTTTGACGCTTGTACTTCTTGGATATTTCTTGGGGTGACATGGGTATCCCCAAGCTTGAGCTTTTGTCCATTCTTCAACTCATCTCATCATTCTCCAATCCCTACACTTGAAAACTTCCTTCATACAAAACTAAACACAATTCTATTAGCAACATTAGTGTAAGCATAGCAACGAATCAACCCTTTTTACTTCAGGTTTCAACTCAAAACCACCACATCTAAAGCATATACTACTGTAGCAACTTCCCCAAAAGTTCCGTGAACTCAAAAAGAAAGCGATCGAGCGGCAAACACAAATATTGGCAGAAATTTGTCAAAACAGAACAGCTGATAAAGGTAGAATTTTTGAGGGTTTTCTGTTGCTCAAATAAAAAAGTGTTCAACTAATGAAAGTTTGGATGTAACCTGGGGCATATGCACAAGAAATAGCAGGTCCAAAAGATGTACAGAGAATGTTCACTAATTTTTACGGTGCAGCACCGAAAACTGTTTCAGGACAGCAACATCCCCAAATCTTACCTCGCTCAAATTAGAGGCTTCTCTTGGCACAAAAAAGAAATAAAAAGGATAAGGAGCGGTCATTACAGTAATAATAACTTCCAAGACTCAAATAAAAGAAATGAACTGACTATAAAAACATTGGGTTATCTCCCAAGAGTGCTTTTCTTTAACGCCTTTGAGCTAGGCGCAGAAAATGTGAATCAAGTAATATCAAGTGATGAAGCATCAAGCTCATAATTTGCTCTAAGAATAGAGTCAAAAAGTAATTTCTTTCTCTTTCTAGGGAAGTGTTCCATACCTTTCTTGAGTGGAAATTGATATTTGATGGTGCCTTCCCTCATATCAATGATGGCACCTACAGTTCGAAGAAAGGGTCTTCCCAAAATAATAGGACATGAAGTATTGCATTCAACATCCATAACAAGAACATCATTAATTCTTCCCAAAGGTTTCTTCTTAGCAACATCAGCAATAGGAACGTCATAATAACACTTTTCAAGCGGTGGTAAATCAAGCATGTCATAAATCTTTCTAGGCATGATAGAAATACTAGCACCTAGATCACATAAAGTATGGCAATCAAAACCATTAACATGCATATCAATGATGGGTTCCCAACCATCTTCTAACTTCTTGGGAATAGAAGCTTTTTTCTTCAACTTTTCATCCCTAATTTTCATGAGAGCATTGGTAATATGCTTAGTAAAAGCAACATTTAAAGATCTAGCATTGGGAGTCAAAGCAAGCTTTTGCAAGAACAAAATAACTTCAGATATATTGCAGCCATCAACATCAAAATCATTAAAGGAAATAGAGCTATCATCTCCTACATTCTGAAAAAATTTAGCACTCTTTTGAGAAAAAGTTTTGGCAGTTTTAGGCTTTTTAACACAAGGAGTGGGAGTTTTCTCTACACCAATCAAAGTAAGAGGATTGCTAGCATTAGGAATAACATCATTAGAGGTAGTAATGGTACATACCTTCATCTTTCTAGCCGTCTCATCTTCTCTTTCCCACATGGCATGCAATTCTGCTAGCATCCTAACATTTTTATCAATTCTAACTTGGATAGCATTAGCAGTGGCAAAAACATTGTTCTCTTTCACATCATTAGGCAACACTTTTAATTTCAGAAGTTCAACATAATGAGCAAGGCTATCAACTTTAGAAGCAAGAATATCAATTTTGCCTAACTTTTCCTTAACAGACTTGTTAAAAGCATTTTGCTTACCGATGAAGTCCTTGAGCATTACCTCAAGCTCGGAGGGCGCGGCCCTAGTGTTGTTGGAGGAATCACCATAAGAGTTACCATAACCATTACCATTGGTAGAAGGATACGGCCTATAATTGTTACTAGCAAAATTGTTCCTATAAGCATTGTTGTTAAAATTATTGTTTCTAATGAAGTTTACATCAACATGCTCTTCTTGAGCAACCAAAGAGGCTAAAGGAACATTATTAGGATCAACATGAGTCCTATCATTTGAAAGCATAAGCATTATAGCATCAATCTTATCACTCAAGGAAGAGGTTTCCTCAACAGAATTTACCTTCTTACCTTGCGGAGCTCTCTCGGTGTGCCATTCAGAGTAATTTACCATCATATTGTCGAGAAGCTTTGTTGTGGCGCCCAAGGTAAGGGACATAAAAGTGCCTCCAGCAGCTGAATCAAGTAGGTTCCTTGAAGAAAAATTCAGCCCTGCATAAAAAGTTTGGACAATCATCCAAGTAGTCAGTCCATGAGTGGGACAATTCTTTATCATAGATTTCATTCTTTCCCAAGCTTGAGCAACATGTTCATTATCAAACTGACTAAACTTCATAATATTGCTACGCAAAGCTATAATCTTAGCAGGAGGATAGTATCTACCAATAAAAGCATCCTTACACTTAGCCCATGAATCAATACTATTTTTAGGCAAAGACAGCAACCAATCCTTAGCTTTTCCTCTCAAAGAAAAAGGAAACAACTTAAGCTTAATAATATCACTTTCAACATCCTTATATTTCTGCATCTCACATAGCTCAACAAAATTGTTGAGATGAGCTGCACCATCATCAGTACTAGCACCAGAAAATTGCTCTTTCATAACAAGGTTCAACAAAGTAGGCTTAATCTCATAAAAAATTGCAGCAGGAGCAGGTGGCGCAATAGGAGTGCAGATAAAATCACTATTATTAGTGCTAGTAAAATCACACAACTTGGTGTTTTCAGGAGTAGCCATTCTAGCAAATCTAAAAGCAGACAAGTAAAAACAACTATCAAGGATACTAATTTTTTTTGGGTGTTTGATAAAATGATGCAAGTAAAAATAAAGTAAAGCAAATCTAAAACAAAGTAAAGGATGTGCGTGCGAAACTCCCCTTGCAGAAGTCTTCTTCTTCCTCCCCGGCAACGGCGCCAGAAAAGAGCTTGATGCGGTACGGTGTTGATAGTTTTTCACCGTCCAGTTGGGAACCCCAAGAGGAAGGTATGATGAATATAGCAGCAAGGTTTTCCCTCAGTTAAGAAACCAAGGTATGTCGGTTAGGAGAGGAAGGAGCCAATACGACTGAAGGTGATGCCCGCTAGCTGCGTGATGCTCTAACAAGGGCACCGTTAACGATAACTTGTTAGCGCGTCTTCAACCAGTAGCAACATGGAACCTGCACACAACACAACCAAATACTTTGTTCCCAACTTACAATGAGGTTGTCAATCTCACCGGTTTGCTTGAAACAAAGGGATGAGCGTATCGAGTGGAAAGTAATAATAGTATGCGAGTAAAGTAAATAGTGCGAGTAAAGTAAACATGTGATAGCAATATAAAGGAAATAGGACCGGGGTCCACAGTTCACTAGTGGTGTCTCTCCATAAGATAAAATAATACATGCTGGGTAAACAAATTATAGTTGGGCAATTGATAGAATAAAGACAACATGCATATGTCGAGAGGATCACTATGAGATTTACTCTGGGTATTATAACAAGATACATAGACCGCCATCCAACTGCATCTATGACTAATAATCCACTTGTGGCGAATCAATCCGAGAACTCCACAAGTATTAAGTTGCGAACAATAGATAATTGCATTAAGCAAAGTGTGTAATGTAAACAAAGCATATGCCCTTGAGCATATGAATGTTGTTTTCCCCCTAGTAGCAACATCACATCTACAACCTTAGAGGTTTCTGTCACTCCCCCAGATTAAATAGAGGCATGAACCCACTATCGAGCATAAATACCCCCTCTTGGAGTCACTAGCAACTACTTGGCCAAGATAGCTACTAATAACGGAGAGCATGCAAGATCATAAACAACATAGAGATAACATAAGATAATATTCAGCACATCAACTCAATCATAACACCAATATTCATCGGATCCCAACAAACACAACATGTACAATTACATAACGGTGATCTCGATCATGTAAGGCAGCTCACGAGATCTAAACATGAAGCACATGGTGGAGAAGACAACCAACTAGCTACTGCTATGGACCCATAGTCCAAGGTAGACTACTCACTCATCGCGCCGGAGGCAAGAATGGCGATGAAGAAGACCTCCGGTGGCGATTCTCCTCTCCGGCAGGGTACCGAGAAGAGCTTCTGGACCCTCCCGATCTTCGGGTCGACGGCGGCGGCGAATCGCGATGTGTTCTGGAAAAGTGATCGGGTATCTAGGTTTTTCCCATCAGGGGGGTCTTTATAGGCGAAGGGGCGTCGTCAGAAGTGGACCAGGGGGCCCACACCACCAGGGGGCGTGGGCCAGCCCTAGGCCGCGCCACCCTATGGTGTGGCCGCCCTCTGGCTTGGCTCCATCTCCTCTTCGGGAATGCATAAAAATGCCACGAAGTGTAAAAACAAATGGTGTAAAAATGCCACGAAGTGTAACGAAACACTAAACAAATGGTGTAAAAATGGTGTAAACAAATGGTGTAAAAATGGTGTAAACAAATGGTGTAAAAATGGTGTAAACAAATGGTGTAAAAATGGTGTAAACAAATGGTGTAAAACAAATGGTTAGTTCCGGAAAATGCATAAAAATGCCACGAAGTGTAACGAAACACTAAACAAATGGTGTAAAAACAAGCATGGAGCATCAAAAATTATGGATATGTTGGAGACGTATCAGCCGCCTTCGTGGAAGCAGTGTTCTTCGGCGAGGAGTTCAAGGAAATCCATGCCGCCACGGACCCCGCGGAGATGCCGGCATCCAAGCAAGAAGTATCTGCCTCCCCGCCCACCTTCAAGCCTACAGGCGATAGAAAGCAGGTGGAACTTGTCGCTGGCGATGCCGCCAAGACCACCTCAATAGGGACAAACCTGTCCCCCAAATAGGAAAACATGCTCGTCGAGTTCTTCCGTGAGAACCGGGACATCTTCGCATGGCAGCCATCTGACATGACAGGTGTACCCAGGGAACTCACCGAGCATGCCCTGCAAATAATTCCTGGCTCCAAGCCAGTAAGACAAGCAATGAGACGCTTCGGAGATGAAAAGCGCCGCGCCATAGCAAAGGAAATTTCCAAGCTGTTGAAAGCAGGCTTCATCAAAGAAGTGATTCATACAAAGTGGGTGGCAAATCCCGTGTTAGTTCCTAAGAAAAACACAACGGTTCTGCGCATGTGTGTAGATTACACCGGCCTGAACAAAGCGTGTCCCAAAGACCCTTTTCCCTTGCCACGCATTGACCAAGTCATTGACTCGACGGTAGGATCGGAGCTACTGTGTTTCTTAGATGCCTACTCGGGTTACCACCAGATCAAGATGAAGGAGTCCGATCAGCTCGCTACCTCGTTTCTAACACCTTATGGCACATATTGCTATGTGACAATGCCATTCGGTCTGAAGAACGCAGGAGCGACGTACCAACGCACCATGCAAAAATGCCTGGCGGATCAAATCGGATGCAACATCCACGCATACGTGGACAACATCGCCGTCATGTCCAAGAAGCAGGATAACCTTATAGCGGATTTGCAGGGGACCTTCAACAACCTAAGGAAATACAACATGATGCTCAACCCCACGAAGTGCGTCTTCGGGGTACCAGCTGGACAACTCCTAGGATTTATCGTCTCCCACCACGGTATTGAAGTCAACCCAGAGAAAATCAAGGCCATCCTCGAAATCTCCCGGCCCAATGACTTGAAGGATGTACAGCGACTCACAGGCTGCGTGGCAGCAGTGAGCAGATTCATCAGTCGTCTTGGCGAGAAGGCTTTGCCACTCTACAAGCTGATGAAGAAATCAGACGAATTCATCTAGACCGACGAGGCAGACGCTGCGCTCAAGGATCTGAAGAGAGCGCTATCCACTGCACCAGTCCTAGCAGCTCCCGAAGACCAGGAACCCATGTTACTATACATGGTGGCAACCAACAGGGTCATCAGCATCGTCATCATGGTAGAACGCAAGGAAGAAGCGCAGGAGTACGGCGTACAGAGACCGGTCTACTATGTCAGCGAGGTCCTGACGGAATCCAAGCAGCGCTACCCTCACTACCAAAAGTTGGCATACGGAGTTTTCCTAGCTTCTCGTAAGTTACGGCATTACTTCTATGACCATAAGATCACAGTGGTGAGCAAAGCTCCACTGAAGGACATCATCAACAACAGTGACGCAACGGGACGAGTTGCAAAGTGGGGCATTGAACTGGCCTCCTTCGACATCGACTACAAGCCTCGCACTACCATCAAGTCTCAGGCTTTGGCGGAATTTATGGTGGATTGGAAGGAGGCGCAGGAGACAATGCCTATCCCAGAACCAGAGCATTGGGTGATGCACTTTGATGGATCAAAGCTGCTACACGGCTCGGGGGCTGGAGTCACGCTCAAATCTCCTAAGGGAGATGAGCTCAGCTATGTCCTCCAAATCCACTTTCCCACCACCAACAACATCGCGGAGTATGAAGCGCTACTGCACAGGCTACGCATCGCAAAGGAGATCGGCGTACAACACATAATGTGTTGTGGAGACTCTAACCTTGTCGCTCAGCAGGTGGCTGGCACATACAAGGCTCAGAACAAAGTCATGACGGCCTACAGAGACGAAGTGGACGAGATGGCCAAAAGTTTCCTCGGCTATGACATAAAGCACGTACGGCGAGAAGATAACATGGCAGCTGACACCCTGTCCAAGCTAGGGTCTAGCCGCAAGGCAGTCCCGCTAGGCGTATTCCTCAAGCACCTGCACGTACCATCGGTCAAGATGGTGGATCCAGAAAATCCAAAACTAGCGAGCTCCCCCGTCATGGCGGTTTTGCCAAGCAACCCGCCATGGGCAGAGCCCTACCAGGAGTATCTGATGAACAAGAAACTACGCGAAGACGAAGTCCAAAAGAGACAAATCGAGCGTAGAGCAAAAGCGTACACCATCATAGATGGCCAACTCTACAAGCGAAGCACCTCGGGAGTATTCATGAAGTGCATATTCCAAGTGGATGGAATCGAAATACTAAGGGAAATCCACGAAGGTGAATGTGGGCATCACGCTGCCACCAGAACCCTAGTAGCCAAGGCATTTCGCCATGGGTTCTACTGGCCAACAGCCAAGGCAGATGCAGACAGAATCGTGGAGCTTTGCCAAGGTTGCCAGATGTACTCCAAGCAAACCCACATGCCCGCCACAGCACTGCATACGATACCTATAACTTGGCCTTTCACGGTCTAGGGGCTGGACATGGTGGGTCCACTAAAAATAGCACCTTCAGGATTTACGCACCTCTTGGTTGCGGTAGACAAATTCACGAAGTGGGTGGAAGCTAAGCCCATCAGAAAGCTTGATGGCAAAACCACACTAAAATTTGTCAAGGACATTGTGGTTAGATTCGGCATCCCACATAGCATCATCACCGACAACAGCACTAACTTGTCTCAGGGAGAAGTTGAAGAGTACCGCCATCACAACGGAATCCGCCTTGACCTTGCATCTGTGGCACATCCACAGTCCAATGGCCAAGTTAAAAGGACCAACGGGCTAATCATGTCAGGGATCAAGCCACGCCTAGAAGCACCGCTACATAGAGCAGCTGGAGCCTGGGCAGAAGAGTTGCCATCTGTGCTATGGAGTCTACGGACCACACCAAACAGATCAACGGGCCTCGCCCCTTTCTTCTTAGTCTACGAAGCAGAGGCAATCTTGCCAAGTGATATCTAGTATGATTCCCCAAGAGTCGAGGCCTATGAGGAGGAAGATGCAGAAGCGTCCAGACAACTATCTGTGGACCTGCTGGAAGAAGAATGAGACCTAGCAGCCCAGAGATCCGCCATCTACCAGCAGAACCTCCGCCGCTATCACAGCCGCCGAGTTCGCAAACGCTCGTTTAAAGAAGGGGACCTGGTGCTACGCCTCAAATAGCAGAAGTCACACAAGCTATCCCCGCCTTGGGAAGGACCCTTCGTCATCAGCAAAGCTCTACTGAATGGTTCCTACTACCTCGTTGATGTTTGTGAGCTAGACAAGCGACCCAGTAAGAAGCGCAAACGAAGAGACCCTGACGATATCTACGACGAAACAGATCGTCCATGGAACATCGCACAGCTACGTCCTTTCTACACTTAGCACTTATCTAGGCTATGTAATAGGCACCTCTATATGATCAATGAAATAAAGCATCTGGTTCACTCTTGATTTTTTCTGAGTCTTTTACCTCCTTTATTGTTCGTTTAGATCGTATGGAACCTTTGCGCAATTGTGCTCTGCACTTGTGTCTTTTTAATCTGCCATAAGCGGTCCGCGTAGCATATTTGTGTTTTAATCTCTATCTGATGTTCTTTGTGCGGATTCTCGAGTAGTGATTTTTTGACGATCTCAGCCGCTATCTGCTAAGGGTTTTGGACGGTTGCTATTAAGTATCGTCACCCTGGCGGATTGTTCGGGCGAAGATTCTGCCATCTCACGAAAAGTCAAGCACAAAGAGGCAGATGGCGGATTGCATAATCCTACGCGTGATTTTTTTTTCAAAGTGTTGTTTTTTGAGCATGTCAAATGATACGTCTCAAACGTATCTATAATTCTTGATGCTCCATGCTTGTTTTTACACCATTTGCCCAATGTTTCGTTATACTTAGTGGCACTTTTATGCATTTTCCGGAAATAACCTATTAACAAGTCGCCACAGTGCCAGTTCCCTGTTTTCTGCTGTTTTTGTGTTTCAGAAGTGATACACAGGAAATATTCTCGGAATTGGACGAAACAAGTTCCTGAAGTTTTATTTTGCCCGGAAGCTTCCAGAGATCCGAAGGAGAGTAGGAGGGGAGCCACAGGGGCCCCACACGCTAGGTCGGCGCGGCCAGGGCCTGGCCCACGTCGCCCTGGTGTGAGGCCACCTGGCTCCACCTCTGACATCGCCCCTTCGCCTATAAAGACCCCCCGACGGGAAAAACCTAAACACCCGATCAATTTTCCAGAACACATCGCGATCCGCCGCCACCGTCGACCCAAAGATCGGGAGGGTCCAGAAGCTCTTCCCGGCACCCTGCCGGAGAGGGGAATCGCCACTGGAGGTCTTCTTCATCGCCATGCTTGCCTCCGGAGCGATGAGTGAGTAGTCTACCTTGGACTATGGGTCCATAGCAGTAGCTAGATGGTTGTCTTCTCCACCTTGTGCTTCATGTTTAGATCTCATGAGCTGCCCTACATGATTGAGATCACCGTTATGTAATTCTACATGTTTGGTTTGTTGGGATCCGATGAATATTGGTGTTATGATTGAGTTGCTATACTGAAATATATCTTTTGTTATCTCTATGTTGTTTATGATCTTGCAAGCTCTCCGTTGTTAGTAGCTATCTTGGCCGAGTAGTTGCTAGTGACTCCAAGAGGGGGTATTTATGCTCGATAGTGGGTTCATGCCTCTATTTAACCTAGGGAAGTGACAAAAACCTCTAAGGTTGTAGATGTGTTGTTGCTACTAGGGAGAAAACAACATTCATATGCTCAAGGGCATATGCTTTGTTTACATTACACACTTTGCTTAATGCAATTATCTGTTGTTCGCAACTTAATACTCATGGGGTGTTCGGATGATATCCCCGTGAGTGGATTATTAGTCATAGATGCAGTTGGATGGCGGTCTATGTATTTTGTTGTAATGCCCAGAGTAAATCTCATAGTGATCTTCTTGACATATCACATTTATCTTTATTCTATCAATTGCCCAACTGTAATTTGTTTATCCAGCATGTGTTATTTATCTTATGGAGAGACACCACTAGTGAACTGTGGACCCCGGTCCTATTTCTATCATATTGCTATCACCTGTTTACTTTACTTGCACTGTTTACTTTACTCGCATACTTCTACTGTTTCCCACTTGATACGCTCATAACCTTTGTTTCAAGCAAATTGGTGAGATTGACAACCTCATCGCAAGTTTTGAACAAAGTACTTGGTTGTGTGTGTGCAGGTTCCGCGTTGCAGCTAGCAAGCAAAGCTTGGACGAGGCGCCATATATAAATTATCCGAAGCTGTCGCAAACTAGCAAGCATCACCTTCAGTCGTAATTGTCTGCTCTTCTCCTGAACGATAAACCTTGGTTTCTTAACTGTGGGAAAACAAGCTGCTATACTCATCACACGTTCCTCTTGGGGTTCCCAACTGGCCGGTTATTTACTTCATCAAATTGGTAGCATCAAGCTTCTTTTCTGGCGCCGTTGCCGGGGAAGAGTGGAAGACCTCTGCAAGGGGAGTTTCTCGCACACACATCCTTTACTTTGTTATTGTTTTGCTTTACTTTATTTATTTTACTTGCATCATTTTATATCAAAAACCCAAAAAAATTAGAATCCTTGGTAGTTGTTATTTCTTTACTTTTAGTTCATCATGCTGTTCCCTAAGTACGTTCTGGAGGACCTCTCAGTAGGTAGTGGTTAAATTATTGGAAAAAGTAACATTGAGGAGTTCTTTAATCACATTAGTATGCATAAGGAAGTTGAGGAAAAATCTTTGGTTGAGCTAGCTCCTAGTTATGAAGTTGCTTCTGCTTATTTAGTTCACATGTTAGAAACTAGGTTTGCTAGTCTTAATCCTTTTATGCAATACATGTTCCTTAAGCTTCATGAAATTGAAGATCCTGAAAAGAAAGCTTTTATCTTGGAAGCTTTGAGCCTAGAATTTAAAGATGTCGTTATTGAAGCTAGAAAAGTTCTTAAACGTTTTAATAAACTCGGTTCACCCATAAAGACTATTAGTACAAACGATGAAGGAGCCGAAATACCTACACCTAGCAAGCTCTTTGGATTGTGTGAAGCTTTCGAAACTAATTTTGACTGGATCTGTCCCAAAAATCTTTTTAGTGATTTGAGTGAACCAAAGCGTGATCACAAAGGGTCTTCTAAAACTTATGTGGATGAAATACAATTCATTATTGACAATACTTCTGCAGTCGAGCTTAATGCTCCTTCTGATGTTACTTGATTCGCAATTTTCTGCGCCTAGCTCAAAGGCGTTAAAGAAAAGCACTCTTGGGAGATAACCCAATGTTTTATTTTCAGTACCTTTTCTTTTATTTGAGTCTTGGAAGTCATTACTACTGTAATGACCACTCCTTATCATTTTTATTTTGTTTTTGTGCCAAGAGAAGCCTCTAATTCGAGTGAGGTAAAGACTTGGGGATGTTGCTGTCCTGAAACTGTTTTCGGTGCTGCACCGTAAAAATTCGTATAAATGCTCTGTATATCTTTTGGACCTGCGATTTCTTGTGCATATGCCCCAGGTTATATCCAAACTTTCTTTAGTTGAACACTTTTTTATTTGAGCAACAGAAAACCCCTCAAAAATTCGGCCTTTGTCAGCTGTTCTGTTTTGACAGATTTCTGCCAATATTTGTGTTTGCTGCTTTATCGCTTTCTTTTGAGTTCTTTTGATCACGGAACTTTTGGGGAAGTTGCTACAGTAGTATATGCTATATATGTGGTGGTTTTGGGTTGAAACCTGAAGCAAAAAGAGGTTGATTATATGTTATGCTACACTGATGTTGCTAATAGATTTGTGTTTAGTTTTGTATGAAGGAAGTTTTCAAGTGTAGGGATTGGAGAATGATGAGATGAGTTGAAGAATGGACAAAAGATCAAGCTTGGGGATGCCCATGCATCACCCCAAGAAATATCCAAGAAGTACAAGTGTCAAAGCTTGGGGATGCCCCCGAGGCACCCCTTCTTCATCGGCCAAAATCAGGTCACCTTTCAAAACACTATATTTTTATGGTATTTCTATTTTCGTGCCCTCAGGTCATTAGTTGTACTCAGTTTTCCCCAGCTCGTTAGTTTTTCCTCAGTTTTCCCCAAGCCGTTGTCTGAAACCCTCAAAAGGAGCTCGGACGGAGGATTCCTGTTTAGTTGACTGTTTCCGTGCTGACGTGTGGGGCCGCATCGTGTGGGGCCGCGTCGCGTGGGCTGGTAGAAAGGGACCGCGTGGGACAGGACGAGACCGCGTTTGGTTGTACGTGAGAGCTCGGTTCTGTCTCTCTCGGGCCAAATTGGCATTGCCTTTTCAGAGCGCCTTTTTCCCCTCTCTCTCTGTAACAGTTCTCTCTCTTTTCACCAAATTAGTATCAAATCTAGAGAAGCTTCTATTTCTGTCTTTCTTCAATGATTGTTGCCTTTTGGCCCTCATTTTTTGCCCAATATGGTAACAAATCTAGAAGCTAGTATAGGATAAATTCACAGCAGCATAATAAATCCAGAAAACTAAGTATAATACATAAACTGTATACAGCAGCCAAAAGCAGCCAATAACAATGTTCTTCATTCTGTATCATATATTTCGTCGTCGCTACAATTCATGAGATGAAAGAAATATTCACTGAACTCCCTCTGTCTGCAGTGTGCAGCAAATACATCCTCCAAACGGTATGGCCTTTGTTCATTTCTATCCGCACGTCGTGGCCACTCATCCCAGGCCTTTCTATCATCATCATACTCTCTGATATAACCCAAATCCGCGTAGTAGATGCAGCCAGGTCGAACTATCGGGTGCACTCTAGTGTCGATGGAGATACACCGGATAAAATTGACGAAGAGGGCACGACTGCCAATGTTACTGACGACATGGAGAGAGCGGCTCTCAGTGTCCACACGGTACACCAATGGTTGTGTCGGGGGGATGACCCCCGGTAGGGTCAAGAGACTAGAAAGACACAAGGTCTATGATTGACTTTATGCCGGGTTATCGAGGAAGGGCCTGGCCGGAATATAAGTGCATCGGCCAGGCCGGCATATAATGTGTATCCCGACTGATACTTGGATATGCCGGCATAGCCGGAATACTTATAAAAGTGTGCCGGCATATACTTAGATATGCCGACCTAACCATTTTGTGTGTTGTGCAGGAGCAGGGGAGGCCGGATTACCCGACCCTCGTAGGTCGTTGGTCCGGCATATAAGTCCTGGGTATGGCCAACGGTCATATCCGGGATACTTAAGTCAACCAAGGTGTCACATCCCTACAATCAAGGAAGAAAACATCCAAGCATGGTAGCAGAGTAAGATGGCAGGGTGCACAGTGGAGGTTACCTACCCTCACTGTGCACAAGTACGAGCTTACCGCACAGAGGTAAGGCCACAGTTCAAGAGGTACAAGGTACAGGGATATGGCGTCCCATCGAGAGCAATCAGGGGCGAAGTCAAGGGTCTCTGCCATCGCCACCAGCTCCTGTTTGGAGTGTAGCCCTTGTCTTGTGGTCTTGTATGACCGTTGTAACCCTGGCCACCACTATATAAGGTGGCACAGGGAGTCCTAGCAAAGGGTTGAAGGTTGGTGGCTGGAAGAAGGTTGAAAGGTTGAAGGTAGATTGGTCACACTGTACTCCTACACTTAGCAGTTCATCTTCCTTCTCTAGCAGAGAGCTTGGAAGCACCATTGTGGTGTACTACATCGACCCATATATACAATCAGTAGAGCAGGAGTAGGGGTGTTATCTCCTTACGAGAGCCCCGAACCTGGGTAGATCAGTGTCTCTTTCTGTCGTGCTTTTTAGCTCGTTCCCCTCTCCCGAATCCTCCAGCATCTAGTTCGGCCCCCACTTAAGCCATCCTATGGCATATGTTGTTTCACCACGACGACATTTGGCGCCCACCGTGGGGCTGATCGATATGCTGGGCGGAGTGTTCATTCGGACGGGGTCTGTGATAGCAGCTTCGGGAGTGCGCGTGGTCTCTGGCCTCGTCCAGAGGCTAGGCTCGCTCAGTTTCGTCAGTGACAACGCCGGTTGTCTCGGTGGCCGGCCGTTCCCCAGGGATGGCCGGATTATGTCTTTCGGTTCCCACGAGGTGTACGTGGGGACTAAGAGAATTTGCAGGAAGGAGGTGCTGGTGGCGTCGGATCCTCCGTCACATCGGCTGGCTCACGCTGGGCGTAGCGCTCGCTCAGTAGAGTCGGCTGAGGTGATGATGGCCGGCACATCCGTGCCGCCGGCGGAAGATGCCGGCAAAGCAGCAGCGGCCGGAGCTTCTCCTCCGGAGCCGCCAAAGGTCAAGAGGTCGGCGCGTCCTCCGTTGGAGCGTGCGAAGAACCTGGCCGGCACTTCCGGTGTGCCGGCTAGGGGCGAGGTTCTTCTTCCCATCATCGACCGGCTTCTCGAGCCGGTGCGATCCGGCGTTGATCCGGAGCAGACAAGGGAGGTCCTGGAGGGATCTCGTCAGGCCCTCGTCGACGAGGCCCTGGCCATGAACCAGGAGCGCGAACGGTTTAACCGGCAACTCCGTGAGTATGAGGCAGCCCATGGTTTTACTCCTGTAGTAATCCGGCCTAGCCGGATAGAAGAGGTTAGAACTAGAGGCAGAAATCTTAATGCTGAGATAGGAAAAGATGCTAGAGATAAGAGTCATACTGCAACTAGTACTGTGCCTAAGGTAGTCTATAGTTCGCCAGTAAAGAACCTTAGAGCAGCGGCCGAGGTAGCTAAGGATTTATCTTGTTTATCCGGCGAAGCACTGCATGAGCAGCAAGCCCGGCTTAACCAACTTTTGTCTGAAGCTACAAAGCAGCAGGAGGCCTTTAAGAAGGCAAACCCGGGTGCCGGGGCGTCCCAGTACATTATGTCGGCGGGAGGTGCCGGTGCGAGGTCGAGGGGCCAAGCCTCGTCCCCGCATCCTAGCGCCCAGCGTGCCGGAAGTGTGACCTCTGGCCGCCGGGACAAGCAGATCCAGGTGTACGATCCGGCTGCCGCCGGAAAGCAGGCGATGGTGCAGAAGAATGTCGGCCAAGCTGACAAGTATGTCGGCAGCAAGAAGCCCGGCCAGAGTATGCCGGCCGGGCATGAAGCAGGCGCGGCCGGTGGTGGCCGGAGTAACAGTGCAGCCCGGCGTCAGCAGCAGGGCGCCGGAGGTGCAGCGCAGCAGCAGGGTGCAGCTCATCCGGGACATCGAGAGGATGACGGCAATTCCGCCCTTGCCAGGGCGGGATATCAGCAGCAGCATCAGCAAGGCCGGCATAGTGAGCAGCATCAGCCGGAGCAGCAGCAGCAGATGATCGCAGGCCCAATAGCATCCCGGCTTGGACCTCGGTCCTTGGAAGCCAATGATGCACGTTTCAAGCTGGACAAGCTCCACCAATCAGAGTTGGTGGAGAGACAAGGAGCTCCGGGCCCTATGTGTTTCGGACCCCGGATTATGGGGGAGCCGGTGCCTTACTTCTTCCAGCTCGCGCGTGGCGCGAGGACATATAATGGCAGTACGAAGCCGGAAGATTGGTTGGAGGATTACTCCACAGCGGTAAACATCGCCGGAGGAAACCTCAGATGGGCGGTACGATATGTGCCGCAGATGTTGGAAGGTCCAGCCAGGATATGGCTGAATAATTTGCCGGCCGGGAGTATCAACGGCTGGATTGATTTCGAAGAGCAGTTTGTGTCGAACTTTACCAGTACATACAAGAGGCCCAACCGTCCGCAGCAGCTGGCTAACTGCCGGCAAGGAGTGAATGAGACTGATCGTGACTATCTGACCAGGTGGTGCACGTTGCGCAATTCCTGCGAAGGAATCAATGAGCAGCAGGCCATCATGTGGTTCGCTCATGGGTGCCAGCATGGCACCATGCTGTGGCAAAAGCTTCAGAGGCAAATGCCGGCCACGCTGGCCGAAACAATCAAGATCGCTGATAGTTATGCTCTGGGAGATCCCAAGCAGCCCAGTCTCGATTCACAAGGACAGGGGCAAACCCAGGGGAACACCAGCAATGCCGGGAGACCAGGGCAATACTATCGCCCGGATAACCGGAATAAGAGGAAAGATGAGCGGCCGGATTACCGGTATGGGGCAGCACAAGTTGCAGCTGTGGAGGAAGAGCAAGGGGGCGCCGGCAGTAGCCAGCGTCCGAGATATGAGAACTATCAGCAGCCTCAGCAGCAGCCGCAGCAGCAAGCACAGCCGTTCCAGAAGAAGAATGTCTGGACCAACAAGAATGCCGGCGGAGCCGCCGGCCAGAAGAAGCAGTGGCCGAAGTATACTGTGGGTCTTGCCATGGACAAGCCTTGTGTGTTTCACACATTCCAGCCGGGAAAGCCGGCAAACCATCTGACAAGGAACTGTTCGTGGCTGGACGACATATTAGCAGGTCGTGCAGGTCCCTGGGGACCGGCTAGACCCTCTGTCCCGGCAGCCCCATCGCCGTTGACAGGTGCTAATACAATTGCAGTCCCACCTAGGCCGGGTAATCCTGGGAATCAGAGCAACGCCGGAAATGCCGGCGTAAATCAAGTTGACCAGAGCTATAATCCGGAACATAACGCCGGAGGCCCAGGAGCGGGCCGGAATGAGTACAAGGAGTATGATCAGAGCTATATGGTCTTTGAGACCGAGAGGACAGACAAGCAGAGCTTGTACCGGCGGAGTCTGGAGGTGAATGCCGTTATGTCGGCTATGCCAAAGCTGATGTACTGGTCTGACCAGGCTGTTGGTTGGGACAGGGCAGATCATCCCCGGATCATGCCAAATCCCGGCGGATATGCTCTGGTGATGGATCCGACATTCATCGGGCCGGCTAATAACGTAAGATTCAGCAAGGTCCTCATTGATAATGGAAGCAGCATCAACATCATGTATCGAGATACGATGGAGAAGCTGGGAATCAAGGAAAATATGCTGGAACCAAGCAAGACCACGTTCCACGGCATTGTGCCGGGACTTTCGTGTGCGCCGATGGGCAAGATCCGGATGGATGTCATGTTTGGCAGCCGGGATAACTGCAGGGTGGAAAACCTCATGTTCGAGGTGGTTGATCTGGAGAGCCCCTACCATGCTTTGCTGGGTAGACCGGCACTGGCAAAATTCATGGCCTCTACGCATGTGGCGTATCTGAAGATGAAGATGCCGGGACCCAAAGGAGTGATCACCATCATTGGTGATTACAAGCGTTCGATGGCATGTGCCACCGCCGGATCCAATCTGGCCGAGACTCTGATCATTGCAGAGGAGAGGAAGAGGCTCAAGCGAGCAGTGGAGATTGCTGAGACGGTCGTGGCCGGCAAATATATGCCGGGCATGACAAATCCCGGCGGCAGTGCTTCTTTTCAAGTAGGCAAGGAAGTCAAAAAGGTGCCGCTGGATGAAGCTTTCCCGGAGCGCCATGCCCTGGTTGGGGCAAGTTTGGATCCCAAATAGGAAAGCGAGCTCATCAGCTTCCTCCGTGAGAATCGGGATATCTTTGCATGGTCTACTTCGGACCTGCAAGGTGTGCCGAGGGAGCTGGCTGAGCACGCATTGCACGTGAGACCCGATGCTAAGCCAGTGAAGCAGCCGCTCCGGCGGAATGCCGGCGATAGAAGGAAAGCCATATGGGAGGAAGTGGCCAGGCTCTTAGCCTCTGGCTTTATCAAGGAAGTACTTCATCCGGATTGGGTGTCTAATCCGGTTTTGGTGGAAAAGAAGAAAGACGAGCCCGCCATAATGAAAGTATGGCAGATGTGTGTTGATTACACCAACTTGAATAAGGCATGTCCTAAAGATCCATTCCCGCTGCCTCGGATCGATCAAGTGATTGATTCCACAGCCGGATGTGAACTGTTATCATTTGTAGATGCCTATTCTGGTTTCCACCAGATCCCCTTGTTTGAGCCAGATCAAATAAAGACATCCTTTATTACCCCGTACGGGGCTTATTGCTATCTCACTATGCCGTTCGGTTTAAGAAATGCCGGCGCAACTTACCAAAGGTGTATGCAAAAGTGTTTGCATGATCAGATAGATAAAAATGTGCAGGTATATGTCGATGATATCGTCATAAAAACCCAGGAGAGCAAGACTCTCATAGATGATCTCCGGGAAACCTTTGGGAACCTGAGGAGATTCCGGATGAAGTTGAATCCGGCTAAGTGCACCTTTGGTGTGCCGGCGGGCAAGTTGCTCGGTTTCCTTGTTTCCAGCCGGGGTATTGAGGTGAATCCCGGCAAGATTCGTGCCATAGAAAGGATGAAGCCGCCGACAGATTTGAGGGAAGTACAGAAGTTCACTGGGTGCCTCGCATCCCTGAGCCGCTTCATAAGCCGGCTGGGAGAGAAAGCTCTGTTGTTATATCAGTTGATGAAAAAGTCCGACACATTTGTCTGGACAACGCAAGCAGATGCAGCTTTCAAGGAATTGAAACAATTGTTGTCAACAGCGCCGGTATTAGCGTCTCCGATGCCCCGGGAGCCAATGTTGCTCTATATAGCGGCAACCAACCGAGTTGTCAGTGATGTGGTGGTAGTAGAGCGAGAGGAAGGAGGCAAAACCGTGCAGCGGCCGGTATATTATCTGAGTGAAGTCCTCTCCACCTCAAAGCAAAATTACCCCCACTATCAGAAGATGACCTATGGTGTCTATATGGCGGCTAAGAAGCTCAAGCATTACTTCTAAGAGCATCCAATCCGGGTAGTGGCCGAGGCCCCTATCTCGGAAATTATAGGCAACAAAGATGCCAGCGGCCGGATAGCAAAGTGGGCAATAGAGCTTTCACCATATACACCACAGTACGATAAGAGGGATACAATCAAGTCCCAGGTCTTGGCGGATTTCTTTATTGACTGGGCCGAGATACAGTATGAGCCACCATTGCCAGATGCAAATTATTGGAGGATGCATTTCGATGGGTCCAAGACAATCCATGGCTTGGGTGCCGGCATAGTTCTCAGTTCACCAAAGAATGACCAGCTGAGATACGTCCTGCAGATTCACTTTGCAGCATCAAATAATGTGGCGGAATATGAGGCACTTGTGCATGGCCTGAAGGTGTCTAAGGACATAGGAATTCGCCGGATTATGTGCTTCGGGGATTCTGACTTAGTGATTCAGCAGTGTTCCGGCATATGGGACGCGCATGATGCTAACATGGCATCATACCGTTTCCTAGTGCAGCAGTTAAGTGGTTACTTTGAAGGTTGTGAGTTCCGGCACGTTCTCCGGGCTCAGAACGATGCAGCCGATGCATTATCCAAGCTGGGGTCTTCCCGAGATTCAATCCCGCCCGGCATTTCGCTGGAGCATCTGAGGAAGCCATCGATCAAACCCTCGCCGGAGTCATCCTCCATTTATGTCCCGCCAGGTCCAGACGAAGCAGTTCCAATGGAGATAGATGCCGGAGCCAAGACGGATAACCCGGGGACTGTTTCCTCAGTCCCGGGGACTGGGCCGGCATATGCTGTTAGTACAGTATTCCGGAGCAAAACTAAAGGCAAGGGTAAAATGTGCCAAGATGTTGTGCCGGTATACCCGGGGACTGCTCCGGCATACCCGGGGACTGATTCTTCAGTCCCGGGGACTTCGCAGCCCATGGAGATCGATTATGTGTCGGTCGAAATGATGGAAATAGATCAGGCAGTGTTCACTGTCAGGGAAGTGCCCTCATGGGCACGTCCTATCATGAACTTCATGGTGGATGGTCAAGTGCCGGCGGATGAAACCGAGGCCCGCCGGGTTATAAGGAGATCCAAAGCGTATACCATCATCAACAAAGAAATATACAAGAGAAGTACCACCGGAGTATTGCAGAGATGTGTCGAATCTGCGGAGGGTCTGGAGATGCTCCGGGAAATTCACCAGGGGGAGTGTGGTCACCATGCTTCGTCCAGGGCATTGGTGGCAAAGGTATTCCGGCATGGCTTTTATTGGCCAACGGCACTGCAAGAGGCGGAAAACTTGGTCCGGAAATGTAATGGGTGTCAAAGATATGCCCACCAGATTCATCAGCCGGCATCTGCCCTGAAAACTATCCCAATAACCTGGCCCTTTGCTGTTTGGGGCCTGGATATGGTCGGGGCTTTTAAGCCGGCCAGAGGGAAAATGACCCATATCCTGGTCATGGTGGACAAGTTCACCAAGTGGATTGAAGTGAAGCCCATAAGCAAGTGTGATGGTCACACAGCAGTGAAATTCTTAAAGGATATAATCTTGAGATATGGTGTTCCTCATAGCATCATCACTGACAATGGGTCAAACTTTGCCCAAGGGCCATTTGCCAGATTTTGTGAGGAGGTGGGAATCCGGCTGGACGTTGCGTCGGTTGCCCACCCTTGTGCCAATGGCCAAGTAGAGAGATCGAATGGGCTAGTATTATCCGGCATAAAACCCCGGCTGATAGAGCCCCTGGAGAAAACTCCGGGATGTTGGCTAGATGAGCTGCCAGCAGTGCTGTGGAGTTTAAGAACTACTCCGAATAGAACAGGCTACACACCTTTTTTCCTGGTGTATGGAGCAGAAGCTGTGCTTCCAACAGATGTAATACATGATGCACCAAGAATAGTGCTATATACTGAGGAAGAGGCTAAAGAAGCCAAAGAAAATGATGTTGATCTGCTAGAGGAAGCAAGGGAAATAACTCTGTCAAGAACAGCAGTATATCAGCAGAACCTCAGACGCTATCATGCGCAGAAGGTAAATCCAAGGAGATTTCAAGAGGGAGATCTAGTACTCCGGCTAAAGCAAGGAACAGAAGGCCGGCATAAGTTAACTCCTCCATGGGAGGGGCCATTCATTGTGAGCAGAGCTCTGCACAATGATGCCTATTATCTTATAGATGCGCAGGACCCCAAGAAGAATAAGGCGGACAGGTCCGGAGAAGAAACCAAGAGGCCATGGAACATAGCTCTACTGCGCCCCTTTACTCCTGAGCAACACAATGTATGTATTTCCATATTTTCCTTTGTATGCCGGCGTGTTGTGCCGGCACAAGACTAATGAATGAAATACCGGCATCCCGAAGAAGCCGGGTAACTAGCTCCGAGGTATATTTGTTGTTTATTTACAGTTTTTGTTATATGCCGGCTGGCTTTATTTGAATGTTTCCTATGTCGGCCTAGTAATGTGTCGGCACCAAAGGCCACTCTTCGACTCAGCTGCTGTCCGAAACCCGGCTTCATGGCTAGCAAGAGTAGATGCCGGAGATTGTCTACACATGGAAAACGGCTAAGGAAATACAAAGCAAGCGAACCGACATTTTCGTTAAAGCTAAAGTTAAATTTAAAGTGTCGGATGATTTGAAGTCTAAGTCTCAAAGTTAAAGTACTGTATGTTCGAGGAAGCAACCTTGAGACTCATACGTCGAAAGCCAATTAAGGTAGACAAGTAGCCAAGGTTGTGAAATTGAGGAAACAGGAAAACAACTCGGTGACTTAGCCAAAAGATGATCCGGCATTAATAACAAGCAAACCAAGATAAAACTTGTTCAGGAAGCAAACCAAAGGAAATTAAAACGTATATCTTACAACTGCACCCGGCATACCGGGGATCTGATAAAGCTTAAAGTGTTTTTGGTGCAAAGATTCAAGGGGCAGACGCGGGGCCGCCAGCAGGTGGAGCAGTAGCAGTCGAGATGTCGGCCTCAGGTGTGCCGGACCCAGCAGATGGAATGGAGCCGTCGCCTCCGCCCGGGGCAGATGCCTGTTCCGGAGCTTCAGTGTCGGCTTCCTCAGCTTCATCTTCATCTTGGCTGGAGTCGGAACCCTCAGCAGCGGCAGATGTCCCGGCATCGTCATTCTTCTCCGGCTCGCGGATGTCCCGGACGAATTTGTCGGTGTCGGCATAGTCCACATAACTATGGGCCAACTCCTTGCGGCGACGGATATGATCCGGATCCGTGGTCCAGATGGATCCTTCGCGCACGGTGCGCAAAGTCTCCAAGTCTGCCTTTTCATACCAGGACAAGAAGTAGCTGAGAGCTTCGTCAGCTCCAACCCTCGCGCCGGAATCTCGCCACTCTCGGAGGCGAACCTTGGCAAGCTGCAGGTCGTTGCCGAGGTCAACCGGGTCAGTGGGAGTCCTTTGTCCCGGCCAGAGGGCAGAGAATGCCTCCTGGGCGCCGTAGAAGAGCTCTTCAGTGTAAAGGGTCATGGCCTCCTTCCGGGACTGCAGGGCCAGCAGCTGCTCCGACATGTCCCAGTTGGGCGAGTCAACCGGAACACCCCGGTTTTCTCGGTCCAACTGCAAAGCCCTCTCAACGTCAGCGACGGAAGCGGGAAACATGCCTGCAGAATAGAAACAATGTTAGCAAAAGGAAAATATGTCGGCATAGATGCTATGCTGAAAAAGATTACACTATGTCGGAAAGGATAAAAGGGGAAAGGATTTGAAGCTTACGGGCAAGGTCGGCATTCAGCTGTGCAACTGTAACCTCCCATTTGGTGGCCTGCTCCTTCAGGCTATCCAGTTCAGCGTGGGCGTTGGAGGCATCAGTCTCGGAGGAAACAAGCAGGGTCTGGGTTTTCTTCAGTAGGCCCTCCCTCTGTTCCTTTTCGTCCAGCAGCTCGGTGATCCGGCCCTTCAACTGCTCAACCTCGGCCTTGTGACCGGCATCCCGGTCGTCCAGTTGCTTGGCCACATCCACCGAGGACACACAATCCTGGTGGCGTGCCTCCAGTGCAGCCTTCTCATCTGCAAAGATTTCAAGTTAAAAGGATTTGAAGAAAGAAAACAGTGACAAAGAGTAAAGGATTTGAAGTATAAAGTAGCTATCCGGGTAACAGCAGGATCCGGCATACCAGTAAGCTCTTTCACCCTCTTGAGAAGCTCGGTGACTTGCGCTTCGGCACCAGCTGAAGAATGTCGGCACAAGGTTACGTGTCGGCAAGAGTAAGCATTGCAAAGTAAAGAGAGGAAAGATATCCGGCATACAGCAGTATGTCGGCAAAGATTACCTTTCTGGGACAGCTCCTGCTGAAGCTTGCTGTGTGCGTCAGATAGCTTCCGGTGCTCGCACACCAACTCATGGAACATGTCGGCCCGGGTGTTGTTCATGCGCTGCAAAAATGCCGGGATTTGAAATGTCAGCAGAGAAATTTGACATGATAATTAAAGTGAAGATTTTATCAAGTGATCATTCTTTTAAAGACCCGGCACAGGTGCTGCGCACCTATCCCGGCTCTCGGTGACTAGGATTTGAAGCTCGAATCGAGCTTATATCCCGGTCAAGAGGATTTGAAAGATAATAGAGATGTGAAATTGTTAAAGACCCGGCACAGGTGCTGCGCACCTATCCCGGCTCTCGGTGACTAGGATTTGAAGCTCGAATCGAGCTTATATCCCGGTCAAGAGGATTTGAAAGATAATAGAGATGTGAAATTGTTAAAGACCCGGCACAGGTGCTGCGCACCTATCCCGGCCCTCGGTTGACTAGGATTTGAAGCTCGGATCGAGCTCATATGTCGGCAGTTAATTCAAAAGAAGCTAGCTAAAGGACTATGAGAAAATCCCGGATGTCCATATCCCGGACAGCCGACATTTTCGGGGACTGGGGATATGTGTGTAAATAGAGAGGACTTACGTTGGTGGCATCGGCCAACTTGTGAAGTCTTTGCTGGAGGCTGAGGAGCTCGCTGGCGATCGGTATGGGCTTCGCTGCCAGGAAGTCGCTTGGGTCGCCACTGGTCTTGGCTTCGGCCAGCTTCTTGCTCCTTGAGTCTGCAGTGTCCATGTTGCTGGCGTCGTTCCATTTGATGCACTGCTCCTTAAGAGAGCCGAGGCTCTGATCACTTTTCGTCGCAAGAGGGACGAGGCCCTCGAGTTCTGGGGTGTCGAAGAAGCTGGTCCGGTACCCCGGCCGGGCTGCTGCCCTGCCAAGATGCAGGGCCAGAGCAGAGCTGGTCCGGGACGCTGCCTTAGGAGGAGCAGTTGCGGCAGATGGTGTGCCGGACTTGGCCTGCTGAATCTTCAACGTGCCGGTCTTGGCCGGTGCAGTGGACTTGGCCGGTGCAGTGGTCTTGGCCGGTGCAGTGGTCTTGGCCGGTGCTGGGGTCTTGGCAGCTGAAGGAGTCTCGGGTGCGGGCTGTTCCGGCGCGGCCGGTGCTTCTTGGCCAGCAGAGGCAGGATCCGGGATAGTCCGGACTTCCGGCACTAAAGGGCCTTTACCCTTGGTGTCTGCTCCGGCGGCTTCAGTTGTGCCGGCGTCGCTGGTGGGCGCGCCGGAGTCTGGTGCTTCTTGGTGGGCTCCTGTGTCCATGTGGACATCAGGAGCCGGAGGTTCCTGTTGAGCCCCCGAGTCCATGTGGACGTCGGGGGCAGAGGTGTCTTGTTCCGGTGGAGGAACGTCCTTCGCCGGGGAGGAGGTCTTGTCGGGCACAGGCGAGGATGCCGGCGCCGGGGAGCTTGTGTGACTGGCAGAGGGAATGTCGGAGGTAGCAGGGGCAGCGGGCTTGGTAACCTTCGGGTCGCCGCTCAAGCCAGAAGCTTGTTCCGGCTCAAGAGGAGCACTGAAAGAGAGAAAACACCAAGTCAGTAATACAAACAAGAGATATGTCGGAGGAAATGCAAAGAAAAGGAAATTTACCCCGAGGCAACAGGCCTCTGTTTCTTCTGTTTGGGCACGCCGACCTTCTGCCTTTTCGACCTCTGAGGTATGTCGGACGGGGGCTTCACACCTCGCTTCCGGCCGGCACGTCCGCCGGTGGAAGGAGGTCCCTGGTTCAGAGGGGCGGCGTCGATAACCATATCGTCCGGGATAGCTGAGGACGGCATTGCAAACTCGTGAGCAATAGGTGTTTCTGGAAAGGCGTACGCAAGTGGCATCGGGTCATAGTACAGCAGGATCTCCTCGTCAGAATCAATCTCACCCCGGTCTTGAGTATAATGCCGGGATGAAGAGCCCTTACCCGTGGCAGCTGCAGCACGGGTGCTCCTGGGAAGCTTATCCCAATGATCCGGATCTCAACATCCGCAACGGTGCGGTCCGCCGCGATCTTGATCCGGGAGTTCTCCATGGTTTGGAAGCTGAATTTCTGTATAAACAGCAAAGTCAAGTATTCAGACAAGGAAATATGCCGGTGGAAGAGGTATGTCGGATCAATATGATATGTGTCGGCAAATAGACATGTGTCGGCTTAAGTATCTATGTGCCGGACATGGACTTTATGTATCGGATAAGATGGTTTACCGTTGGGGGCGGGCCTATCCCGGCTGTATGGTTCTAGCCCCCAGGCAAAAGTGGCCTGAGAGGACTTGCAGACATCCTTAATCCGGCGCAGAATGTCGGCCGGAGTCAGCTCGTGTGTGGAGTGCCGGGTGGGGTCCATTGGCCCGCTCATCTGACAGATCTTGTGCGACCGGCGCTGCAGAGGGGAGACGCGCCGGCTTATATAGCAGGCCACCAGGTCTTGAGGAGTAAGACCGGCATCCAGAAGCTCGCCCTTAACCCGGTGAAGCGCATTCACCGGCATCACCGAGTTCTTCGGGTTATAGGTCCAGTTCGTCATAGCCAAGGGTGGCTCGTCCACAAATGGCGGCAGGTTGAGCAGATCCTCGTCGGTGGTGTTCTTGACGTAGAAGAAGCTTTTCTGCCACTTCTTGCAAGATTCCAGGAGTTCCACCTTGGGGAAGTCCGAGCCCTTTCGGGACATGATGGTGGCCGCGCCGCAGAGGGTCATGGGGCGGTCCTTCTTTTCCTGGGCCGTCTCCGGCGGGTCGTCCTTGCTCCGGGGCGGCTCTTGGACGACTTGCTTCCGCAGTTGGAAGTACTTCGCCCAGCCTTGAGTAAGGGCCTCTATGCCGGCATAGCCCTCGCAAAAAGCAGCGAAGGCGGAGAGGATCATCACGGCATTGGCCGGGATATGATGAGGTTGAAGATCATAGGTGTTGAGGAAGTCCCGGAAGAAGTCCGATACCGGCAGACCGAAGCCCGCTTCGAAGTGGGCGATGAAGACGACGCGTTCGCCGGGTTCAGGTGCCGGCACA